>JAEIGR010000005.1:600000-1020000 GCA_018904305.1 Scaptomyza montana | reverse complement strand
GAGGCAAATACCAAACAGATGTACAACTAGACGACGGGGCGCTGCCAGGACATTGGAATAGAAGAGGACACTGTAGCACAGCAAGTGGCAAGAACATGTTTGACTACTCGTTCGACATTCGGTAGTCATAAACAAGAAGTCAAGAAGGATTGTTCCTAGTATTTTGTGCCACATCTCTGTGTTATCCTGTTACAGGATTTTTTATGATCATTTGCTGTGTGTGTGTGTGTTTGAATGAATTTGAGTGCGCTTGCATGTACTTAAAGTTTTATAGCCTTCGCTGATCATCATCCATATACATTTGCAGGTTTTATGCTCGAATCTCTCTTGAGTTTAATGCTTGGCGACATTATTTACAACTCCCTTGTAAATCTTTATCCCGCATTGTGCATTCAAAATATGTGCTCTATTTGAGATAAAAGACTTTTTCAGTGCCTTTTTTTTAGCACTTCCATTCACATAAAGTTTTTTGATTTGAGAGCATTGCTAAACGGGAGGAGATTCGATTACCTTTTTTATGGGACACTAATTGGGGGGCTTTGTATGTTTAATATTAACTGGAAACTGTCCAGAGAGTGTGAAGTTTGACGTTTTCACACATTTACGCCTGACTTTTTTTTTGCTATTTCGAGTGAATTATTTTGTTTCAATTTATAGTTGAGTTTATTTTTTTACTGTTTGACATTTTTATGGGATATATTGATGGTATTTTAAGCTTTGTTTGGGATGCTTAACCTTCTTAAGACATGCTTAAGACATGATGCTAAAGACATTTCTTTGAATTCAGCATCTTTCAATTGGCAAATGAGAAAAGATTCTGTCACAAGTTGAACTCTTTACAAAGTGAACAACTGATAATTATGTAAGACTGCAGTAAAAGAAATACTTAGTTAAAACTTTAATTACTTAAGTGATAAAAACCTTAAGACAAAAAATAAAATACCCTTAGCCTAGCTTAGGGAAATATGCAAATTTCGTCATCCTTCGAGAGAAGTCTCAAGACTTCAATTTCAATTTCATTTGTCATTTCGTTACGTTGGCTTTTTGGCTGGGACTGCGACCGTGGGGCCAACATAAAACCCGGTAAATACTTTCAACTCGGACTAAAAGATGTTTCCGTGACTTTGATGGATCCGCCGGCTTTAAAGGTGTGAGCTATTTGTGTGTGCGTGAGTGTTAAGCGTTTCGCTTAAATGAAGTACCAAAAACTCAATTTATTTGCAATTAAATTGTGAAACTGAACACAACAAAATCTGCATGTTTTATTTTTTTGAGCCGGCCTTTCTCGCCTCTTTTGCATTGTCCAGCAACCTAAAAACAAAAAGAGAAAAACAACTTTGAACTCGTCGACAAGTTCCCAAAGATTTCAAGTCGTGTCTTAGCCCTACTTACCACCGGCAAGTGCGTTAGCGGCTTTAAGCCTTTTGATGTTGCGCGCCCGCTCGTACGCAGTCTCCCTCCCAGCTGCAAATCCTATTTGAAAGTCTGGGGCGCTGGTCGACCTGGTCAGGCTCAGACTGTCTCTTGTTGTCTGGCTATATGTCATTGTAACATAAAAGTTCAATTTTAATTGCCGCTCTTGACGTGCTCAAGGTATTTGGCTTGGCATTTTTACGATCACTTTGGCAAATGTGCGCTTCAAAGCCGTTTTCCAACTGCAGCTTCAGCTCCAGCTCCAGCTCCAGCTGCGTGATCTACAGATACATCTAAAACTGCAGCTTGAGCTTTTTCAGATCTGTTCTTAGCTGTAATTCTTTTTTTTCGGGTCTTCGAGTGACTTTTGTCGGCCACTTTGTCCAGTCACAACTTCTCCTCTTCATTCTCCTCCCAGTAAGCTTCGAGCTGTGTGTCAAGTCGTTAAAAAACGTCAGCGTTCCCGTCAGGTTTTGTAGCGTTTCGAGCATGAATTTTACATATGTTCATTTGTTTATATGACTGCCGCCAGGCTTGGCAGTTGGACTGGGTTTGGTCGGGCTAGGGGGCCAGAGGGCAAAGAGGCCCGACCCTTGTGTACAGATTGGCACTCAACTTAAGCGATTGCAAATCCGTAACTCATTCGACTTCGTTTTTTAAATACTTGCCAAACAAAAACTTTGGAATGGAAGGGCGGTGTGGGGAGGAATCGGTTTTGCAACCTTCACCGAAATTTGCCAATTTGCATTGTCTTGGATTGTTGTCTGTTGTATGCAACGCATTTTCCCACAAAGCGCACGCAACATTTACAAAAGTCTAAGGCTTGTGCGAAGAGGAAATCTTTTTTGAGATGCTGCCAAATTACACTGCGCAAAACAGGATGGAGTTTAAGCAATGATTTGACAATGAACAGCTCACTAAAAGATATGCCTGCAAATCAAAAAGATATAAAACAAATGTCAAATGAAATATGAAAACAGTCATCTGAAAGATTTGCTAAAGAATATATTATTCTTTATACAGTCGAACTTCTATATAACGAATCTCTAGTGAAAATTCGGAACAAAGAAATAGAAATACAAAACTATGTTAAACGGAAGAACGTTACATGGAAGTTCGACTGTACAAAAGTTATTACTGAAGATAGATCTACTTAAAAAGAGTTTTGTATTAGGATCAATTATGCCCAAAGAAAGATCATTATATAAAAAGCAGGCAAATATGAGAATAAATTATTTATGTTAAGTTTCTTCGTAGAGTTAAGCTAAGAACTTTTATAACGAAAGTATTTGAAATTTTTGCATTCAAATAAAACCTTTTCTACTTACTTAACTTAATAATAATATTATTATTTGAAGCCGTCCTCCTTTCAAGTCCCCCAATATATATAATTAGCTTGGCAGTTAGCTATTTATTCTCCCGTTTGCAGTTTTCGATTCTTTTTTCGCACAGTGTCTGTCATAAATCATCGCATCAATAACATAAATTAAAAACTCAGGAACTTTGAGAGCGGCATTCGCTTTGTGCAAACTGCTGACACACGTTTGGATAACTATCCCCCCACTCCCCGCTCCCCCTACCTTCCTCTGTGGTGAAGCAACTGCAGCCGCAGACTGCATGTCGTCTCCCACATGTGGAGGAGCTGCCTCAGAGTCTCTGAGCAATTTGTTTTAGCCCCCAATGCGGAATTGGTTAAGCACTTCTCTCTCTCTCTCTCGCTCGCTCCTGTAGAGTTTAAAGGGGGGGCGTTCTGTTTGAAGGCAGTTCGTTATAATTTATTTAATGGCTGGCAACAAGCTCAAAAGAAAGACTACACAGACTGGATGCAGTGCGTCATCAATGTCTGACAAACAGAGAGAGAGAGAGAGAGAGTGTTGAGTAATTTGCTAAACATGATGCCTGCGATTTATTGATGTGTTGTAAGGGGGTGGTAGAAGGGGAAGTACGTTGCCTGCCGATTGCAAACTTTAGCAAATTTATGATCTGTTGGGTCGGCGTCGTTTTTTGTTGTTTTTATTTTTGTGGCCCATAAACATTTGTAAGTGCAGCCGAATGCGTTTTTAAAGAGTGAATCCTAAATCAAAGATCTGTGGAAACCGAGCCCAAAAACGCAGCCAACTGTCAATTTCCGGTGAAAATTGCGTGAATCTTTTGCGTCAAGATAACTAAATTAACAACAGGCTTAAAAGCGAAACGCAAAACAGAGGCGTCATAATTGCCAGAGTGCTGGCGGGGGCGTTTTGGTGAGTTGAGGTGTTAAATTCGCGCTCAACAGGTGACAAGAAGATGGGAACATTTGAGAGGCGAGGCGACAAGGAAACTAACAAACCACAAGCCAATCGAACCGCATAAAGTGACAAGAAAGGCAGCTAGAATGGGAGAAAGGGAGAGAGAGAGAGAGCGAGAGACAATTACCTGTTGGGCAACGGTGCGGTAGGTCCGTGCAGAAACATTTTTGTCGCATGATTAGAGTCCATTACAAATTGTAAGTGTTACGCTATAGAAAACACAGGACTCTATCTTCTAGACAGGTGGTCTTTCTCTCTCTCTTTCACTCTTTCTCTCTCTCTCTTTTGCATTGTTGTTTATTTGTGTGCAGTCAAATAGAGTTGTCAAACTGTGCCAATGATCGATTTGTTACGCCAACTTAGTCAACTTCTGCGGATGCTATATCCTGTTTCTATATATCTTTCTCTCTTGAGCGTTGCCAATCGCTTTAGCAGCGCTGTTTAGCTTAAACATACACAAAAAAGATATACATAAATAAAATACTATAGCTACGCAGCTGTTAAAAGTTGGCTAAATTGTTGCAGGCGTTGACAAATTTAAAAACCCAAAGAAATGGTGTTGCCAAATTATGCTAATTAAATTAGAGACACCTTAACAGGTCGAACAACATTTAAGTCACAAATTTACTACCTTTTTGGGATATATATAAAGACAATAATGTCTTTGTCTGATGTGTTTTGAATGATCAAATTTCATTTGGTTTAGTTTATTGCGAATTGATTTTGAACGCCCACTAAAAATCACAAAATATATCGTTGAATGTAGATTGAAAGCGAGTGAAAAATTAAGCAATTAATAAGTTAATAATGTCAACAAAAAAAAAAAAACTTTCTGTAACAAATTTCACTCACTAAACATTAAATAATTATTTTAGTTTACGGCAACTTCAAAGCAAAGATTCTGAGGGGAGAAATAACATCAATTAAATGTAAAAATGGCGCAACAAATCAAAATCGAATTATGTATCAACTTAAGATAACATGCAGCTTAATTATTCACAGTCTCCGACAGTCTCTCTACATTGAAGAAGAGTCCAAAGAAAATGATTAAAAAATAATAATAATAATAAAAAGCAGCCGCAGACAACTGACTGACGGTTGGGAAAAGTGTTCGTCGGCACGAGTCTCTTTTTGAGGCTTTAAGCAACTTTAACGGCAAACTTGGCTTGATGCCACAATTATAATTACAAAAAAAAGAAATATAAGTATATATATATTTGGAATCTCTCTGCTGTCTGGCATGTATGACAACTAAAGGTTAGATCGGACTTTGACATGTGCCGCCCAACACCCAACACCCAAGAGCAACAATTGAAAAGTAAACTCAACACTGAACATAATTGAAAATCACGCTAGCCAATTGCCACTTGAATCAAGATACGAAAAATCAACAAAATAAAATGAAAATTGTAACCAATCGATTTGATTTATTTGGGAAATGCGTCTTTAATTAGAAGTAGAATTAAAACAACAAAAAACAAAAAATGAAGCTCGACTTTGAATCGACTTCAAATGGCAGCTATGTAACCTTCTTGATTATTATTTGGTTTTTGTTGTTGTTGTTTTTTTTTTTTCATATTCTGGCGATAGTTTTGGGAAACGGTGGCGGTTCGTTCAATGCAGAACTAAAATGCATTACCAAAATCCATTTACTATGGAAAATAAATCAAACGGGAATGCGACGCATTCAAGACCCTAGAGTCTAGAGAGGTTGTGCTAACCAACCAAAATATAGAAGTATTTATTTGTATTATTTATCTGTATCTGTAACTCGTATGCCACTGAAGTGAGGCTGCTTTGCATTATGAAAGGATTGATTGCATTTTCGTGATTATTGACTTGCTTCTGGCTTCGGTGGTGAGGTTAAGGGAGATTTTCTTAGATGGACATGCTAATATTTCAATGTCAAATTAGCTATAATCAAAATGTGATAAATATGTGAAACATGCAGCCAAAGACAGAGGGTATGCATGTGTGTGTATGTGTGGGAACTTATGTTTAATGTTTGCCATGCATAATTGAGCATGTTATCAAAATGATTCACTGACGAACAGAAAGAGAGAGAGATTAGAATACTTATAGTGATTAATAGACATAAATATGTACTATATGTTACCTTAAAAATAATCTAAATATATAGATTAGTGCAATGACATATTAGATATGAAAGAAGTATTTCTGCATCATTAAATTTTTATTTCTATGAAAGTGTTTCGTTAAGGTCTCTAAGCATTTTCTAGATATTTTGTTGACGCATTTATCTTTATCAGTTTTTGTACCTTGAGCAAAGTTGTAGGTACGAAATACGCAAACAATATTCATTTAGAGTCTCAAAATCTACTTTTTTTAAACATTCCGCTCAGTACAACTCTTCCCTATGCGGATTTAAATGCCCGATTTATTCCTTTTATCATATTTGTTACACATTTCTTTGTTTTTGCAAGTTCTTTCGAAATAAATTAACGAATCTAAGATCAGTTGTTATCCGTGAGACAAAGTTCGCTTTCGTTAACTTCGGTGTTTGGCTTCAAAACTTTTTCCTTTTTTCGTCCTCTTTTTCGCCGCTTCTTTGGCGTAACATAGAAGCGAGAATTTTAAACTCTTTATTAGAGATATCTCGACAATTAGTCTGAAGCAGATTGATTTGGTTTGGTGGTCTGTCGTTCTTCGTATTTATTTGGGGCGGCAACCCTTTCATTATCCCAATCTCAAGTGCTATAATTATAATCATTGATATCACACCTTGCCCCTTAAGGCACTGTAGCACTGTGGCAGTCGCAGTTGCAGGTGTTAAACGAATTTTATGGCTTGACGCCACGAGAAAAATCATCATCATCATCAACAACAGCAACAACAATTGGCGCATAAAAGAGAAGTTTGACACGCCTACAGATAAAGCTATTAGAGCTATCAGATCAAGTGCTAATCAAGGATCAGGCGATAATGTCTGTCTCCGTTCATGGACAGAATTAGCAGGAATGCGTTAAACGTGGGCGAGCAGACAAAAAAAAAACCCTTAAGGGCAATCAATGTTCATCTTTATTATTATTTTTATTTGTTTCAAAGAATCCGCCACATTTCAGCGAGTGAGTTTTGAGTGCAGCTCAAATGTTTTATTTACGATGTGAAAATGGTGAAGGAGGAGGCAGATCCCAACTAAGAAGAACACTCTCAACGCTCGGGCTGTTAGAATTCACACTTCAACGCCGATGAAGACCAAGATGATGATGCCGCTGCCGCTGCCTCTGGCGGTGGCGGTGGCAAAAACGGCGTGTGTGTCCTGTCTTTTGTTTTTTGGTTTGCCGACAAAGCGCCGCACAACAACTACAAGCGATGAGAGAAGAGAGCAGTTGTAAGAAAAAAAACCACAGATCATGCACATAATGGCATCCTTTGTTTTGCATTCTGGCATGGACTCGCCTCGACTCGACTCGCGACTCTGCCACAAAAGTCAACGCCGTTTCGAGCCTTGAGCAATCCTTCTCGAATTTTATCCTTTGCAGCGTCATGCGCGTGCCCGCCCGCGTAACCCACACATACACTCAAAAAAAACCTAGGGTTCAAGTACAAAAACTATTAAAATTGAGACAAGGTTTAATTCCTCATTAAAAGATTTTTCTCTCACTGTAGACCCGTTGGATTGGTCAGCATTTAACATTATTAGCCCCTATTTTGTCTGAAGTGCAATTAGTTAATAGTTCTGGCACTTTTGGCCAACTGGCAGTCAGGGTTTTGTAGGCGTTATCCGATCACACATTATTAATACATTTTTAAACCGCATACGAAAAAGAGGAGTGATATATTTGTACATATTACTCTTCTCACCTCGAACTCAAACTCGAACTCAAACTCGAACTTTAACTTTAACTTGGGCTCTAACAGCTGACTGGCAACTGTCTTGGGAATCCTCTACAGCCAAGTAGCTGCTCCAATTAATCATCTTGCATTCCATCTCTCTCTGTCTCTCTGTCTCTGTCTGTCTTTCGTTCTCGCTGGGATTTTGAGGCTTTAACTGTGCCGCCTTTTTGTGGTAACATTTGCTGTGTAAACTGTTGCGGTTGAGTTTTAATTCAGTGTTTTTTCTTCTCTCAACAGCTGTTGCTTTTTCGGACGGGTTCGAAACAATAAAGGGGCTTTCATTTAAGCTGACATATGGGCGTTAGTGGTAATTTTTCAGTGGAGTTTATTGGAAACATTTGTTTGTTATTTCTTTTTTCGAGAATCATTAGTGTTGCATATTAGCCATTTTATAACCAATAGTTTCATAGCAAAGATAATAATATTAAGTTTAAATAAATTTATTTTTAATAAAAGAAAACTCTTTAAACTTGTTACTCAGCTACTTTTTCGCTTCCGCCCTTTAAATTCCACACATAGAAAAAAATAATTTAAATTCCTAAGTTTTTTTGTTTTTTTGAGCCATCAGTCAAGTCAATTCCTTTTCTATTTATCCTTTTTTCTGCTTTTTCATGCCTTGTTTAACTCCCTCTCTCTCTGTCTCTTTGACTGATAGCTTGGCAAATATTTCGTGCTTCCTTAGAAAAACATTACAAAATTCCTGCAGCAAAAAAAGAAAAACAATAAAAAGTAGAAGCCGAAACGTTCGATAAATAAATCTAACAATTTGGAGCCCGAACTGTGGATATATTTCGACAAATAATGTGAATTGAAAAGCGCGCACATGAATGGTATTCAAAGAGGTGGCAGAAGGGGGGCGGGAGGTAGCTCAATGAAAGTGTAAATATTAATAAGCGGCTGCCGACAAAGGCCGACAAACAGACAAACAGACAAAGCAAATAAAAACGGGAAGGAGAGACCGCACCACTTGCCAACTTGGAAAGTTCAATAGCGATGCAAACAAAGCTATGTATCTATAAATATGTATGTATATATGCCACTGAGATACAGATACCACATACAGATACAGCTAACATATATGAACAGTAGCATTTTGGGTTGTCATAAGTTTTTGAGCGATTGCCCCGCAGCGAAACCACACACAAAGCGTGGCGGGGCTCGACTCGAACAATAGCAGCACAATTATTGCCAAATGGCACACACACACACACACATACACACACATATGAATATGTATCTCAAAGTTACTTATACATTTGTGGCTAACAAACAACGAACGCAACAAAAAAAAATATGCGCAACTTGACAATTGCTTTACTCGCAGTGGCAACAACAACAGCAACTAGAAATATTTTGTTGTTGTTGCTGTTACCAAGAACAACTGCAACAACAACCACAACACACAACCACACACGGCGTATACGTAACTTGGACAAAGTTATGCTTTGCCTTGCTTTGATTTCGACCGCCTCCTCAAACAAACCTCAAAGGAAATTAACTTACTAACTAGTCTTCTTCTTCTTCATCTTCCTCGGTTTTTCGCTCGTGCAAAAATCGTTTAGCTTGATTTCTCTTCTCCCAAAACTGACTCGGAACTCATTTGAGGTAATTTTTTTGTCTCATGAATATTCAGGTTTGGGGTTTTACTTAATTAACTAAGTCAGGTAATAGTTGTGCAGTAATTGGTAAATGGTCATTGTTTTTGTAATAGTTGGAAGACAAAGAACTAGAAAATAGCATGAATTTATTATATCGATTCCAGTTAATAGGTTTTTCTTTTGAAATTACCGTTGCTATTACATGGAAACCCATTAGAAGCATATCACTTTGTCAATATCAATTAATCTATATATGACCCTTTATTCGTATGATTCCTATCTTTACCCTTTTTACAATTAACCCACCCTTTCGAACTTCGAATAACAGCCAAAGGCATTTACAGGAACACATTTTTTCTGTACGCTCAAAGCAAAAGCATGCAAAAAATGCTAAAATGCTTCACAGTGCGCCCACGCGCCAGAAGAGCAAACAAAAATTCTTTCAAAACTTGTTGACATTGTCTCTGTTGCCATGAGTGTGTGTGTGTGTGTGAGTATCTGTGTGGAATGTGAGTACTAGTAGTAGTGGACTACTCTGTTTGGTAGTCAAAGGAGTGTAGCAGTGTATAATAGTTTTGCATTCCCGCCTGTGAAAAACATATTGTGGAAAGATAATTTAAATTGTTTTAACTATTTTCCGTTCTAACTGTATTAACATAGTTAAATAATCTTTACTTACTTTGTGGAAATAGAATAAGCCCATCCAACACATAATAAACAATTCTAATAAGCCATAAATATATGGTTAAGATTTCAATGACTGTTCAACAACAACTAGTTATTGTAAAGCTGCCCACGTTGCAAACAGGAAACATAAAACTTCAAAAACCAAAAACAACAACGAAAGTTAAATAAGTACCTGGGAATGCTTAAAATGGTCTAGTCATGCCGAAAAATTCGCATAACTTCAAATCAAGCGCAAATTCGAGTAATAGTATAAATAATTATAATGGAGTCTTGAGTTCTACACGCAGATCCACACTTAGATCCACTCTTAGAACGTAAAGTCTCTCACCTTTTCTCTCTCTTTTCCACTTATAACTCCTCTCACTTGCTCTCTAGACCAGGGATCAAATAGGGCGGCGCATCGGTAAATTGCAGCCATGCTATGCTCACTCATTGGTTCTCTCTTTTGCGGTTTGCATGCACATATACAACCACACGGCAGAGAGCAACGAGAGACAGAGAGTAAGCGACGAGTAAGCAGTGCCGCACTGCTCTTTCACGATCAACTAAGCGACGCTCACATGCTGTGCAGCTATTGCTGGCTCGCTCACACTAGCCACCCTCACTGCGTGGGTTTTACTTGTTTGTTGTTCTTGTGAAACTTGTTTATGTTTGTTGTTTGTTGTTTTTGTGTTCGGTGTGTTCTAGGCATGCAGCGCTGCCGCTGCTCAGACATCGTCGTCTGAGAATCTCACAAATTCGTTTTAGTCTCGGCTGCTGACCGTTTCAAAATCAGTTTCAAGCTGTCAAGCAAACGAGCAGCATCAACAAAACACACAAGCGTTGCGCATGCGCATTAGTAAAAAAACCAAGAAAAAACAAATCTTGCAAGAAATTTAAGAAGAAAAAAAATATACTTTGAGAACAGTAACAGAAAAATAAAAAAACACAAATAAAAAAACTAGTGCAGTTTTTTATAACAGTGCTGGTGAAGTGTATTAAATAAATTCCAAATTCCAACAAGCCAAACGGATTATTAAAGAACAACTACTGATATGGCTGTATCGGCACTCAACATGACACCCTATTATGCTGGATATCCATTTCAAGGTAAGAAAAAAAGAAGCATACGACAACGATCATCAACGCTCTATTACCAATTACCACAATTACGACAACAAAACGTCTGACGGATCCGATCGTAGAGTAAAAATATTAAACAAAAAAAAGTGCACGATCATCATTATCATTATTATTATCAACATCATCGTATGGGGCAACGCTTTCGCCGGTATCCCAAAACTCAAAAGCCAAACCTCAACACAGAGTGAGAGAGAGAGAGAGATTATTACCCGAACCAACAACAATAGCAACAGCAACAGCAACATGATCAGCTTTTTGACTTATTGATTGTGATCGGAGTAAAGCGTAGCAACATTCCATCCAGACTTTGCAGACTTTTTGGCGCGCTCTTTTCGAAGTTGCTTCTTCTACTCAGTAAAAAGTCTTTCAGTCTTTCAAGTCTGGTGTCTGAAGTTGCGGCTCTGCTGCTTTGATCTTGGGGCTCAGCGTCTGCTGCTGCTGTTGATGCTGTGTTGTATGGGGTTCTCGGTGTATCACGTAGCAGCAACGTCAGCGCCCCAAACTAACAACAACAACAACAACTACCAACGAAGCTTTTGCTTTTTGGGGCCTTATGGCTTTTATGCCCATAAACGTAGCACTTCGCTCTCCCTGCTTGCTTTGATATTAGCTTGGCACAGCTGGACACAAACATTCTGTCCGTCTGTCTGTCTGTCTGACGATCTGTCTGTTCGACTGGTTGGGCTTATGGATTATTAGTTTGATTTGATTGCATGGGCATCGGCCGCAGCTGCACAGTGATCGGCATTTTCCATACACACTTCTCTCTTTCTCTCTCTCATTTTCTCCTTCTCTCATTCAATCTCAATTGTTGTTGTTGTTGTTGTGCTGGACCCACGCAAATTGGCAATTTTGCGCATTGTTATGTTAAACAGACAAATGGCAAACGAATTGTATTAAGACCTAACAATAGATCGTGCGAATTGATCCCTTAACTTGACTAAATAAATCCTGCTTCATAATTGGATTACTTACTGACGCTCAATCGAGCATACGAAAGATTTGTAGGACAAAGGCAATTGCCGTTTGAAAATTCCTTAAACTAATCACTTCAATTTTCTTTCTTCTCTTGTCTATTTTCCAGGACAAGGACGCGTCAATCAGCTTGGCGGCGTCTTCATCAACGGTCGTCCTTTGCCCAATCATATACGTCGTCAGATTGTGGAAATGGCTGCGGCTGGAGTGCGTCCTTGCGTCATTTCGCGGCAATTGAGGGTTTCGCATGGCTGCGTCTCGAAGATATTGAATCGTTTCCAGGAGACGGGTTCCATTCGACCGGGTGTTATTGGTGGTTCAAAGCCACGTGTTGCAACGCCCGATATTGAGGCTAGGATTGAGGAACTGAAGCAAACGCAGCCGGGCATCTTTAGCTGGGAGATTCGTGCCAAGTTGATCGAGGCGGGGATATGCGATAAACAGAATGCTCCTTCGGTGAGCTCCATTTCACGACTGCTGCGTACCACGTCGGGATCCTGTTCGGGCAATGGTACAAGCTCGCATAGCATCGATGGTATCTTGGGTGGCAATGGCTCCTGCTCTGCCGGCAGTGAGGATGAGAGCGAGGATGACACTGAACCCAGTGTGCAACTGAAACGCAAGCAACGTCGCTCAAGGACAACCTTTTCCAATGATCAGATCGATGCGCTGGAACGCATTTTCGCCAGAACACAGTATCCGGATGTCTATACCCGCGAGGAGCTGGCACAGAGCACCGGACTGACCGAGGCACGTGTCCAGGTTTGGTTCTCAAATCGTCGCGCTCGTCTGCGCAAGCAGCTCAACACCCAACAGGTGTCCAGCTTTGCCAGCAGCTCCACAGTTCCGTCCTATGGATCGAGTGCAGCCACCAACATGGGCCTCTACAGCTCCCAGCCCTGGCCAGCTACTGGCTATGAGACACAGGCCGGTGGCTATGGTGGTTCCGTTGCCTCCATGTCTCCAGCCAGCAGCAGCAGTGGTAGCTCCTCCACCGCCCACAGTCCCACTGCGGAGACCCAATCCCAGACGCAACCTCAACAGCAACAGCAACAACAGCAACAGCAGCAGCATTCCCAGATTGCGAGTAGCAATTTCATGAACAGTGCTTATGGAAGTATGGGTTACTCGGCTGCCCCCTCTGCGGCTGCTGCGGCTGTTGCTGCTGCTGGCTATTCCATGCCAACAACAGTTGCTGCCAGCTCTGCGGAACAGCTGCGTTCCCAGTTTGCCTCGGCTGCTGCATCAGGATCACATCATCCATCAACTTGGGATAGCTATAATAGCTTTGCCGGCTCCTTCTTCCCAACCAGCAACAATCACATGGGTGGCTATCATCAGGCAGAAGCCAAGAGCTCCATGGTATCAGCTGCTTCAGCCTATCCCTACTTTGGCTTTTAGTTTGGCCCACCTTGCGCCCAGCACTTGCTCCAGTTTCTAGTTTTAAGTTCTGACATTTGATGCTGGTTCAATATTTTCCTATCTTCAGTGCCTATTTTCTTACTTTGATCATAAATTTATTAAAGAGTTTTGTTAGTTAAGAGCTTAAGACTGTTTATACTAAGTTTAAATGTTATATTAAGAAACTTTTACTATACAATAAAAATGATGAAAAATGCAAAATGAACTGCGTGTTTAATGTATTACTTGAACGAATCTGCAAGTGTAAATGCACTTGAAATAAATTCTGATCCGACTCAAGAAGGGGTTAAATTCTCTTCAAAATATTCAGGGCCCCTCTTAATCAAACTTTTAATAAATTGTTAATGAGATCTACTTAATTTTGTTGGATATGTTTTTTCTTTTCTGCTTCAAAGAAGACTGTTTTTTGAATTTTCTGCCCAAAAAGAATACATAATGTTAAGAGCACCAAGATCTTTGTGAACATACTTCAATGTCTTTTATGATAAAACTTTTCATTTAGAATGCAACATAAAATGTCTTTAGCTCGATCTTAACATGTCTAAGTCTCTCATCTCACTTGTGGCACAAAAGAAAACTAAGCGCCTGTCTCACGATACAATACGTTTCTACTCCATTAAACTAAGGATATTGGCAAATGGCTCGCAAAAAGGACAAACGTGGACAAGGACCACACACATACATGTATGTGGACATGTCCAAGGAGCCACAACAGGTTCAAGCCCCGATCAGCTAATCCCTCAATATCGTACAGATATTGTCCCCTAAACTGACAGGACAACAATACGAACGATTCAGTCAGGACTTGTGTGTGGTTCCCATTCCTCGACTGGATGAGGGCACAAAAAGAAAGGCGACGTTATGAGCTGACAATTAAACAATTAAAGACAAACATCCAATTGTTGCTAACACGAACAGCGACACGATAATACGAAAATAATTTACAAAAACAGAAAGCAGACCCGAATCGCAACAAAATAGAGCAATTGACAATAGGCAGCGAGAGAGGAGCTGAATATAAGGGAGAGAGAGAGAGCGACCACCAACGTCAAAATGCGGTATCCTTTCAAGATGCCGCCTTGTTGGGCCGCCTCCTGCCAAAAGATGAGAGAGGCCCGAGCCGAAAGGCAAGCAAAAAACCAAAAACAAAAAAATGCGGGAGTGGACAAAGCCATTGACAAAATCAGAGGGTGTTTCTTTTTTAGTAGGTCCGATCTAAGGTCCTGCACTAGTTACGACTATCTTGGGTGGCTTAGGTAAGTCTCTAGGACCCTCAATTATGTGTGCACAGCGGGCGTTGCACTTACCACCTAGAATGAATACATATTTCTCGGTTCGGGACCAAGTGCTGCAAGTATCTAAATGAAAACATCAATTAGTTCATATCGCTTGGGTCCTTTCGGTCTCGGTCTCGGACTTGGACTGCCTGCCTAGCCTAGCCTATGCCTATGCCTGTTAAGCAGGTCCTGTGTGTGCAGACGACAGGTTCTTGGTCTTGCTACAAGGGTGATAATGTGTGTCAACTGTGACAATCATAATGGATCGCTGCTGAGATTTTTCAGGACACTTTGTCCATACAGTAGCCCTGCGGCTTCGTCTTTGACTCGTCGTCTCTCTCCCTCTCTCTGTGTGTCCGGGCCACCAACTTGGATATTTTATACAAATTTAATTTGTGTGGCGGAGCAAGAGAGAGAATCTTGCTTATTGCTGCGGCTCTTTGAAACACAACTGTTGAAAGCCACTCCCGATCTTTAGAAAGATTTCGTGATTTATGCGTTTTTGATAGCTGGCCCAAGATCGACTGCCAACCAAGACAAGTAGCATGCGAATTCTGTTTCTTCCTGTGTGGGCCAAAAAACTGTTAATGCTGAATACTGAATAGTTGGGTGTCCGGTAGCTGGCGGTAATATGTAGACGCTTTGTCTGCCATTGGCACATATTGATTGATGATTTTTTTTTCGCCATGATGAACGAGCCAATGTGTTGTTGTTGTTTTTTGTCTGAGAAGGCGTTTCTAATGTGTGAACTGCGATCGGGTTGAAAGCAATGGTTTGAACCGCAAAATGTGGGAAATACTTTTTTGCCCACAGATATTTTTTGGAAGTATTTTGATTGATTTAAGAGAATATCAGGAAGAATTATATTTATTAAGAAATACTGGGATTGATTTAAGAAAAAAACAGGATAAGTGAGATTTTTAAAGTAATATTTGGGTTGATCTTAGTTAAGAGAAGGTTTATTCCATGGCAGATCAAAAAAGAAATATCGTATGGGTAGTAAGACTTTTTTGAGTTTAGACTTTTCAACTTATTAAAGCTAAAGTTTCCCAAAGAAAATAAATTACTGTCTGTCTTGGCAACTTTTAAATCCGCTGCCAAATTGCATGTGTCCAATTTGAATTGCAACCGTTAATTGCCACCGATCTGGAAGCTGATCCGCAGCCAACTAAATGAACATGTATGCTCAATATGACAGCGCAACACACAGACAACATTTACAAGTGCCTGATGATGAACTGATGAAATTTTCCGCTAATTTTTCACGTACTCATTCGCTCATTTCAACCACACGCCAAAAACAAAAAATAAACAAAAAAATACCACACATAAATTTATCGTATATTCATTAAAAATTATTTACGTTTATTAAATAGCGCAGCCAACCAACGGACCAACAAAATAAATACAAACACCAAAAGGTGCGAGTGAGATGCTAGATCAAAGATAAAAGATATATGTATATGTGTACAATATATATTGTTTTGTATTTTTGGGCGCAGCGAGCGTTGATAAAACATCAAGACCAATCTGATAAGGAACGCTTTAAATTCCGTTACGTAACGCAAATTTAGAGCGTTACAATTTGCGAACGAGAGCGAAAGAGAGAAGGATAGCGGTATTCACAGAGTTCACACCATGTTGATGACTGTGTTCTCTTTACTTTTTGAGGGTTGTCTTTATTTTGTTTTTATTTTTGTTGTGGGTTTTATTGCCGCTTCCTCTTTGCTCGGCAAAATCACCCAAAGGCGATTTATGCGTGAATTTTGATCGATTTGCGTTGAAACCTGATAAAGTCAGGGTGTTTGGTCAGTGTTTGGTTGTTCAGATGTTCTGGTGTTTGTGTCGTGTGAGAGCTTTTCAATAATGCCAGAAGAAGATGTGAAAAGAATTTCATAAAAAAACAGGTGGTCCAAATAACCAGTAGTGTGAGTAAAACTTAAGCTTGAGAAGCGATTTTAAATTGAAATGTAAGATTCTTTGTTGAAAGTATTCTTAGTCACCCACTAAAAGCTAATTATCTTGTCATACATAGTGGATAGTAAGTCCTACTAGATTATGAAACATATTTCTTAGGAAATTAACTACTTACTTGAGTTGAGTTAACTATTTATAGCCAAATGAGGAGCCATCACAGTTTCGAATGAGTTCGTTTATAAATCAGCTCAGAGCCGAGCTTAACAATCAGTTTGGTGTAGCTTAAAGGCATCTCTGGTAGCCAAGAGTTTGATGACGTAGTTGTTGTAGTTGCAACTTGCAACCGAATATAGTCTCGAAACAATATAATTCAATAAGCGAACCCTCGCAACAGCCACAGCCAAATGAAGGATCCGACTGCAGCTGGGGCCACTTGACTCTATATGTATTGGAATGGATGGACTTATGTACTTGTAGTAGAAAGCAGCAGCCAACTTGTCTGCCACAGCAGCAGATTGGCAACATTGTTGTTGTTGTTGTTGTTGTTGCAAGCCAATTGCTGAAATCATGAAAGTGGCAACATGTAATTTGATCACTGATGGTGGTGGCACAACCGTCGGCAACTTTGCTTTGAGCTACGATGCTGATGCCGATGCTGATGCTGATGCTGATCATCGGTCGGATCGGATCGCCAGGTTTAAGCGACCGTTAAATCTGCCCAGAGAGGGAGAGAGAGAGGGAGATTTTCCTTATTTTGGGTGACTCTTAAGAAAAAAAGAGAAAAATATGATTAGGTTATTCTTTTATTTGCCACAATGATCGTACTTTGGTTATTGATTAAAGGCTAGTTTTGGGGAAGGGGAAGGGGGGGAATCGGTTTGATGGAATTGCTTGATCAGGTTGCACAAATTGAATGTTATTTTGTAAAATGCGAACACGTAGCGAGCCGTGCAATATGCGATCACCCAAAGTGGACTTTTGCAAATGGACAACACAATTGTAGAGAAACAAAGAAAGAGAGAGAGAGAGAGAGAGAGAGAGAGCGAGAGATTGTAAGCTCTGTGTGGATTGGCATAGCGCGCGAAGATTCTTTGATCATTTTACGCTCATTTGGCGGCATACTCTGACGCTGACACTGACACACCGCACCGCGCTGATCTTTAGCATATTTTACGCTCAAGTTGTGATCAAACCGTAACTTTGGTGTCGTACCTGCTACACGTTTCATAAACTCCAACTCCAACTCCGACTTCGACTATGATGACTCATGGCCCATTTGGCTGTACCATCCATCAGGGTAACTAGCCGCTGTGATATATTTGCATATTGCTTGGGAAAGTCGTCGTCGTCTTCGAGTTGGTTTTTTTTTTTGCCATTATTATTTCTTTTTCTCTACTTCTCTGGCTTATAAATATATTATTTTATTTTATTTTATACTTTTTTTTATTGTTATTCGTTTGCCAGTTAAATTTGTGTGATTTTTCTTTTCACTCGCTGCCCAGTCAGCCTCGCTCAGTATCTGTGAGCTTTTGTGGCAAGCAAGGCGGCGCTTTGATCTTTTGCCGCCACAACATCTGACATTGTAATTGTAAGTTGTGTACTGTAAATGTATCCCAACTGTACCGAGAGTAGTTTTTGTGTTGCTATTGTTATTATGTCAATTGTTTGTAATTTTTAACCATTTGAATTGAAGGCTTTTTTGTATTATTTGCAGTCTTTAGAAAAACTTTATTATTTTTTACCAGTGAATAGAAAGAAGAATTTGATTTTTTGGTTTTGTATTCTATATTAAAAATGGCCAACATCATTAGCACTTTCTCCCTCTCCCTCAACATTGAATTTTGCCAACAATTTGTAAAAGGGAAATTTCAGAATCGCCCCAAAAAAAGAGGAAACTCTGTGAACTGCAGGAAAAACGAGTTTCCACGCCGCGCAAAACATACGCAGAATCACACAAACAAAAAACACAGAAGTCTAGTACAAACAACCCAATCATTTAAATGAATTATATTGCAACGCCATTGAAAAGGCGAACAGAGGGAAGCGGAAGGATATGTGTAAGCACGGAACAAAATCTCGGCAAGCGAACAGGAGCGAACAGGACCACCACCAATCAACCAACATGATGATGAGGGATATGTGCAGGGCTATGGGATATGGGATATAGTCAATGTCGACGTCGATGTCGGACGTTGATAGGCGGCTAAATTGGCGTGAAGCGTGCAAAAATCGTGGCTGCAGCAGCAGCAGCACAAGAATAAAGGTCTGCATTTGTGTTTCATTCTTTTTCTGCCATTATTTTTCAACATATCCAAAATGAAACATTTTTGACACTTTTTTTTTTTTTGGGTTTGTCTTTTGCTCCTGCTTTTGACTCGATGCAGCTGCCGCTGAATGACCTCTGAATGGAAGGAAGCTGGCGCGTTGCAGAGGGGCGTCCTTTCGTCCTGGCTGTGGTGTGCCGGAGAGAAGGGTGTTAAGGGGAAAGAAAGGGAGGGGGGGAGGCAGCTTGCAGCTTGCTTAGTGCAAAGATGGATTATTTTTACGCTTATTTTGATGTGCTCGGTGGATGTTTGCTTTGGGCACTTATAAACGCTTGGTGTGACCGAGAGCAAAAACTCCTGAAGAGGGTTGCATTTCAGTCATTTCAGTCATTTCGGGGCAGCCATTATGAATTGCCAGCCCTGACTTTTAAGCCAAGCAAAAAATAAAAAAAATTTATTGTGTGATTTGGCAGCCATTGCAACATTAATGAGACATATCAAATGAGATAGACTTATGAAATTGAAATTTTAACTTGACAATTGATAAAAATCTTTCGAAACAGTCGAACTTCCAAATAACAAAGTCTTCTATGCAACGAATTCATTTCCAGAGCCCTGAATTGCAAGAAATTGTTTCCTGCCCCCTTGAGATTCATTATAAGGAAGTTCGACTGCAAAAGGAGTAAAAAGAAGTTTATTTAAATAGAATCAATCAAGTATAAACTTGCATCATTGAGTTCACTTATAGATACTTCAGTTTCCGATTGCAATAGATTGTACATTATTTACCTTGTCTATATTCTTTATAAAGTCTTGTTTATGTTTGCTGTTCTTCATCTCTTCACAGTTGACAAATCGAACCTGTTGACATTGTCACAAGCTAATCACAAAGCTAATCCAAAATCAAGAAATCAACCAAAATATGTTTTAGCCAAAAACTATAAGCTGGTTTTTCGCTTAACAACAAACAAACACAAAACAACAGCACACACACACACACACAGCCGTAAATTCAGTTGAAATCAATATCCGATTATACATTTATGTACTTATATAAAGATGAACCAGATCAAGTCAGTCAGAAAACGGCATGTTGTCAAACGTTGTATTTGTTTGAGCCGCAGGCCAAGCTTAACTTTCAGACCTAGTTTCCTTAGCCAAGTAGCAGATAGAGAAAGAGATAGGGAGAGGGGCATTGGGTCAAAAAAGGCGTTGCTGCGTTTTGATTCAAATCAAACACCAAAGCAGATTACAATTGATTTATTTGGCCAAGCGTGCAGCAGAAGAAGAAGATGAAGAAAAGGACGCACTAAGTGAGTTGCGCGTGCAGCGGATTATCCTTGTGCACTTGTTAATGCAGGAAATTCTACAGGAACAGGTAGGAAGGAGTCAGTAGTCAGTAGTTGTAGCCCTTGTTGGGTAGGCGACAAAGGAGTAGCTCAAGTTCAAGAGCATCGCACGAAAGAAATAACAAAATAGGAGAAGTCTGACGGGCAGGTCTACAAGATGAACTCATCATCAAGACAGAGCAGGGAGACAGACACTGATCCGATTTCGAGAGAGCGAGTCTTGAGCCGATTCAATTTGGCTTACGAGTGTGAAGCCGATGGCTAAGTCAAGTAAACGCCTACGCTGGCCCAAAAGTCATGTCATGTTGAGAGACGTAGACAAAAAGGATACTGACACAATTTCTTGCACCTTCAGTCAACCTGCTTCGTGATTGTTTCGTCTGACAATCCCCGTGATCCTTGGCACGCACAAAGCGCTGAGCACGCTACAGTTTTGGCAATATTTATTGGCTTTATTGGATTTACAGCTTACACAGTTTTGGCAAGTCAAGCCGTACGCAATCTTAGATACGCATCTAATCTATACCTCGCTCTCTAGGTATTAATTGTTGGCTGCCTGCATCCTGTCGCCTGCCTAGGCGCATCGAATCTTCAGTTTGGTCATGGTGCATTAGTTTTACTTAGTTGCGATCTATTAACAAGTTTGCAATCGCATTTTTGACTCATCATTGTGATATTATCTAAGAGTAATCAGCTTCAGATTTGACATATCCGGTAGAGATTGAATGTTAAACTAATCCAAGCATAGACACTGTAGCTAATTTTAATGACTTATTTCGGGATGAGATTATATGGGTTGGTATGAAAAATTTTACTTAAAAACCTGGAACATCCTGCCCAAAACCTTAAGAAACTTAAACTTGTATAAAATCAAAGACTACTCGATAAGCAGATAGTTGAAAGTCGAAAAGTGCCATTTGATAGATTAAAATCGCATTCAAATTTGCATTTTGTAGTTCCAGTTATCGTGGATCAATGATTGAGATCGCAAAGCAGCTGAAAGTTTTTTTTTTTCTATTCTTTATAAACATATTGCCGTTAGATATTGCTTTGTAGTCGAGCCGACAAATAAGATCCAATGCTCGCCCATTTTTGTTTTTTATTATCCATATCAGCAGGCAATCGACATGATCAACTCAACAACAGCAACAGCAAAAACCAAGACAACAACAAGAACAATATATGGCCCTAGGAGTTGATCCACAACTGGCCTATGAATCACTTATAGGCAACAAGGCAGCTAGCTCAAAACCGCTAATACATATATAGATAGAGAGAGCGAGAGAAAGATGAAAACCTACTCATCTGATGGATGTTGCACTTGCCCCCCTCGAGGCAAACACAAGCAGCTTCAACTCAAACTCAAACTCCAACTTAAGCTCCAGCTAGCCATGCAAATTGGGGCGTTGAGCTCGTGCGACTGCAAACTATGCAGATGTCGGATTAGCGATATTGATACCATTACACTACCTAACCATTACGATTACTAACCACATGCCACATGCCACAAGACCAAACTAAATGAATTCAAACAGCTTTCCATTCAAAAGTCCATATCGATTTTCACCAAAACCCAAAAACAGAGAAATACGAAATGCCAATTGCATTTTCAGCTTCTTTTTTTTTGTGTGCTGAACACAGAACATGATAACGACTATTTATAGACAAAAGTTTTCCCGTGGTGGGGGACTTTTTTGGGGGGTGGTCGCAAATGTAGACGTCATCGAGTTTAACTGATGATATATGGCTGCAGATGCTGCCTGCTGCTGTTGCCTTTTGGTAAATGCACTTTCCATTACCACAAAGGAAGCACAAATCAGCAAAGGGCAAGGCACAAAAGGAATCAAATTACTAGAACGTTCTCACATGTGTGTGTGTGGGTTGAAATAGATAGATGGAGATACGAGCAGAGGGGGATAGGGGTAAGTTCAATGAAAGGTGCTACAAGGTTAGGTTCTTAATTAGCTAGAACATGAACTTGCGCTTTGAGAGACGACTTACAAACAACAAGTTGAGCACTTGTTTTAGTTCAACAAAAGTTAATAAGTTGAAATGAAAAAATTGCTTAGAAATTGCTAAGAACAGAACATAAAATGACTAAAACATTTTCAAACTGTTTCGACTGTTCGAATGTTCAAGTGCTTGACTTTGATGAGCAAAGATCAAGAAAAATATATATTATATTATATTATTATTAGTACACTAAGAGGAAACGTGATTTTTACTAGTTATTCGAATTTTAACTCAAAGTCTGAGTAACCCTGCGTTTGTTACATATCTGGATTGGGGAAATATTTTATATTTACCTTCGGTGTCCAGTATAAAAAAAGTCTGCCTAAACGGACGGTTACAGATGGGCCCGAAAAAAGTTATGGCTTTGACTTTATATTTTCTCTCTCTCTTTGTGTCCTATTAGTACGAGCCAAGCCCACGTGCTGAACGAGAAGAGATCAGCAATAGTTTCGAATACAAAAAAAAAAGATGGAAGAGAGTAGAGAACACGAATGAACATTGACAATGGTGACAGTAACACACACACAACCGAAATGCGAGAGTCGGGAATCGTTCGGCAAACATGACAAGTCGGCGCAACGAATCGCCATTTTGCGCTGTCCTTTGGTTGGTCCTTTGGACGATCATCCTGTCACGCGTTCATTGGGATCACTTTTTCTTTATTTTTTTGCTTATTTTTTGGGTGTTTGCTATTTGCACAAAAACATTTTAAAGACAAATGCGGTGACACATAAAAATAAACTGCATTAAATCAAATAAAAGACGAAAATCGCTTGCAAATGACACTAAAATGTCGCATCCTCTCTCTTTTTTACTTACTCTGTTGCTCTCCTTCAAAGATTGGATTTAACTTCACACTTCTTGTGGATAGTAGTATGCAGCGTGAGTTTATTTCTGGCTTACGACCTCAGTATTTCATTGTTGCCACAATTAGTTCCGAGTGCACGAATGGCACAGGATCACCAAAGATCCTTTTGCGAGAGGCATATGCGCGCTCGGCTCGTCAATAGCCGCAATGCAATGATTACTCCTGCTGCCTTCTGGCCTGTTGTTGTTCATTTACAGCAGATTAGCGACGGCGTTCGCAATCCCATTGTATTATATACTAGATCCGAGTTACTTGGAGTTGGAGTCGTGATCGGAGTTGAAGTCACAGCTGCCGATCTAGCGATTGGTTGCGCCTCAAACAGCAATGCCTCCTACTTGCCACATTGTCACGTTATTCATTATGGATGGCTGTTCCAAGTATTGCTTGCTAACCAGACAAAATTTTTGGGGTTGCACACATCAAAGTACAACGATGCGGATCACTTGGAATTGTGGAAACGCTTTGTCAAAGGGTTGAAAACAGGAAAGTGACTTGGAGAGGGATATCTAATAGATATCTTAATCTAAATAGATGTATTACTGTCCAATTGAATGCAATGATATAGTATTTATGCGCCCCAAGTAGACAGCGTCAACACGTCTCTGCTTGACTTATATATTTATGTAGATTTGTGATTCGGTTTTTTTTTTTGTGCTTTTTGGTTACATTACCCACAGATCGGTGAAGCAAGCTTCACGCCACAAGCTACAAGGCTTCAAGCGCACTTCCTACAATATAATCATTTTATCTTGAATGTGCCCTGCAACGCCCACTGCAGACACGCCCCCCTCTGCAGAAGAATGAGGAGAGACAGCCGAGGTTGCAATCGAAAACCAAAAACAAAACAAAAATAAATGTTGTACGTGCTGTCATCGATCGCGATCGTGGGATACGCGAACAAAGAGAAAAACACTTCGAAACCCAAAGCTCTTCACCACCAGGTGATAGAGCTGCAACAGTTGGCCCAAAACGTCCAACCAGCCAGCCAGCCAGTCAGCCAGCCAGTAAGCCAGCCAGCCGGTCGACCAAACCGAGTCTCTCCTGGCTACATGGCTAATGTGATTACAGACTTTAAGTTTATAAACATGGGCCAAGGCGCTGCTGCTGCTGCTTGTGCTGCTGCCTACCGAGAGGCGGCTGTCTTCGCCAGCCCCAGCGGCCCCTGATCCACACACACAACTACAGAGCTTCAGCTCCAGATACAACAAAACCGAAAAGGGGTATGCGGCCCTCCTGTTGCGTTGCAATTACGGCGCGTGCAGGCGACCCTCGATCCCAGTACTCCCTGACCATCTCCGATCCCTGCTCTCTGCTCCCTCCTCCGAACTCCATGCCGATCTCTGCCTGATGAATTCTTATTAGCTTGCTTTGGTATCTCTGAGCAGTTATGAGCGGCAAACTTCAACCGTCGCTTCCTCATAATTTTTGCTCTATTTTTTTTTTTTTTTGTTGTTTTCTTTGGTCTTCGCCAGTCGGTTTTGCCCGACTCTCGGGATCTCCCTTGTCGCTGTCGAATTGTCTGGGGCCCCAGCATTGGGGATTTGTCGGATAACGCTGCGGCTATTGCTGCTGCTGCCTCGATGTCTGCTTCGGCTGCCGCTGAAATTGGCTACAACAATAACAACAACAACGAAGAGTCTTCGCCTGGGAGCGTGTTGTCAGCGAGGCACGCGCAAATCCCTAATGGAATTCAGTTCCAAGTTGAATATGTCGACTAAAGAAACGAAGCAATAGGAGGGAGAGCGACTGAGCGAGATTGGCAGAAAAGAGGTGCAGATAGAAGAGGGGCAAAGCCTCGGGTTGACCATATCTTATGCTTTGCGTTGAGTGAATCATTAAAGCCACAACATGGCCCAAAGGAAGAAAGCGTTGCATATGCAAAAACAACAGAATTTAACTTAGTATTTGATGGTTTTCATTCAGATTTTGTTAAATTCATTAGAAAACTAGGCAATTAATATGACAAAAACATTAATTTCAGAGTAAGAAGAAGAGTTCCTTCTTACGATTCTAGCTCACCATGTCGATTGAATATCCGTAGGGATTTGTCCTAATTAGAGCTCATTTTGTATTAAGGACAAAAGATTCCCAACGAATCCGGCAAAAACTTCACTTAAACACTTTTCTGAACAGCGCAAATGCACGCAATGGCTTTTCAAATTTCTTTCACAGCACAATTAATCTCAGCCCCGAGAGTATGCAATACATTTAATTCACTTGTCTTTGAGTTTGCTAAAATATATATTTGCATTTGTGATTAACTATAGATAATAGGATAACACTTTACAAGTCAAACCTCCCACTCATATCACTTTACTCATTGAGATCTACACCCTCACCATTTATCTGGATGGTGATGTACTCGCCATCAGAATTGGAATGGGAAAGTGATGGTGCTGGAGGCAAGGGAGCTGCTGCTCGCCTAGGCATTGATTGCAACGATATCTCATCGCTCTCTCGCCTCATAAAGCGGCGACGAGTGCGTGAAAAATCAAAGGATTCCCTCTGCCTTTGACGCGACTGAGCATGCGTGGCATCCGTTAGCTGCTGCAACGTTTGAGTGGAGCTAGTGCGCCTTAGTTGGGCCTGTTCGGGCTGAGGTAGCATGGATTGCACTACCACAGATTGCCGCTGACGACCAAAGCAACCGGTAGCATAGCGTCCATCTGCGGAGCGAGAGCGACGTTGTCGCGACGAATCCTGAGCACTCAACAGCTGCTAGAAGGATCAATGAATCGACGCATGGTAACTGGGAATAAGACTTAATATAGTTTCTACTTACCTGCTGCATTTCATCCTTGCGCAGACGACGCAGTCCCTGCTGCTCCTCGAGCTTGTTGCTCATCTGGGCCATCCAATCGCGTGCCTGTCGCAGCGACAACGAACTTTGGGATCTCTCCGGCAAGCGAGCCGGAAAGAGCGTCTCTCTGGCACCCACCACACTGCTACTATTAAATACGAAGACACGCGGGAAATCTATAACAAAGTCACGGCTACGTATCAGATCGGCCAGAGCACTTGTCTGAATGTGGACTTGAGCCTGAGCCGGTGGCGGTTCCTGAACTATATTGATGGTAGTTGAAGTCTGAGGATTGGAATTGCTTGCAGCACGCTCTGCTTCGTACTCCAGAATGCTCTCCTCGCTGCCAAGGAACTGCAATGAGAAGAAGGGGTTTGAGCAGCGATTCCATTGATCTGAATTGGTCCTTGGAACGTTAAGGGACTCCGTCCAGAGGATTGGGGACAAGCGCACTAAAAGCTTAGCGGTTTCTACACAGATTGCAAACAAAGCAAAGCATTATTTAAATTCAATCAATTTATTATCTTAATTATGCTTGAGTCCACGTTTTTGGTTTGGTTTTAAGGTGTAGCAAAAACTATATATTATATATAATCGACAACTAATTAAGGCCCAACGTTTTTTTATAAGCCTTGACTTATTTTTGTTCAGCGGGCAGTTGATTTGAGGGTTGTTTTCGTTTTTAGAATGTTTTTGTTTGAAGAGATGAAATCTTTTCGAATTTCAAAAAAGAATAATTGATAAATTGAAAAAATAAAAAGCAATGGAATTGTATTTGTTTTTGATTTGGCATTGGATCGCAGATATGTTTTCTTAGGTATAAAGCAATTTTTAGAATAGAAACCTTGGAACTCATTTCTAAGTATTTTTTTTTATACACATACAACTCGTCGCTCGTTACTTGTTACTCGTTACATTTTAATTAATTGTGCTTTCGATAGTTTATGTGGATTCACTTTAAAAAGGAATCTCTCAAGCATTTAACGAAGCTATTCTAAACATTTATAATAAGCTTTTCATTTCAAGTCCAAGTTTAAGCCAGCTTTTAGCCCAAAAACCACACACATATTATTACACATATCGATATCAATATTCTGGAATTATCATTAAATGACAATTTGCGATGCGCTTCACTAAAAAACAATCAAACAAACAAAAATGTACACAAAGAGAGAAATTAAAATAAATAATAACTAGATTTATTCAAAATTAAACAACTAAAGCTAAAAGCAAATACTTTGGCACCTTTTGACATTATTATGTATGAGTGTGTGTGTGTGTGTTAGTGTGTCTGTGTGTGTATATGTGTATGTTTGTCTGTTGACTAGCAAAACAGGCGCTGATTTTGCTACTACAATAATTGTTGCACGTTGCATTTAATATTACAGCTGCTGCTCTACGGCTCTAAGCTTGTGTGATTTTTTTTGTGTTTATATAATAATACAATGCATGTTCATATCTGTTGTAGTAGTGGTAGAAGTAGTAGTTATTTGTATAGTTATAGTTATTATTGTAGTACTCGTAAACATTTCAATTAGCGCTGCCTTTTTCTCATACTTTCACTTCATTTTTTGTTATTTGTTTTTTTTTTTATCGACAATTGGTACACTTAAATTTATAACTTAATTTGATTAACTTAGAATTCTGCAGTATTTTCGGTTTTTATTTGTATTTTTTTTTGTGCGTGGCTCAGTTCTTCGTCTACAGACTTGTTTCTAATTTTGAAGAAGCTGTCAAATAAAAAACAAGCTAGATTTAAATGTTGGCGCTTCTTATTTTGACAGCGCTGCTTCGTTTTTAAGTACACTGCTTTGTGTTTATTGCACCACTTGACACTGCTTGTCGCAAGCAGTGTCAGCACGCATTATTTTTTTTACATGGTAAAAGTACGCAGCAAAACGATAGAATGTCGAATTTATAATTAAAAATTATATAACTAAATACATATACATATAGTATTTGAATACGAGGATAACTTATACGAGTTCAGTCGCCGGGCGAATGTTAGTTTATACATCAGTCACCTGGCGACTGGCAGTGCACATAACTTGAGGCATTGTCGCCGGCGCTGAATTGCGTCGAATGCGTTCAGCACCTGAGCCACCCTGTTGCTGCTGCTGCTGCTGCAACTGTTGTTGATATTGCTGCTGCAGAAACAAGTGTTGCTGTTGTTGTTGTTGATGGTGGTGTTGACTATTGCTAGGACTACGCTGATGATGACATTGATAGTTGATAGCACTAGGTTCAAAACTACTCATAATATTATTATTAAGTTGTTGCTGCTGCTGCTGCTGTGACATTTGAACAACAATGACGGGCGGCAACTCTTGCGAGGCGTTGTCTAAAGGATTGGGTGCAGGAGCAGCAGCAGCAGCATCAACTTCATCTGTTGGATTATTGTGCTGTGGACTGGGCGTTTGATAGATTTGATCACCCACCACATAGCCATAGAACTTTAGCACATCCAATTTGCACATGGGACAAGTGCGATGCTCAATTAGCCAAGGATCAATGCAATTCTTATGGAATTCATGCCTAAAACGAAAAAGTTTTCACTCAGTTGCAGTTTTTGACATGATTATTTCTGATTTCACGACTCACTTGCAGGGCAATATGCGTATAATATCCGATGGTTTGTAGGATTCAATGCATATGGCACAGCAATCGCCATCCAAATCTTTCTCATCGGTCATTTTGCCAGTTTTCGTTGGTATTTTCATAATGGCCTTTTTGGTAACAGAGCAAAGATTGCGCTACAATCAAAAAAAAAACAAACTTAAGTTATTCACACATATTATTCGAACTTAGATTTGCACTTACCGATTGCTGATCCTTTGCTTGCATGTAACGGAATCGTTGCACATAGTAGAAGATGAGCCAAACCAGAGATATTATCATTAGCACAATAAACGATATAGATACAAAGAGCACAGAGGTTCTGCAAATAAAAGAACAACTATATTACCAGTCAAATATGCAAATGACAAAGCATTTGCGCTCGCTCGCTCCACAAAGCATTTAGTAAATCGATAAAGCAGTGAATATTGCATGCATGTTCAAGTATGAAATTTGTTCACAACAGGCCACAGGGGGACGTAGCTCAGTGGTAGAGCGCTCGCTTCGCATGTGAGAAGTCCCGGGTTCAAACCCCGGCGTCTCCATTGAAAATATGTTAATATTTTGACAATTTTAAGATATAAAATTGCTTCAAAAGGTTAATTAGCAGGAACGCTTGAATAATTCCTAGCTACATTATAGCACATCCTGTGCATTTAAGTAGTACCTGTCCATTTTAGGAAGGGTTCTGGTGTAATTGGCGACACTTGGGTATTGGCTAGCCTCATGTCAAATGGGGACGTAGCTCAGTGGTAGAGCGCTCGCTTCGCATGTGAGAAGTCCCGGGTTCAAACCCCGGCGTCTCCATGACAAATTATTTTTTCTTTTAAAAAAAATATCATATTAATTGCTACCTCTAAGCAAGTAAGCAGTATTTAATTAACCAAGCAGTGCTTTTCATAGCGCCTTCGATGTCAATTGGGAGTGTTTGTGGAATTTTTCCGGTAAATTTTCATGGGGACGTAGCTCAGTGGTAGAGCGCTCGCTTCGCATGTGAGAAGTCCCGGGTTCAAACCCCGGCGTCTCCAGGTCTTTGCAAGTAATTTTTGCACTTTTTTTTATGGCACTTACCGGTTTAAACTGCTAATAGTTCGCACACCACGACGGCCTTCAATAATCGATATGGTTACATTGTGTCCCTTATCTAGATTGGTTGCCAAATCGAGTCCAATCACCTGATAAGTTATCACGGCAGCAATATTACCTGCAAGAAAAGTTTATTATGATTATGAGTAATAGACCGACCCATTCACCTCTCCTTGCACTTACGATTTTTGCCTTTGATTTGCATCTTTTCCAATTGCATGACTTGCTTGTCATTGTATATGATTACCCCAGCTGCATTGTATTGATGCACATGCTTCACCTTATCCTCGAACGTGCAGCGACCACGTCGCACCAGTGCTATCCACGATGTGCCCTTCTCCGGCAGAGGGGTTCCTAGGGTGCCCCTTATATACGGAGTGCAGGCGAAATCATCACTAATATCATCTGCAGTACTGATGTGAACAAGTCGTCCTGTCACATTGAGCACCTTTCCCTCCCCATAGCGTGCCTTCTCCTCGGGAAACTCGATTTCGACAGGAATATTGTCCAAACTGTCGATGTACGACCAGTTGAGAAAGGCAAAGTTATACACATCCATAGCTATACGTTCCTCCCCGATGCTTGCAAACGAATGCGTTGCATTCGCTGGTCGAAAGTATCGCTCCAGATCCTGATTGGCAATGGTCATGGCTGCGACTAATGTGGTTGTCGTTGTGGTGGAGGTCAAATGTGGCTGGCCACCCAACAGAAGCAGCAGGCAAGCCAACAGCAGCATCTCCTGACAGTACATTGCCTGGCCCTCGATCTCTTAACTGTTCAACGGAGTAACTGTTCTTACTATTTCGTATCTCTTTTTCGTCGTCGGCGTTGTCGTCTATTGGTCTCTATAAACGTTGCAACATTTGCTGGAAGTCACTTGAATACTGAAACGATAGCAAGCCAAAGTGAGTGTTAAGAGAATGTATTTTACATAAAAATAAATACGATTAGCTAAAATCAATTGCCAACATTGTCGGGCCGCTCGCTTAACACAGCGATAAGCTCAGCCCAAATATTTCGTATATTATTAGTGCACTGATAAGCCCCCCTTATCAGAAGTACTTCAGTTTCCGTTATAGAACAGCGAATTTAAGTTATTTTTAGGTTTCGGAAATGTATATTTATAATATTTTTAAAAATTTGTATCGAGTCGGAGAGATTTGTTAGGTTAAAAAGCATATGCTTGTGCAGTGGAAACAGCAAAAGATGTTTCCAACTTCATGTTGCGCCAATTTTGCTACACTAACAATGCAGGTTTTTCTATGACTTGCTCTGCAAATTCGACTACTACGATAAAGCAAAGATTAATATATAGTCCATGACACTCACAAATAACGTGGCAATCTATTGTTCAAAGTATATTCAAAATCGGTTCAGTAGATCCAGGGATTACTCCCTACAACCTCACAAACTTTACCTTCTTATAAATTAGGTATAGATACATATTTGAACAAAGTGCTTAAAAATTATCAAATATTCCACAATAAATTACAAGAGGGGATTATAATAAGAGAAGATTATATGCCACACCAACAGTTTTCCATAAAAACTTCTCGAATCTTACCGAACAACGGAACAACGAAACAACCACAACGATAATCTAGTAATTGAAGCAAACGGCATTTTCCTTCGTTTCCTTTTGGCATTTTGGGTGGCGAGAGCCATTTTGGTGCACTTAAGCGCCATCTATGAAGGCCAATGCCACTGGCAAAGGCAATGCCATTAATAATATGCATGTTGCATAGACCACTATCCATCCCCCTTACCTCTTCCTTTCTGACCTGCTACCTGTGTTTGAGATGCAAATGCAAATGCATTTCAATATTTTACTTTGTTCGTGTTGTTGCCAGGGCCTAAATGGGTGGCCAAAAAGAAAGACGGCGGCGGCAGAGACTAAAGATTCGTGGGTGTGTGCGGCTGACACTGAAAAGTGGTTCGGCAAGCCAGCAGTTACCAACAACCAGCTAAAAGCCACAGCACATGCAATAAAATAAGAAAGAGAATGAAAAGGAGCTGAGCCAGCAACCAGTTTTCCTTTTTGGCTTGGACACCTACTTGTTATACTTCTTGATCTACCCCTGCCCCCTGGCACCGTTCAGTGTCTTGGCCATAATAAATAAAATTTTATATGCATTCAACTCAAACTAAACGAACCAAAGCCTTTAAAATAACAGCAACGACAACAACAAACCTACGAATTGAATACAAAACTCTATTTTGACGCCTATTTATGAGGCAAAGCATAACTCACTCACTGTGTGTGTGTGTGTGTGTGTGTATCTCTCTTTGGTGTCAAGGGGTGAGGTATTACAGATTAAGATGCACTCTACCTAAACTTAGATCATATTTTATAACTTTTAAACATTTTTAAGTTTTTTTTATAAATTTGTTTAAGATTTTCATTTAGTTTGTATAAATAGGTCAAACATATTCAAACAAAACCAACCTGAAAACCTTGCCCCTTCACTACTCCACCTTTACATCCGATCAGCTGTACTGCATGTAGCGTCTCTTTCTTTCGACCAAGTCTTGCCAAAAATGTCATTTTGGCGAATGTGGCCCAATGCACATTTTGCATGCATCGTTTGACTTTATTTCAGCTGCTTGTTGTTGCTGTTGCTGGCTGTTGTTGCTGATTGCACAGTTGCTCTTGGCATGTGGCTAAGCGGCAGGACAAGGGCAGCAGCCAGCAACAACGATCGATGGTTGTGTATGCAAATGTAGATGTGGTAGGGAATATGGTTGAATGAATTGGCGGACGACAACGAGCTGTGTCAGAAATATATATTAAGCCAAACAACAACCACAACAACACGTTGCCTGTTTAGGATAATGACCCTGATTGTATTGAACTTTTTGTTGCTGTTGCCAAAAGTGCTATAAGTGCATGCACACTGTAGATACAGTAAATATTTGTACATATATGTGAAAGTGAAATATGGCCAAAAATTTCAATTTGGTATTCAATAAATGTGTTATATTATATTTATTGCCTTATATGTTGTGCTGGGTGTGGCTGTAGCGCATTTTTAAGGTCGGAAATCGATTCGAAATTGCGTTCTTCATAAATGTATTTTAAAAGATGCAAAGTTCGATACGAAAGCAATCAATGATTGATGACGAATATTTTATCTGCAGTTTGTTATATGTTTATGCAAATGCTTTTCTCATGTATGTTTAACATAGCTTACTTATTTCCACTTGCAACGCATTCTTATCGCCATTTTAACTCTCACGAATTTATTCTATAAAATTATTGTTGTCATAATTGTTGCTGTTACACATTTTATTGTGTTTATTTATAAAGAAATGTTTTTGTTTTTGTTATTAAATTACATTTCGTATATTTTGGCCAATTGCCAGCGCCACAAAGTTTGATTTCCCCATCTAAATAAATAAAGCGTCTTAATTGTTTTCTTTTTCATTCGTTTTCCTTTTCTTTTTTTTTTATTTAAATGCACGAATGCGATTTGGTACTATTTTTAGATTATTTGTTTTGCGTTTTTAATATTGTCTTTTGTTTATTGTTTAAGGCGTTTAAGACGGATTCACAGGTGTTTCTATTTTTGGAGGGTTTTGTTGGAAAATGTAGGAAATAAAAATTCATTCAATGATTTATCGAAACAAAATAAAAATATTTTCGTTTATACAGATTAAATTCAGGATTTTTGTATTTAATTATTTATAAGCCGTTTTATATCCACAATTCATAGTTCATAAATTGCAAAAATGATAAATAGACACTACAAAAAACCAGCCATAAATATATTCCGTTAAATAAACACAAACGCACAAAGATAAAAGAAAAATAAAAAATGCATACATAAATTATCTTGTGTTTGCGCATATCAGAACGTGATTGGCAAAAAACGTGATACGAATGATAATAATATAAAATTTAGCGAATGTTTATTGTATTTATTTGATAGTTGTTTATATTCGCGTGTAGCTCTGCTAGATAAAAGTATTTGTTTGCCGCCACAAAAAGAAAAAATAACATTAAACTTTAATTTATGTGCATTTTATGTACACAGCTAATGAGATTGGAGAGAGGAAGCCTTTCCCTTAAAATAACTATATAAAAACTGTGTGAGTTTTAAGCCAGCAGCAAGATTGATTTATGTAAAATCTTAAATAAGCAACAAAGGATGCATAGAAAGAGAGGAAGTCACCCAAACAGTTGACGGCAATTAAAATACGATTAACAAATTCAATTCACTCATTAAAATTCTAGACGTGCATGCTTCATGCTCTTTTGTCTATATGAGTGGCATATTAAATAAGGAAGACTTATGCTCACAAATACGCTTATAACAATGCAGTTGAACAGAAGAGGAAGTCTTAACGTCAACTGTTTGATTATTTTATCGAAATGTTTGATAAACTTTTAACTTTTAAGTACTTAAATCAAAATAAAAAGAGCTTGTGCAAATTGAATTGTGATTTAAAATTGCACAGCGAGTGTAGCAAAAAAAAACCGCAACGGGAACTTTTCGTTGTGGTTGTGGTGGTGCGGTGGAGCGGTGGGGGTTTTGGAAAAAGTTTTCATTAAACATTTCAGTGATTTTGATGCGTTTTTTTATGCGCTTCGTTGGTTTTAACTGCATTCCGTTGAACTCTTCACAAACAAACAATAAAAATTAAAACGGCAAAAGACAGGGGAAAAAATGACATGAAAAGAAAAAAATACATATATATATATATGATTACAGGTGTAACAGGTGTAGCACGGAAATGTGCACTGATTACGGATTTAATTTATGCACAATACACACAGACACACACACACACATTTGTGATTGTTGTTGTTATTCGATTTGGTAAAGTAGCAGCAACGATTACAACATTTAGAAAGAGATGGCTGGCCATATGGCCAATTAGCATTAGTTGTAAATGAAGCACTGAGAAAAAAAAGAACTTCAATTGAATTTTAACGCATTTCAATTAGACTTGCGCCATTCGCTTTGCCAATGAAGCTAGCCGCCTCCCTCGCACTCTGTTTGTTTGATTGCAACACACACGCAATTTCAATTTGCTAAACGATTCGACTCGTTTTCAAATGTCGCCAAGCTCTCTATACATGTGTTGTTCACAATCACATCCAAAATGTCAGAGTCAATAGCAGCAATCTTACAACTACAGCTTCCTCTTGCTTAATATCACGCACTCTTTGGCAATTGCCTGGCACTATTAGCACATTTCAAGTCTTGGCACTTGACTGCTGGGATTATACAAGCACTTCACTGTCAATTGCAGAGGAAACCAAGCTAAGTCACAAATTTGGCAAAGGAACAAAAGTTTCAAGGCTGCCATGTCGATTGCCACTTGTCCAAAAATAAAACGATATTGGTAATTACATATACGAAATGTGAACCAAAACAGAACAGAACACAAAAGTCACATAAAACTTTGGCTAGTTAGCCAAGTTGAAAGATATTAAGAACTTTACGCTTAAACTCTTTCAATTTGCTTGATAAATTTCTTAAATACTTTCTGTTTATTCGTATAGTATTTTTAGGTTTTAGTTAACTTTGGGGCTTGTTTCTTGGTTAGCTGTTTGGAGTATTATATTACACAGCTGTGATAATGTTTGCCTGTCAAAGGCAGCTCTGTCTAGTTGTTGTTTGGCTAGTGACAATTACAGAAACCGCAACAAAACAAAACAAGTGATATTAAGTAATAATAACAGCCAGCTATAAATTTTATTTGCGCAGCGGTAAATTGTTTATTGTTTTTCTTTATCACTAGCGTTTTTTATCTAATGATAACAAGAGAGAGAGAGAGAGAATAACTTAAGAAACTCAGTAACCATGAATCATGAATCACTTTCCTTCGCTCTTGCCTACTCTTCGTTACTGTTGTATCTTTTGTGCGCTGTTTATGTTTCGTATCTCATAAGTTAACTGCCAGAATGCGTGGCACCTTGTTTCTGTTGCTGTTTTGGCGACTGCTGTTCCGCTTGTTTGCATATTGCAACATCTGTGCAAGCGAAACCAATTTAAAACATACGCCACCACATGCTCGCACACACGCACACACACATGTGCACTTAGAAAGAAAAATACCTTTTTTTTTAAAAAAAAAAAAACCCAAACACTCTTTACACTGCCTGCTAAAAATAACAACCGCAGCACATCAACATTTGACGTTGTTTTCTTTCCCCAGTTTCAGTTCATTTCTTAATTCGTTTCCTTTTGGTGTTGCATTTCTCTTGAACTTCACTTTCAGTTCACTTTAGTTTCTACCCCTGATTTTAGTTTTATATACATGCATTTCTCACTCTGGTTTTTATTCTTTGTGCGTGGGCGTTGCCTCTTTTTTGGCATTTGAAAAATGTCTGAGCAACTTGTTCTTGTTTAATTGGTCCCATGCTTTTGGATATTAACACTTTGATCTTTTTTGTTAAGTGAAAAATACCCAGGTCATTAGTTCTTAGTTAATTTAAATACACTTTGCATTTATTTAATTAACTTGGAAATGCTTTCATTGATTGGATGATAATTCAATAATCATGTGAGCTCGATCGCACGGGAGATGTGTAAACATTTTGAAATCAATTATTTTGTATAGTTCCAAGTACTTGTGCTTTCAAAATTGTCTTTCAGTTTCCTGAACATAACGTGAACCCAACTTGAACGTGAACGTAAACTTGAAATGAAAGCGCTTACGCAAAGCGTGAACTTATCGAACAGCTGTTGCCTTCAAATAGAATAGAACAATATTAGAATTTAATATAATTAATACCCAAGCAGCCTGTTTTTTGCAGGATCTTTAAAATGTTTGCTAGCATTATTATACAAATAATCTTTTCCTTGAACCAAACAAATTGTGTTCATGCATTTTACAATCAGCTGTTTCAACTTGAACTTGAAATTCAGCTTTTATGCCAAAAAATCGACTTGGGCATTGGTAAAATCTTTCCACTTCCATAACTTCGGCAAAACTGACCCGATTTTCAAAAGCAATATCTTAAAAGTCATGGTTTGACCCCTAGAATGGAATTAAAATAGTTCAACGCATTTTTATAAATTATACTACATATCGATTTATGATTCTATATAATATATATGAAGGTAGCCAGATTACATGCAAGCTCACAACACTAACACTAATACAAAGACAAATACACCGATTTGATATTACTTTTACGTTAGATTCTTTGTATGTATTTGAAACAAGATGTTTACCCCCCGAGCCTATAGATGTTTACACATCAAAAAAACCAAACAAATTAACTTTTAATGCTCATGAATAATTCAAGAATTTAATGCAAAGTTAATTGCAAACTTTATTCAACTATTTTAACAGAAATAAATGTTGTTTCGCATTTCTAGGAATTGTTTTTACCATGTTTTACAAGTGCAAGTAATTTTATTTAAGTATCTTTTGAGAATCTAACAGACGTTGTTGACTTCCTTCCCCTGCCTTTTCCATTTCCTTTATAGTATTCTTATCATTTATACTTTAACAACAGCAAAACCAACAATTTCCGTGACCTACATAAGATTGTAAAGCAGAAGCAATAAAATGCAGCTTGTAGAATTCATCTAAATAATGCACGGACAGGAAATATGCTGGAAGCTCTTCAAGTTGTTTGTTTTACTTTTGACAGAAATTGAAAAACGCTTCGCGCTTCAAGCAAATAGCGCCAACAGAAAAGTTTTAAATGAAGTTGTTGAAACTTTTCCTTGAAGTTTCATGCAAAACTTAACAGCGAACACAAAACACAAGTCTAAATCCATTCGTGTCTGCTTGCGGGGCTCATAAATCATTTAACAAAATTATAGACAAAATTCAAAAAAAGAAATGCAAAACTTCAAAGCGAATAAAACGCTCCTTCAATGAAACGAAAGGTGGCAAATAATAAAACATTATTTCGCAGCTGGCTCTATGAAGATGTCTCGAATGGACGGACTTTTGTGGGGGAGTTAAGTGAGCTTCTAATTATCGCCAGCTGCTAAAGATTCAAATTGCGTGATGGCCATTAAGAATGAAAAACTTCTTCTACTTCTTCTTCACCCATTCACAAGTTCTCAGTTTGGTTTCGTCAGAGCTCCAATTGTTCAACTGCCAACGGGAATGAGGGAGGAGCTGGGTTCTAGTTCTCTTTGGGAAAAGGCTTGCTGGGGACACTTCCTCTCTTGGCATTTGGCCAAAAGGCGACGAATGTTGCTGCTGTTGTGTTTTTTGGCAAATGCATTTTAATGTCACTTTACAGAAAATTGTCATTGCAGCACATTCATCATGAAATCTTTTCCTTCTTTCCTTTCCTTTCCTTTCCTTTCGTTTCGTTTCGTTTCCTTTTACATTTTTCATGTCATCATTGTCATTGTTTAAGTAGCTGCCGTAAAGCTGGCACAAAGTGTTTCTTCGTTGGAGAATTTCCAATGCAGCAAACTGACATTTATTTTTTATTGACAAGGGCATCGAATATTTGGCCAAAGGGAATGCTCAAGGACGCACTGTTAGAGACTTGACTAAGTGTTAAACTAACTACAGTCGCACTTCCATATAACGACTCACCAAATGGCAAGCTCTTGAAATGAATTCCTAATATAGAACACTTCGTTATACGAAAGTTTGTTATATGGAAGTTCGACAGAGTCTTTTGAATGCTTCTGAACATAAAAATGACAAGCTAAATTATTGCATTAAAGCATTTGTCTGCAAGTCATGTAAACACTTAAGCTGATTTGTTAGCCGTCTGGCATAAACATCTTTTGCTGCCCGGCTAATAAATATCTTTTGTCTGGCGGTCACACCCACTCCTGCTCCGACCATCACTGAATGCACTTGAACTATGACGTTATAAGTTTTTAGAAATTCAGTTGAAATTGTCGCCATAATGCGGTATATAAATATTTATTGTACGTGTTTGGCTAACATTTCTACTCTTAGCCTTGAGTCTATGAGCCTCAAACACACACACAACTGGAAGATTCTTGGCTGTTATTGTCGCATTATCCCATAAAAAAGCAAACACAGAACGCATAGAGCACAAGTTTTGAACACCAATTTCTTAAGAAAATACAGCTAAAACTACAAAACAATAAAAACTAATATTGATTTGAATACATTTGAGATAAGATACACCCGGTAGTAAGTAGTTCACCATTGTGTAGCCAGACGAAATATAAACACTCTTGACGCATGACTAAAAATCACGTTCACAATAGTCACGTTTTCGACAGCAACAACAAATAACTGAAACTTTTTTTGATTTATGTCTTGCGCCTTGCTGTGCTTCAAAATTCATATAAATACCCTGTTAACTCAGAGTTTAATGTGTTGCTTGAGACAACTTTAAAGTTTTTACTGGTATAAAGGGTATGCCCAAGTCTCTTACTTCTTTCTTAGCTACCTTTTTGGTAACGACAGCTTAACTGTGAATGAGGAAGGTTAGGCGCGGGGGGCAAGTGTTAACAGTTAGAGCATGTGTTGAACAGCGTCATAAATCTACGCACACACCCTCAAGTCGAAAACAGCTGCTGTTTGCTATCGCTTCATTTCGTTTATTTCCCCATAACTATTTTCATATTTTACCATAGCCAGGCCAATGTGCCGCCACAGTCACCTTTATTGGCCATTCGAAATTGTAAAAAATAAACGTGATTTCCGCCATTTGGTTGCGCTATAATTGTTTGCGTTTACATTTCGATGGCGGCATAGCATTTGTTCGGGGGGGGCTTGGGGGAAAGTTTTGCTACAGTTTGGCTTCTGACTTAAGAAAATACCGAAACGATGCCATCTGCAGCCACTCAAAGAGTGCATAGAAATGCTTTCACTGACATTCTGACATTAAATGTCATCCAATTTTGGCTGAAAGAACCTTCCCATATAGTAGAGTCGAGAAGAGTAAAAGAAGAAAACTATAACGAAATATAAGTAGGGTGAAAAAGATGAGAGACAGTTGCGTTCCATGACACCTGCCTTGAAAGGCTTTTAAAAGATTCCAAGCGTCGTTGAGTGTAGGTGAAAAGAAACTTTAGAAATAGCATATTGTCAGTGTTGTCAGAGGGAAGAGTGTGATGGGTGGTGTATGTTGTGGCTGATGTGTGTGTGTTGTTAGTTAGCTTCAAGTTTACAAAAATAGTTAAGAGAACTAATATCAAATTACATTTTGTGGCAAGTCAACTGGTGAAGCTTAGGAAGACCTGAACCTGAAGTATTTTAAAGAGCTTTAGCTAATAATCTTGAATATTAACTAATAACTCGAGTTGATGAACTTTGTTACAGTCACAAATTGTTAAAGAGTTCAACAAACAATTGCCAACATCCTGTTGCCACCTATAAAATTAACTTTGAAGCATTTTTGGCTTTTGTCAATTTCGTTTTGTGAAACTGTGTTTAACGAACCGTAGAAACACAGCACAGGGAAGTATGGAAAGAATGGAATTGCTTGAAGAGGATTGGCATATGCCAAAAGGCTTCCCTTACCTTTTGTCAGCTATTGATTTTCAAGCAGCAAGTAGAATGTCCAAGGAATAGATACTTGTTACCTTATTCAAGTTGTTTTCATTGTTGTCATTGTTTGCTAATTTTCTCTATTAAAATCAGTTCAAAAGACATCCTCGTTAAAGCCACAGCAAAACAGCAAAACAGCAGCGTTTGCAACGTTTCCAACAGTGAAAATTGTTAATGTTGGCTTGACCGCATTTTCCACAGCACAAACGCAGCAGATATTATTGTTAGACAAGAAGTGACCTCGATTTGTTTTTATGAACCAAAACTAAAGATCAATCTCTCGATTTGAGTCTCGGTTTTGGTTTCATTTTCATTATAAGTTTACATTTAACAGTTTAGTTTACAGTTTTTAGTTTGAGTTTTCAGTTTCTGTATTGCCACGAGTTTGGGTTAAGGTTACCGACCCACAAAACTTTTAGTTGGCCGCACACACAAACATACACATATACTATTGTATCTGTGTAGCTCTTGTGCAAAATGTGGGCCAAACAATGAAGCTGCCAGCGATGCTGATGATGATGTTGATGTTGCTTCTCTGTTTCTACTTCCCATCTCAATCTCCCGGTCTCTCTCTCTCTCTCACTCATTTATGCTCAGTGTATATTACATTCAGATGATTTTTTATTATTGTTGGTTTTTTAGTGTGTTGAAATTGTGATTGTTGTTGTTGTTAGCATGTTTGCTGTGAAATTGCGTAATGCCTGATACCAGAATCCAAGTTGTTATGTAAAAAGTTTAGAATGAAGCAAAAAAAAAAAACGAGAACACTAAATTACAAACTCATTTATGTTTTAATTAATGTGCTAAATGATTGAGTTTAAGTACTGTTTACTAAGAAAATCTCTCAATCAATAAATAACAAGTTTGCTGAAAGTTGAATTTAGTTTACTTCCAGACTTGCATCAATCATTTGTACGTTGGGGTTTTTTTATATTTACTTTCGATTTATTATTTATTTGCTGTAGCCATTACCAAGTGTCTCGCCCTCATGAATATCCCAGCAGAGCACCAACCCAACCAACCAATCAGCCACCCACCAAAGACAAAACACGTCGATTGCCACGCATTTCACAAGGTCTTTTCCCCCTTCGATGGAACTTCTTATTCTGGTATTTTTGTTATATTGTTTAAGCCATATGTAAAGTTTATCTTAAGCCTATTGCAATTGTTTACTTATCTTTAATGGAATCTCAAAACGTTAATGTAAATTCATTTTACTTATAAATAAGAAGAATTCTGTGTTTCTTCTCGGAGATTGTGAAAAAGAAAACAATAAATAAGTTTTGGCACATAATTTGTGAATTATTTTTATGTGTCAGCTTTCTAATCGTTTCGGTCAACTTTAATCTAATTAGGCGCCATCATTAATCATTCGATTTGACCTAATTTCCTACTTAGAAACTCTGACATAATAAATATGATATATTGATACTAAATGGCAAGCTCAATAATGGTTTTTCACTTTACTATTTTGACACTTACCACAGTTTTCAATTTACAACCAGCTGTGCCACACTGCAAAAAATTAAATAAAATATGTATATTGAAGTACCAAAAGTTAAATGCCAGTTTGATGAATATTTAAATATTTTCAATTATTCAAGGGAAACTGTTGTTTTGGTTGTTGTTGTAATTATGGCGCTATACAAAGTAACAGTAAACAAACAAAAAATAAAAAACGAACGAAAAGCGAATGCAGCAAATAAATAAGTAATTATGGACAGCCGCACCGTGGTCTGACCGTGCTATGATATACGTCAAATAACGTATACGCAATGTCGAAGCGAGTAATTGACCTTGACTTTTTGGGCCTTGTTAGTAGGGCTGGCCTAAGGTGTAAAGTGAGTGTGTGAGCAGGAAAATTGGCAAACAATTTAATTGCAGCATGCAGAATGGATTAATTAAATAACAAATTTCCAAATGGTATGTTTAATAGTGTTTCGAGAAGGGCGGGGGACAAAACGTTCAATTAACTTCCATTACAGTCGCTATAGTAATTTGATAATAAAAATAGTCTCTAATTGCCATCTAATTCGGATTTAATGGCCAATTATTTGACATTTGTTTGCCAAGTTGGCCATTAGGCCTTAAAAATTGGCCATTTCGACTGCTTCGAAATAATTCGCATAATTTTTGTAGAAGCTTTAAATTAGTTGGTCAATCAAGCCATATGTTAATCGAATAGGAAACAATCGAACGAAAGATTTGCTACTTTTGAGTTTCGAATATTTCGTAGATCTTTTAACACTTGGCTTGATTAATAGCATAGATTTGCTAGCATCCGCTTTGTGTTCGGTGTTCGTGCCCGCCGCTCTCACGTTTATGTAGACATGTGCTGCAAAAACGTGCCACAAACAACAACAACAACATTAGCAAGAAACACCCTCGCTGGATTTAGGCACTTAATATAGACATTACGTTCGTCGTATTACGTTTAGCGAGAAATGCGCGTCAAATGTTGTAGCACTTGGTAATTAGTTAGCACACACACACACCCCCCCCCCCCCTTTTCACTCTCTCTCTTTCAATCATTTTAAGAGATACTGCATGGCAACAAAACTGTTCTGTTCGATTGGCTTTAGCTATTGTTGTTGGTGTTATTTTTGCGATTTGCGTGCCGAGATTGTTAAACAATATTGATTTTCATGAGAACGTAAAGGTGTTTAATTACCCCCACCCTCTCAAACCTGCTGACGTCTCTTCCGCTGTCTCTGTCTCTTTCTCTTTCGTTTCCTCATTGCAGTCGCACAATATCGTAATAGTATCATGTATTTGGTATCCAATTAGCGAATTGGCTTCTTTTATTTTCAAAACGTCAATATCTTCTACTATTATATTCTACGCACATTTCGCACAACATTTGATTCCGTGATTTTACAATTAACATCATAATTAATTCACTAAATTATTATCTTTACACATTTCTAATGCGGAAAGTGTCTCGATGTCTGTGTCTGTCTGTCTGTCATTCAAGACGCCTATGCAAATTCTAAATTAGCTTTTGTTTAGCTTCATAGCTGTATAAAACTTGCACAATATGCAAGGCTAGTCAGTTTGTTTATTGCTCTTACGATTTGTTTTTTTGTGACGTAATAAACTAGTTTCAATAGATTGAACTTTAACGCTTCCTTGTTCTCATAAGATGGTATTTGAAGTCATAGCTTAAAGTTGAATCTTTTATTGATAGATTTTCGTCCGCTTTCCCATTACGTTCTTATATAATATTAATTAACTTAAACCAAAACCCATTTGATTGACTTGTTTATCTATGCAACTGACTGTCAATTTAATGATTATTATCTTCTGTGTGAGTGGCATAACCAAAAATCAATTGTGGTAGTCAGAGAGCATTATAGTTTCATGATACATTCACTTTTGCCAAGTCAATCGATAACAACAACCACAACAACCACAACAACAACTGATACCTATGTCAAATCGAGGCCAATTGTCATAAATTATCCAACAGTAGTTCCATGAAATCTATCGTATATACAATTATATATGTATATACAATACAATCTGTATGTACTCTAATTGTTATTTAATGCCATATAAACGACAATTATTTGACGTGATTAGTTTGTTGTTTCACTCATCATATGACGTATGATATCATATATGATATTGCAACTCATTATTTTTGGCTGAAAATATAGAAGCCATTTGGAGATCTGTTGAATTGTTTTCGCATGCCATCTAATTGCACAAATTGTTTGTCTCTTTGTGATAATTTGGAACAATATGTGCTAAAGCAATTGCAATATTTGTTTGCGTGATGAGAATGCAAACATCAATTGAATTATAACTGGGATTGTTTTTAACATGATGAGATTTTATTTACTAACAATATCGAAATATATATTTTGAAAACTCCCTCTTTTCTTTTCATTTCCATATCAGACAACACTTTCAATTAAGTAAAAAGCATAACAAAAATATTTAATTTCTCATGCATTTAGTTTTCTAGAAAGAAAAGACCCAAGGCACAAGCTGTTCGTTCAGGAAGGTAGCAATTAAAAAAATGTTGCTTTCTGTTTAGACTCTGAGTGCTAGAAATTGAATTGAGTGCAGTTTGTATTTTTCTGAAAATCTAAATGTTTAGAGATTTGATCTAAATGAAATACGGATGCAGCTCAAGTGCTTAAGCGTTAGAGATGCTCGCTCGTGGGAATCTTCCTCACATGGCAAATAGGATGCATTCACTTGCCAGCCACTTAATAGTATACTACAGAACGTATACGTTAGGAATACGGAGTGGTTAGGAATGAACGAAAAGGGGGAATGTTGTTTGGTCACAATAAATTTGTTCACACAATCAATACCAATTAACCTCCTTGGCGCGCCACTTAATTACAACGCGCACTGTGAGCCAAAGAGCAAATAAAATAATTTGTAACTTTTTTCTTAAGCTCCAAAAAGCCGGGGACCCAAGGCAAGACAAAAATCCATCTATTCCCCTTGCTCTTTCTTGCATGATCGTTTTCCACTCCAACACGCAGCTGCCGCTGGAAAAATAATGGGGAAGTATTTAAGAAAACAGAAGTTGAAGACAACACTTGCACATTTGGTTTGAGGAGGTCTTCGTTTTTATGCTCCTTCCCTATTATGCTGCTCCTCCCTTTCTGGCATTTGTCGCTTTAATTAACACCAGCGTTGCGGAGTTCGTCTGATTCTTATCGAGACAGCCTGACAACATGACAGTGACTCATATCGTTGTTTTAGTTATACTACATGCAAATGCGTCTCCTGCAGCGCGCGACAGGAACCCCTCCCAAACGAAGCCCGAACAACGTTCGTTGGTGGTTGGCTTCGTGACGCACTTTGTATGGGCGTATGTACATATATTTATTTTGGTTTCTATTTTCTTTTTCGGAACGTGACTCATTTAGAAAGGCGCCTAGACTAAATCACTGTCATTTTTATGCAATTTTCCTTTTCGCCCACACAAACATAAACAAAGGGTCACAGGGATTAACTGTCTCGACGAGGCAAGGTCATTTCTATTAGAATTTAGGAATGGAAACTTGTCTAGTTATCATGTGAACAAATCGTCTGTCAAACCATTAGAACTTAATCTTAGTGGATTTGTTAATCACTTCAGATAAAGGTTTTCAATGCCAAAGCAGTTAATTAAACTAGTTTGTTCAACAAGCTCATTTAAAGGCTGAAGAAAAACTTTCTGTGACTTGATAACAATTTCATTTTTATTGAATTTATTTTTCAGTTGCAATCAAAAACATCAAATGTTTAACAAGCAACATAGAAAAGGATTCCCCAAGAGCTATTCAATATTTGCATAGTTTCTCTTGCATTTGCTACTGCTTCTGCTTCTGCTTTGGGTATCACCTTGCAATAAGTAATACAATTGACTCATAAAATTGATTGAGTTTCGCTTGTCTGATCTGTCTGGCAAACAGTCCTGGGTGTCTATCTCTGTCTCTGATTCAGATTCTAGTGTCACTGGCCAATTCCCAATGCCACAAACTCTTGGCCTTGTACAATATTTACTTTGCCTTTTATCAGAGCTTGGCATGTGTGCAAATGTTTGAAAAAGCAAATATATATCTATCTGATGCTCATCAGAAAGGCAGCAGAGGCAGACTCACAGCTTTCATTGTCAACTGACTGAAAACCAACAGAAATAATCACAACAATAACAATCAATATATAAAGCTAAAGCAAACATTAATCATTAATATGCGAAAGTGCATTTAACCATTTAACCATTTACATATTTACTTTTGCGCCACATTCTGTTTGCGTTTAATTAAAGCCTTTAAATCGTTTATTAATTGCATGTGTAAATAGCTCGAAAGTTGATTAAAGCTGTGTACTTGCCAAAGAGCACTATAAACATTGCAAATTCAATATTATACTATTTGCATATTTGCTTAATATACAATTTTTTCGATAAGATTTTTAAATCAGTTCTTAAGTTAAAAGTAGCTAATTTTAAACAAGAATGTTTTTCTGGTAATTTCTTTGTTTCACATCAAAAAAAAAGAATCAAAGTATGACTTAAAATTGACATCAAATACTACAAATGCCAAGCAATTAAATCAACTCAACATTCGACAAACTTTACGATTATTTCAGGCAGCTGCAGTTTAATGCCCTAACAACACAACTTTGCTACAGAAGAAGAAGTAAAATTTGGTAAAATATAGAAGACATAAATTCTTCTAATGAAGATGTTTGAATTGTGGTTCATAGTACATTTTTTAAAAAAAAAAAAAAGTGTGTACAAAATTCGACAGATTTATTAGAGAGGCAGAGGCAGGTTGACAAGTGGTTCTTGCAATTGTCGCTTAAATTAATTAAAATCTCAAGTGGCAAGTGAGAGCACTTTAGCTAGACATACATACATATATACTCTTGATATTTACTGATTGAAACCAGAGAAAACTTCACAGCAACTGCGTGCGAGCAATGCCAACTGGTTTGAGCCAAGTTCTTACTTTGCCGGAATGGGTTGAACAGACGATAGAAAAATAAGCTACCAAAAATTAAATGAAATTCTTAACGCAATGCGGTGAGGGCGGGAATGGGAATGGGTTTGATGTTGTCATTGTCATGGTCATGGGCAAGGCACACACGCACTTGTAGATACTTACGTAGAAGATACAAATCCAGCAGATACATTTCTGTTGACAAACGCTGCCATCAAACTGACAAGCGCCGTTGCTAATTTGTCTGTTGCGAGTAGAGGGGGGTAGGGCGTGATGTTAGCTGATTCACTTTTATATCAGCTATGTGGCTAGCTGGCTGGGTTGTTAACTTGTCTGAGCTGAATGAATGTCGAGGCGTTTGAACTTTTAACGGTCAATTCACAATAATCTCAATATATATATATTTCTTGTTAAATGACTTTTCACTCGGTTTCATTTATTTGCCATTGTTTGGGTGCGGAAAGTGTTCGATTTGATTTGATTTCGTTTTGTTTGCATTTCTGTTTTGTATTGGATTTCTATGACCTCCTCCCTCAATCCCAACTACTTAGTTAAGTTTAGTTTTAGCTAACAAAGCAATATAAAAATCGATTAGTCATGCTAATTGGCAAATCTTATGTCTAATTGTAATTGATTTTAATATATAAAAGCTTTGTATGATATTTTAAGCTTATTCATACTTATTCAATACTTTGGATTGAGAATGAAATGTTATACGTATAGAATCAACAATCGACGAGTCACGAGTTCAATGAGTGTAAATACATTGTTTCAGTTAATAATAATTAAGCAATCGATTGCGCCGTTAACTGGCACAAAAGTTTACGTGATTTTTGTCACAGATCGTGAATGAAAGCCAAAAAACAAATATAGCAAAAAAGTCACATAAATCGTGTCAATAACAAAGTACAACACGTGTACTTAATAGGGGGTGTTATACTATAAGAGGGTGAGGGTTTAACAACTATATCACTCTTATGACACACACACACACACATTGGAAAAGCAATAAAGTACTTCTGCAAACAATTTGACATTTTGGGCATTGCAATTGGTTTTCGATTCCGTTGAAGTGGGTGGAGCAATGAGGGTTGGATTGGATGCTGGATGGCCACTTGCAAAAATCAATTAAAATTGAATTTGCATGCTGGAGCGCTTTCGTCGTCGTCGATTATTGGCGTAGGTGAATTTCAATTGAAAGAGTTGGGAAATTTTTTAATTGCTTTGGCGATTTGATGGAAAAGCACTTTCACTTCACCAATCGACACTTGATCGATTCCTCCACCTTCGCTTGACGCAATTCTACTTTCATTTGTGGACTTAACTGTTATTTAATGAGTTGAAATCGCAGTTTCTGTTTCTGTTTGCTGTTTGCTGTTTATCGTATGCCATAAAATTACTCTCCAATTAACATAATTCACACTTTCATTAGTGGGTGTCGCCTCCATTCATGAGCCAGTGATTCATATGCAAAAATCTTAAGAAATGTTGGTTTTATGTTTATTGTTTGACTTTTTTGTTTAAATAACTTCAACTCCAGCTTGTAAATGTAAATTGCATAATGCCTGAATGAATTGTTTCAATTGTGAACTGCTAATAAATATTTGTTGACCTAAATTTATTCGAAAAATTATACAACGCCCGCCTCCACCTTTTTGCCAAACATTTTATGAAATGAGCCATCATAATCATCATTATTATTGTTACTATAGCTTCTCAACTGCCCAGTTTCGTGTTAAACTGCTATAACAACTGGATATCCAATTTATAGAAAGAGACAGAAATAGAAAGAAAGAAAAAGAAAGAAACGATAAAACGAGCGAAATCGCGTTGGCGATTTGCAATTTGATTTCGCCGTAGAGTTAAGTACGTGGCTGGTGAATAGAAAAAAATACATTTTTAGATATAAATCTTTTGCAAGTACTTAATACTCGTGGGTCTCAGACGTGCAGAGAAGCTAAATCAAAATAGGAAAGAAAATAATACAAAATTCAAATCAATCTCAAAAGATCTTTATGGGTGGTTGTAAAAAGAAACGGTAAACAATAGTTAAGATTGCGTACAAGGAATTTTTTTAGAAAACGTAAAATTACCAATCATTGTTACTAGGGTTAGAAATCCAGATTAGTCGAAAGTTCTATCAAAATAATATAATATTAAAAAACATTTAAGAAGGTTTTAGTTGAGGAGTACTCCACTGTTAAGCGAACGTATACGGTTGTGCCTGCACTACCGGGCTAATGCATAATGACTGTAAGCCATAAAACCATTATACTCTCTTAAAATAATACAACATTATAGATTAAAAGAAAACATTCTAGAATGCTTATTTAAATTTAAGAAAAATTTCTAATCTCTGGAATGATATCGTATAACTTTTGTGCCGGTATTTTACATGCTTAGACTTGCTTCCGCTTGGGTACTTGTTCCAGTGAAACATTTTTATAATTATAATCGTTGTCAAACACACTTTGGCATATTAATTCTCACATGTGTTTGCCGACAAACGCTGACGTCGAGTCAAAGACATTGGTGAAAGGCACAAGACAAGAAGACTCTCGGCACATGATCGAGCCGGACTTAAATTTGTGCCCAGCTGACAACTAGCTTCGGGACAGAGGGAGAGAGTGAGGTCGAGATAGAGAGAATAACTTCCTTATGACTGGCAGAAACCTGTAAAGGCCGCCGGCCTAGCAATGCGACATTTCGTTCTGGTTTATTAAGTATTGAAATAATACTGTTATGCATAATTGCGCAATGTAGCGCGTGTGGCACACAGATAAAGTATCTAGCAGCAGGCGGGTAAGGGGGCGAAATCAAGCTGCGACCGGTTCAATCTAATAAAACTGTTTAACAACTATTAATTGATTTTATTACATTAATTCATCAAGGGCTGCGTTGGTTGTTGTTGTTGTTCTGTTCCTGATTGAGTTTTAAGAGCCCTTTGATAATTGTGCCCGCCTTTTCGGCTGTGGCTTTCCAACAGACTGATAAGCTTATCAATCTATATTCTCAACGAGGGGTTTATTCAACTGACTGTGACTTGACGTTTTGAAAAAATATGATTTTTAATCAGCTTTTTGTATTGTCGTTTAAGTGTTGAAGTGGTTTTTTTTTTGTCTAATCGCTAATTTGATTTTAATTGGCGCCCTTGCTTGAACTCGGAACTTTCAGTGAACTGTAAATTAAAAAAACATAACTGGTTTCCTCTGGCCCTGGGCATCTTGCGTTGCTTTCATAAGTTGCCCTTCATGACACCAAATTAGACTCAAACCAGCTAACTAGCTCTAAAAGTCTTCGAGAGGGCAATTGAGGTGGCAGCATGTGGCATATTCATGAGATTGCAGCAAGAGTTGTTCATATTATTCAACGAACAACGAACAATACCATTACTTGAAAAGAATAACAACGGAATCTTGTACTAAAGTTATGGCAAGAAGACAAACTTTAAAGTTAACTACAAATTAAAATACTGACCTGACGCAATAGTTTAGCGTTGCATATACTAGAATGCAATTTTGCTACATTTTTCTTGGCTAAACATGATAATGCAATTTATTTGCCCAAAGGCAAGTCTGAAGTTTGACCTGGACCTGGTCAACACGCATAACATGGATGAAAGCCCAGCAACAAAAGCCGATTAATGTAATTGAGTAAACATACTAACGTTCATACATGTGTGTGACGTAATGTGAAATTGCAACAGACACGAAACTGCTGCAAAACGCAAGCAAGATTTGCACCCACAAAACACCCACCCACATATAGTATAAATATATATATATATGTATATGTAACTTAGTATATAAGCCTGTTCCGGGCAAAGACATGGCCTGGGCGATAACACAAACATTTCAGGCGATTAAAAATTTAAAGCAGATTTCCCTGACTGACATGTAGGCAGAGAGAAAGAGAGAGAGAGAGAAGTACGGATAAGAGAAGTGAAGCTCTTTAGCCTCTGAAGCTTAACAACTTCGCTTCGTACTCTTCGTATATTGCATGCTCAGCGTAGCTTAGATAATGTCTAAGCGTCAGCGCTACACTTGGAGACAAATTGACTTTTGAGGCCCCAAAGTACAGTGGAACAAAAGCGGATGTAACACATGCGGTAGATTAAGTAAAGAAGACGACTCTATTGAGAACGGAATCAATCAAACCAATCAAGAACTTTTTATTTTAAGGTTTCATTTTCGCTTCAAAGTGTTGCTAAAAGTTTAAAACTTAAATTTAATTATTAAATGATTATTTATTTAGTTTGGTCCCACTGTTAAATGGATAAATGGCCAAAAGCTGTTACGCTGGAAACATTAATTTGTCCAGACTAAAACATGCAACTAGCTCTCTTCTCCCCTCCCATTTACACACTCCCTGCGCTGTGGGAAAAACTGTTGTTAAATGTTGTTAAATGTGAGAGAAAAAAAAGAGGAAAAGTGGAAAACTTGCTGCTGCTACTGCTACTGCATTTTAGCCAAAGTTGGACCCGCTGGCACAATTTGCACACAACTTCCCCTCAGCTCTCCCTCTTTTGTATCTACAAGCTCATAGTTGGAGCCTAGAGACACAAGAGAGTGATTAAATACTTGGTAAAAACATATACGCATATGAGAAATGCCCAGATGATTGCGACTGCTGCCTGCCAGTTCAATGCACTCAATGCCTGAGAGAACAACAACGTCATGCGATAAATATTGAAAATATAAAGATATATACTATACATTCCCCACATGTTTCTACTTTGTACAGACTGTATATTGTGTATACTTTTTCAACTTGTTAAGCGACATATTGGCTTATGGCTTATATGTATAAAGGTAGAGAAAGACAAAAGCCGTGTAAAATTACAGATTAATTGTTATTATCTTGTGCCATATGTACCGTAAACAAAAGGGATTTTGCTGAGGGAACGAGTTGGATATGAAGAAACAATGGGTAACAATGCGGAAGCTTTTTTTTTTTTTGTTTGTGATTCAGGCACAGGCCATTGCATTGCATTTTCACTTTCCATCTCTATAGGCGGCAGGTTGTTTTTTTCTTTCTTTATTTCCCACATGCAATCACATTTATTGCTGCTTTAGTTCCCTCCGCTTTACTGACCTCTATGAATTTCACTATGGACTTGGCAATAGATTAAGGAGAGAAAGAGAAAAGTTTGTCAAGTAGTTCGTTCTGTGATAAACACATCCGTTCTAGATATTAGTCCGAGAATATTATTTCAATGTGACCCACTTGAAAACGAATGAAAGAGCATCCACTTCAGATACTTGCATATACATATATTGCGACCTCTTCTCCTCCCTTTCATTTCCCTCACACACCAACAGCCACTTGTTTGCCCACAGAGAGCGAAAGATAGAGAAAGAGAGGATGGGAATGGGATGTTTATGCAAGCATTATGCTCTTCAACAACAACTTGTATGAAATGTTCATATGTGTAACAATACTTTAATCTCTCTCTCTATGTCTCTCTCTATTTATCTTTCTATTCCGTGCTAGATTTCGTCTTCATTTTAGCCACGAATGACCCAATTAATTCATACTTGAACTGATAATGAAATCATGTGCTGCATAAAGAAGCAAAGTAAATGAATAAACAAAATGTTAGGCAGGTGATTAAAAAATAGATAAATATATGTATATAGCCTGAAATATCCTTGAATTCAATGAGGTTTGCAACTACTGACACTCGACTTCCTAATGCTGCCAACAAATGGCACGTTTTATAGAAATGCCAAATTTCGAACCATTTAAAATTGTTTCGTTTTTGTTTTTCTTTATCTGTATAATCCATTAAATAGACCGCATAATCAACAATTTGTTTATAGCAAAGAATTCTCTCTCTCACTCTCTCAGACTCTCTGTACATAATCTCACACACCTGCATTACTTTCACTTTTCATTTTTGGCTCAATGCTTAAAACTTGAACTGTCAACTGCAATTTAAGTGGGGCTCGCTAGCGAAGCCTATCCTACCCTCCCCCCCTCTCCCTGCGGCGTCTACCACATGAGTGCATACATAAATATATACAGATTGATGCCATTGCCAGGGTAAATCTGAATCTGAAATGCAAACGCTACAAATTGTTTTTTTTCTATTTTTTTGGCTGCTGTTGCTGTGCGAATTGAATGAAAAGAAAAACTCGTTTTTCATGTCAATTTTCATTTCGCTTTTAGTCGCTTTTCATGTATACATTCATCCCCTACCCCTCCTTCTAACGTCCATCCTTCTATCCAACAGTTGGGCGGGGGCGGTGTGGTTAGTTGCACTGAGTGCAATCCTTAAGATACACACGAGCGGCACAATTCTCTTGCCAAAAAATGTACTAAAAAAACCACAACAACAACAAAATCAGGACAACAATAGCAATGCCAACAGGAACAGGGAATAGTGGGGTGGGGTAGGGTGGGGTATGGGGGATTTCTTCATATTTTATAGAGAGAGCCAAAACAAAAAAATCAAAGCAAAAAATCTCAAACGTTTCGTGCGCTTGCGTCAGAGATTTTTTCGCCTGAGGACTTGTCAGTTCATGTTTATATTGTTGTTGTTCTTGTTGTTGCAGTTGGCTTTGGAGCGCCAAAATACCGTTGAATACACTGCTTCTTCTTCTCCTCCTTTTTTTTTTGGTTTGTTTGCGCTGAATTTTGCTATTTTTTGTTTTCGCTGATGGCAATGACTTCCCAATGCAGTCAACGAGCCGAACTAAGGGTTGTGACTAAGGATAGGGGGCTGTGGTTAGAGGGGTAGGGATTGGGGGTTGGGGATTGGTTTGGACCTTTGACGCCGGCTTGCATTGACTGCACTTGATAATTTGCTTTTACTTTTTTTTGTGATTTGCTTAATTAAAAGCTAAATCCCATTTTTCCGCCTACTGATTTTCCATGCTTTTGGAAGTCACAATTCACTGACGATAAGGAAGGTAAATTGCAGTCAATGGGGAAAGGGGGAAAGGAAATAAGTTGCTTGCTAGCCGCTTGTTGGCGTGCGTTTTTATTGATTTTTCGCTGCGGTGCAAAATGCCTGCTTGTTATTATGATTGTTATTGTGCATGTTGTGTATTCATAAAGTTCCTGTTCCTGTTACTTCGTTCCTGTTACTTCGTTCCACAAGAACCTCCTACTAGCTATGCCAACTACATACTAAGTTAGTTACCTGTTGTGGGTTAACCGCAAAGGACCCTACAAAGCACACACAGGATTTCGCTATCTTTTGTTAAGCTTAGAGCTTTCGTTTCGTGAATGCCCCTGCTATGCCAGCAGCTTCGAGTATTTGTATTGAGATGGTATCATAAAGCGAAAGAATGGTGTTTGGATTTTTATGAGCACATCAAGTGAAAGTGAAGTACGAAAGAAAAAGGGTTGATAAAAAGAAAGAGCACAATGGTGCAGGGCTTAAAGGAAATAGTAGGAGCTAAGGGCTTAGAAGTTGAACACTTTTAGAATAATGTTTGAAGTATTCTACTACATATGCAATTTATATGTGAATATTTTCAAAGTTAAATTTGATCAAGTTTTGTTTAGCGGAGAGAATAAAAACATGTTTTAAAATGTGGAAAAAAACCAAATTAAATTTATCACAATACAGATTCCTGTTATTATGTCTGAGTTTAATCGGCTGATAACATAATAAAACCTTGTCTAATCCATTATAATGACTTTTACCCGCATACGAGCTTGTAATAACAACAAACAACGTTGTTTCACACTGTTTATGAGTCCCCAAACTATAACGTCCTTGACTAATTGTCTTATCAACAATGAATTCTTTGCATTAAATACAACAACCGGCAAAATTATCAACAAATATTTACACAAACATGACCTTTAGTACTTATATATCTTTATGCATATATGTATCCGACCATTTATAGTTTTCTTTTAATTTCATTTGAAAGTAACAGTAAAAACAAAAATCACTTAAGCTTACCTCAATGAAGCGAAGGCTCGCAAGTTTTGTTATAACAAGAAGGCAACAACACTTAAGATGTTTTCGTCTGTTGTTGTTGCACCAACAGCTGTTTTGTGCCAAACACACACACTCTCACACACATACACAGCACACTCACTAAAACATTTACATATATATTATAGCAGCTTGTTTTTAGAGAGCCGAGAACAGAACATAAATAAACAACAAATATTTTGTGTTTTTTCTGGTATGATAAAAAAACGAGTCGCGAATTTTCTTGAGTATTTTATTTGAATTTAATTATTTATCGATTTTTGTTATAAAGCTGTTTTTTTTTTTTTGTTAATTGAATTTGTTGTTGTTTGTCTTTTTTTTGTATTTTTGTACACACGCGTTTGGAATAATGAATTTGTATTTAAAAAGTGCGCTACGCGTATCTATGAGATACGACAGTTGGCTTTAGTTATTCACGTGGCAGATAAACTCAACACAACTGCAGCGTGCTTGTATTATTAATGCATTAATACGCGCGTATTAACAAATGAACCAACAAACTAACTCCTAACACAAAAGATACACAATCCTAGACAGCCAGATACGTACGGCGGCAGCAACAGCAGCAGCGCCAATCGAATTCTTATCCAACTCGTTGCAGATACGAAAAGCAACTGATTCCACAAGCCACACACAACACTAACAGATAACTCTCTCTCTCTCTCTCTCTCTTAACGGCACTCGCAGCGACAGCGACGGCGAACGTCGAACAGCAAGCACTGAATACCGAATACTGAAAATACCGAATACTGAACCGAGTCAAACGCAGGCGCCGCCAAATAATACTCTCTGAGAAATACAGTAGTAACTGGCAATGACGAATGTTTGTGAAAGAAAGATTGCTAAGATATTGCGGAGAAAAGTTTGGGAAACCCTTTTCTGACTGACAATGAAGGAAGTTCAGGTCAGACTTATGATTATTTGATTATCTAAGGGCCCTTGTCACATTGGATGATCAATATCTTAATGTAACTTAGCTCTTTCAGCTATATTTTGTGCTTACTGTTGCTTAACTTTTTACCCTTCATCAGAGTTGAAATGTTGAAGTACCAGTTAAAATTTAAATTTCTATAAAATATGTGAAAAGAAAAATAATTAGATTTATATCGAGTATTGACTGTAGGGAATACAAAGAGAGTAAGAGCAAGTGTTAATTGAGCTAGAAGGAGAGAGAGAGAGAGAGAGAGAGAGAGTCACTTGTTTAGTGAGGACTGAATATGTGATTTGTGTGTTTCAATTTCAGTTTCCATATCCATTTCGGTTTGCTGTTTCGATTTCGATTTCTGTAGTCGGTTGCATGTTTCGGTTTCTTTTTTCGGAATTATGGACTTGCCTCTGTTTGCCACACACTACATACTTTACATCTTACCACCAGCTGAGTGTGTAAGTGTGCGTGTGTGTGTGCGTGATGTCCGTGTCGTGTCTGCACTTGGGGCTTAGGCTTTGTTATTTTTAGCGCCACTCGATTTTCGGTGTTGCTAGTTGCAAGGAGGGGGTGGGTCAATGCGTGTGGTAGCCGCATGTGACATGCCAAGGCGCATTGTTCACATATTGTAGCTGCTGCTGCTGCTGCTGCTGCTTTTGTTGCTCTTGTTAATGTTAGCTTTTGTTTGTGTCTTGCACTGTGACCGACCGTCTGCTACTCGGCTACTAATTGCAGGTGTGCCAGCTAGCGAGTGGGTGAGTGAATGCTAAGCTATCATCAGATGGCAACGGGTTGGTTGCAATTAGTGAAACTAATTAATAATGGAGCATGCTACTAAGTATAACTATGCCTTTGTAAAACTATCGATCAGCTTCCAATGTGAGATGGCACTGATTGGATTATTAAGTTATGCATGGATACAAATTGCTTTCGATTGGGTCAGCAGATTCTAAGCAAAGCTTGTTCACAAACTGCACACAAATTGCTATCTTCGATGTGCATTTCATTGATAGATTTATTTTCAGGATATAAGAAGTGTGACTTTGAAATTGTCAATTGAATTTGGTGACAAATTGATTCTCAAAAAGTTAAGATATATAATTATGAATATAAATTATCATATCGAACAAACCAAAGTTTCTGCATATGTGGTTAGAATGTATCAGACAGATAAAGTAATCCAGCAGTCCATCAAGGAACGAAAATGCCTAATTGCCACTTTTCGACTAGATAAATTAAAGTATTCCTTAACAGACACTTTTTCAATCGAGAGCAACAAACGAGCCATAGATAAATAAGCTAAATAGCTAATATGAGTTCATAACGTCAAGTTTTCATGGCATTTTATGATAATTGTATTTTAACTGGGGTTTACGCTCTTAAATTCCAGCTAAATACCAATAAATAACATCACACTTGGTAAATACACACACGCGCCACTTGCTGAAAAAGATACACGTGCTGAGTATATGCATTTATGGGTTTGTAGCGGGGTCTGAAGAAATCCTAAGGCAATGATAACGCATTGTGAATATCAACAAAAAACTCAAGACAGACAAAACGAACAAGCGATTTCTCAATGTAAAGCTAATCTACTAAGAAAAAAACAAATACGAATCTTTTAAGTTAATGAGCCATTGACTGAGTGCGTCTCGCTGGGTTCAATGGACAAATTGAGTCATAGTAGAGCAAAGAGCAATAGGGATGAGAGAGTGAGCGAAAACATTGCCAAACATTTTGAATGCAAATACTAAGATTAAACTGGGAATGAGCAATGAGACAACGAAGACAAAGGCAAAGCCAAAGGCAAAGGCAAAAGGTTAGGCAACTGGCCATGACTGACTGTTAGCCGATGATAATGCACTTCATGCTGATGAAGAGGGTAGACGAGAGAGGGACAGAGAGAGAGAGAGAGAGGGAGGGTCAGGCAGACTGGCGCTGTGTCTGCGTCTGTCTCTGCATCTAATCACATGCAATACAAATTAAGCAAATGTTCAATGCAATTTGAATGCAAGCAGATTGCAAGTTGAATATGGTGGCATGGTGTCCTTTCTGCGTGTTTTGCACCTGCGGCTGGCAGCCGTGCAACCATAAGCCGCAAAACCCACAGCGAACTGATAAACTCTGTACAGACATATATATGTACATATGTTTGTATATGTCGCATCTGTTGCCGCCAGCACGAAGAAAGAGAGAGAGAGAGAAAGGAAGAAATGCACACAAATACAAATACAAATTCATTTACATAGCCAACATGAATAGTTTGGGGTTATTTGGACTAGGCTGCTGTGCATTTTGCGCAATTTTTGAAGCAAAGGTCACCTGCATTGCCATAGTTTACAAAACCGCCCAATGCCACTTTGTTGACTTTTTTTTCACAATTTTGGCGATAGCTATAGCCCGCAGCGGTTAATCGTAATTTATGAGTGCATTCGTAAAACAACTGTTTTCGGTTATTACAAGCAGCTGTGAATGCAAACCAAAATGTCAAAGATAATAAGAAATGGCGAAAATAAAAGCATAAAACAATAACATAATAATAATAAATTTCAAATAATATTTTATTTTAAAATATCCCGCCTATTACACATAGACAAATGCTAACTGCTACAACTGTTTTTGTGCCTATTTTTGTCGCATTCTGTTAACACCCTGTTTGTCGGTTCGCACGGTTACTCACCTAACGAATAGAGCGCACAGCAAAGTTTATTACGAGCTCAACGAACTGTCATCTCGACGAACGTGCAGATTGAACGAAGGTACGTACAAACCCCGTTAGCTTGACGACATATGAATTTTCGTACAAGCTGAATGGCTTGGGAGCCTCAAAAGCTGAACGCATTTTCTTGTCGGCATTTTTTTATTATTTATCTGCGTATTGGCGTTTTGTTGGATGCTGGAACATTTGCTTTCAATCACGCGTTGACCGACACGCACTATAAACCAACCAATTTGGATTTTTTTACAACAAACATGTCTCAACAGCAACATTTTGCCTAACACGCGCGCACTTCGACTTTTGTGTACGACGCACCGCACTAAACTGCTTAATGAGCGCGTTGCTCACTTAACGAATGGTGAGTGCTACAGCATTGATACAAACCGACGCAGAGCGTACAGTCAAGACACTCACCTTTGTGAAAAAATCGCCGACCGCCACGTTCTATCGACGAACGAAACAAAATCATCGGCTCAGGGTGTTATATTTTGAAATTGGTTATTTAATACGCTTATCTTAAGACATATCGACACTAGCCCATGTACTTTTATATGTTTTAACTCAAATAAAACCAATAATAATCACTATTTAATGAATAATCTCATTTAACTTTTTATTTAATAACCTTTACTAATTATATGTATAACTTAGATAATAATTTTGTTTGTGTTTACTTTAATTATAATTAAAATATTTTGTTTGAGCTTATAAATTATTAAAAACTATGCGCGGGAGAATGAGTCACTTGCCAACACGAGAATCAGTTGTTGGTTCATTTACAAATTCACTTACAAAACTGATTACTTTTTCAAGGGTCTTTAAATCCTTCTGTTATGTCTTGAACTACACTTAAACAGCGACATACATATATATGTATCTGTATGTATGGGTGTATGTAGTATGATGGGGTAAGTTACACAACAATCTACTCGTTTGTATTCAATAATTTCAACTGTCATCAAAACTTTTTCCGGAATGTAATGCACGATTTTTACAGTTACAAATTGCCTAGTGGTTGTGAGTAGTACGTATGCTTAGACTATAACTAAATAATTGCCGCTGGTTCATATGGAATAACTTTAAAATTTTGGTACAGTCATATATCAATACTACTAATAATTTGCATTGCTTTACAAATATTTGTGTTTTTGTTTTTCGCTAATTGCTTCAGATTGGGTCTGATATCGATAATTATCGACTCTATGCCAGCAACCTGAATACCCCTAATGCTGCTTGGTTTGGTTATCTCTGCGTCATATTTACAATAATTCTCTCTTAAAATTAAGTCTTGCAATAATTTTAACTCCTTTTGATTATATTCTTACTTATATACATACATAATAGACTCAATTAGTAACTGATACAAATTAAATTAAGAGCATATAATCAATATCAATATATAAGTACTGTTTTGTTGTTTTGTTCATGTATTGCCTCAAATGCTTTGTAAGCTTTGTCATATTCAATTACTTAAGCTTAAAATTAACATATTAATTGAAACTAAAACACGAAACTAAAATCGGGGGAAATAGGAACTAAAAGCACCAGCAGAAACTATACACAAAAAAACGTACACTTAAACAAATTATATACTAAATCGTTTAAATAAAATATTGTCATTAGGATTTAAATAAATTTGTTAATTCCATAAACATATTGCATTCATTTTTCACATCGATGTTTCACAGTTGGGATAGGTCTAGGTTCTAAGTGGTGGCGGCGGAGGGGGAGGAGGAGGTGCTCCCGTTCCCGTACCCCCTGTTGTCGGTGCCTGCAACTGCATATGTACTCTCTTGGCCCGATAACGCTTCAGTTTGCGGCGTGCCATAAATAAGCTCGGATTGAAGTTGTAATCGCGACATCCATGATGAGGTAAGGGAGGAGGAGGAGGATGTGACGGGGGTGGTGAGTGTCCGGCAGACGGATCGAGCTCATAGGGCGGGAAGAACATTGGGTTAGCTGCCCAATCCCGCCACATGTTTCAATCCTGTGCCGCACCATTCGCCTGGGCCAACGTTGGCGCTCCATTGCTCGAGAGTTCACTGTGCCGTCGCTGTTCGAGCGAGAGTGGAAGACCTGTAAAGTCATCGTCCAGGGAGGAGGATTGCTTTGAGCCAACGGACTTGCAGTCTTCATCCATGCTGACACCCAGATGATGCATGGCCACAGCTGCATGATGACGCTCCGACGGCGGAAGAAGATTCAGCATGCTGAGCGGGAGACCAGGAAAACCACCAGCAAAGTCCGGATAGAAGCCCTGTGGATTGAAGGGATTGAAGAGTGCTCCAGGTCCTCCGAGCAGATCCGGCTCTGAGCTTCCACTGCGTGGGCCGGCGGGTGGACCCAGCGGCAGTCCCAGCTCCAAATCGAGTGGACCCAATGAACCCAAATCGCTGGGATGTGGCATTTGGGATGAATTGGGATTGCCGCAACCACCAGAGCTATTGTTGTTGCCTGAGCTAGAGTTGTTGGATGAGGAATTCTTCTCCTTGTCCTTCTCCTTGCGCTCCTTTTTCTCGCTCTTGGAGCCACCGCCTCCACCGCCACCACTGATGCCCATCTGAAGCATCTCAATCGGTGGTCCACTAATGCAATCCTTGCGCAACTGCTCCAGCTTCAGACTCTTCCCATACTTGCCCCTCACGTACATCAGCAGGGAGTTGTAGGGTATTCCAAAGATACGCGAGGCCTGCGACGTGGTCATCTTCTTGTTCCATACATGCTGCAGTGCCTCTGTTAGCTCTGTGTTTGTCCACGACCGTGGTGGACCTCCTCTTGGCGCCGAATGCTGTCCCTTGGGGCGTGGCACTATAGAGAGAAGAAAGAGAAACTGATTAGATGAAAGACTCCACACAATAAGTTTTCAGGTTATCGCTTGGCAAAGATCTGCTAATGTTTCAATCTTGTGGCCCATATGCTGTTTGCTGCCTAGAAATCATTGCGCGCTGAAAGATTTAAACCCATTGTCTCTCGAACTATGCCTACAGCTCATACACACACCCTGTTGTGTGTTGCCAGATATACCCTATACACAAGAGGTAAGGAGGGGTATTACGATTAGAGGAGTCGAAAGAAATCTCAACGGACTTTGCTTGACTGGAATTACCATCTGCGTCAGTAAAGTCACGTTGAATCTATAATGCTACAAAAGGAGAAAGAGACAAATATGTCAATTCGGAATATTTTTTGAACAACCTACTATAAACGATAGTTACAGGATAACTCCAAGTCGATTAGATTAGTCTTACTTTGTGAAATTGTTGTTGCATGTGGCACCTACAAAATATAAAGGCGATCACTGTGGTGGTTCCCATACCCAAAGCTAGAGTCGACAGAGTCTTCGAAGTCGTAGCTAGTGCCTCGCCCGACCTTCCTTCCATATGCAAATTACGAGCATGCACTCTCAATGCTCAAAGTCGCGACGTCACATGCGCCGCTAAAACTCAATTTAGATCCAAAGATATCGAACCTGCCCCACAACGTGAATATCTGAGTAAGAGAGAAGTTGACTCGATGCCACAGGTTCAGTTTGCCACAGCAACAATTGCAACTTGGAGACAACGTCAAGAGATGAAGCTATGGGAGGAGGATAATGTCGAATCGCTTTGCTCTTGGCCCAGTCGCACTTTGCCACAAGAATAGTACTCGTCGTCTCGTATGTGGCCAAATTTGGCAAACTGCAATAATTTACAGTTTAGTGTAGCTTTTGTTTTTGGGGCTTGATAATATGCAATTTTCCTTTGTGGCCGATAGCAAAAATTGAATATAAATTTGATGTTAGGAATATTAAAACGAAATAACCTGACTAAAACAAAGAACTGACTGGCTTTAATACACCCTTATTAATATTTTTCCTCTTTTTCCTTAACTAGCTTCTATCTTAGGAAACTCCACATTTTCCATAATCAATCCGTTTCAACCCATTTATTAGCACTTGAAACAGAAATCAAAAACAAAATTCCTTTTACACAACTCTTGCAAATTTCAAACTCTGTTATTTAATTTGTTGTTGTTGCCACAATTTACATTTTGCAGCGGAGAGGTCACAACGTAGGTCTGACCTTTTCTTCCAATGAACTGTGCAACTAGCAACTAGAAGAACAAGAGGCAGAGCAATGCAATTGTTAGGCTCTCGACTTGTTGTTTTTGTTGTTGGGTTCTAATAAGGCACCTTTGCAGTCAATTCGCTAGCTCAGCCCCCACTTTCCCTTCTACTTTGTCCCTGTCCCAAGTACAAAATGAAATTTGAATTTGTTACAAATCGCAAATCACGTTTTCAGACACAAACAACAACTGACTGAGACAGAGACAGAGACAGAGAGAGAGAGAGAGCTTAGAGTAGACAAAAAAAAAAAAAAAACAATCGCAAAATGAACAAATGAATGTGAACAAATCAGTTAATCACACCCACACGAATACTCTACGAATGCATGGGGCCCTAAACGAAAAAAAGAAGAAGAAATTCCTCCTCCCTTGGTGCCTTCCACCTGAGGCATTGCCTGTGTACCGTTGGTTTTGTTTCCTTTTTTAGCCAAGTGGTTGATTCTTATCAATACCATTTTTTTGGGTTTTTGGGCGAATAAAAAAACTAAACTAAACCCGTTTTGCGGCAGAGATTCGCAATTCGCAATTCGCAATAAAGAGAATATCGTGCTATACGCCAGATTTGCGCTTTTTAGCACAGTTTTATTTTATTTACTGTTTCACATTGTTGTTAAGCAGCGATTGTCATGGTCGGGATGAGTCAAAAGAAGTTTTTAGATGAAAAAGAGAGTCTCTAAATAAGATGAGCCACAATGATGATCGTCTTCGATACGTTACGATACGATTCGAAGCTCTGTTTGTCTTGTGTTTTTTGGTATTTTCTTTTGCCTTTTTTTTTTAGCATGCCAAAACATCTGATCACGACTTTTTCGTAACTACACTGCTATTGATGAGAAAATTAAGCAATTAAATCGAACTGATCGAGTTTGAAAGTGTGTGCAAAATTGACGTGGAACGAGATCTATATAAATTCAAAAGAGATAACTTTACAGTATGTAAATCATGTGGGTAGATCATACAACGTGATCTAATTCACATCTTTCACATCAACTTTCTACATTTGTAGCTGGCGCTTGTAATCATTTGAGAACGACTTTAGATTCGAATCTAATCTTTCATTCATAAAAAAAAGCACTTAAACCATCATCAACACCAGCCCCAAACTGTCAAAATGTACGTAGCTCGCATGACGATTTTCTTCTCTCTCTCTCTGTGTCAATCACATGACAATCAAAAACAATGCATAATTGATTTCTGAACCACATTTTGTACATATTAACAAAATATTATTTCCCCACACAACACACACAGAAAAACTTCATTAACTTTTTGAGGTTTCACTTGGATTAAAAAAAAAAAAAACAAGAAACGTTGAAAAACGACGGCATTTATGGAGCTGTTGGCTATTTGTCAATCAAGAGTTGTTCAGGTTGGAAAAACGACGTTTCGACGATATGCATAGGTGCACATGTTGATCCACTGAAATGAACACAAAAAACCAACTACAGCAAACGGAACGCGATCCCCAACTCACTGAGCAGCAACAGCAGGAAAACCACAAAAACAAATTTACCGCCTCACATGATCGCACGAGTGATCGCGTCTCAGCTGATTGAAAGATTGAAAGAAGGGGTGGCAGGTGGCATGGGGGTTGAGGAGGAGAGTGTGAAAGGGTAAGGGGGCTTATAGAATGTGGCTATAAGGAAATGAGTACGTTTTGAAAGTTTAAAGTAGTTTTTAGTAAGTAAGATGGGGGAGAGGAAAAATCATTTAAAGTTAGGTAAATAATGTTTCATGTAAGTTAATGATCTACAACTAGACAAATGATCATAGCTATATAAAAGGCAATCCTTTAGTTTAACTTCTTATTGATTTCAAAAGATCATTGATGACTTTTTAGTTTAGTTTATGGCCAACGAGCTAGACACCTACTTAAGTGTTTGTTGCTTTAGCCCATTGCCTGCTTTATTGCTCAAACTAAGAAGTGAGAGACGTGATCAAAAGTGCAGCAAACCTAAAGCTCACTGCAAAGCCAAGAGATCAATCAGTCAGCAGTCAGGTGTGAAGTAAAAAGCACGAAATCAACAAATTGTATAAGCTACTATTTTACAACCTCTACTTTAGAGAAATAGGGAGACTCGACTCAGTGATCGACATGGCAATCATGTTGATGAATTTTCAACCTTTCTCGCCTGCTACTCTGGTTGTGTTTTTCTTATTTGGGTTCGAAGTGAGGTTAATTAGCTGTTTGTTTTCACGTACTGAGCAAATGGTTGGGGGAAAAAAATAATTATGCGATGACTACTCACTTTTCTTTTTGAGAAACGGTGGCGGTCCGCCGGGCATATCGCGTGGATCGCTCATTTCCATTAGCGGATTATAAAGTTTGCCAGGATCAATGCCGGGCGGAAATAAGCCAAGTGGCGAGTCCAAGCCAAACACTGCAAGAAATAAAGAGATGATAAATAAGTTATATAGTGATTTAAAATAGTTTGGATACATCCTTGGCTAATCAACTGCATTATCTTGTGAACTGTTTAAATGCAATTGTAAATGTTTCCATAAACGACTCATTTTCCAGTTCACTGATTGCCCAACTAACAATAGAATATGATAGACTTCAATACGTATTTCCGAATGAGGTTCGAGAGGGTTACACTAAGAATATGCCAATTGAGTGCATCTGCAGATGTGAATTGTAAACAATGGAACGTCATTATTCTATTAATAATTCTCGCGACAAGTGCACTTCGTCACATGAGTGAAACAATTGAAGCAGTGATAAGGCGGCCGACATTCGAGGCGCAAGATGCGTCATCCTGCTTAAGGATATGCAAGGAGGAAGCATCTTGAAGTGAATGTGTATGAGACATAACGCCATAACATTGAATGATTTCATAAGTGCGCGAATGCAGGATTCACGAGACAATCAGAAGCAGATGAAATAGGCAATGTGGTGGCATGTAAATAAATGTGCGCAAACTTGGAGTATACAAATTATTTGTATCTGCATCGGAGGGCTGGTTCATGTTATGTAGCTGCGACTGCATAATGACACAAATAACGAGGGTGCATTGTTTGCGACGCGCACTTCTCTCAAGTATGCAAGACATTGACGTTTCAACACGCTGCGTATACGTAATACGCGAGATTCTTTTTTCATCTTTTCTTTGGTCTCCCCTTACGTTATTTGCTTTGATTTGACTTTGTTGAAATTAGTGCGGATTTCTTTTCACGGTTTATCCTCAAGGGTTCTAGAACAAGACAACCACTGACAAACACACACACATTCGCAAACGTCACATGCTATTAGTTCAATGATTTTCACGCCGAAATGTGGCTAGCATAGGAAAAAATAAATAAATCACATTCTTCATACGGCAAACGTTGGTAAATCTTTTTCTACGGCTGTCTGCAATGCTTCTGTTTGAGCTTGAGAGTGTAGTGTAAATATTAAGCGGCATAACGACTTGGTAAAGAGGTTTGCAACAGTTTGGGAAAAAGTGAGAGATAATTTTCCAAGCAAAGTTCCCAACTCTATACTGCGAAACTTGTCAAATACCCTACTCTGGCCAGGTTAGTGTATGTTTTAAGTCAACTTGCAGTCGGTTAAAAAGTTCCTTTTGCATTTTCTTTAAACGAACTTGTCTGCTTGCTTTGCTTGTATCCTTGGCTGGCACATTCATTGCCTGCAGCCTGTTTATGCAGTAGTTAGCGAATTTCCCATACCCCTTGCTACATGCAACCTACCAGCCCCATACCCGCCGCTTTTGTCATTGCCCTGATATGTTGGCTGAAATTTTTGTCGCATTAAAAGGTATTGCGCTTCCTGCGACTCCGGCATTTTCGTACAATTTTTCATATTTTTGTGCCTTAATTTATTTTATATCCTGTGTGCGCGTCGCGCCTGACAAGAGACCGAGTTTGAGGTCCTGGATCTCAGCAAATAGTCGTAGTGTAGTTAGGGGTTCGGGCATGTGGGCCGTTGACTCCCCAAACGGATATTATTAATATGAATATCGCGCGACTTATATGCAAAAGTTTTTTATGCGAAAAAGCCAAAGCAACGATGTGAAGAGAAAGAAGGACTCAAGACACGGGATTCACGACTACCGTGTATATTTTATTATTATTTTTATTTATGCCGCCAACGCTGCCAAAGTTGTTTGCCAAAAGGTTTAAGTCTATGCTATGTTGCATCAACTCTGGCATACTTTAAACACAACAAAAACAACAACAGCCCGCACATACTCTATCAACGAGGGGGCGTGGCAGTTGTCTGTGGACTGTTTGGCAACTTAAAAGTCATTTCGCTAAACGTCTGTCGACAGTTTGAACTCGCAGGGAATCAAATACACATTTATTTGTATGTGGTGTTTCGACTTTGGTTCACATGTTGCCAAGACACAACATAAATTTTCTAGCACGCAATGTCAGCGACTGAAACTGAAGCTCCCACTTACCCCCTTACCTCTTAGTCTGTGTGTGTTTCTGCCTTGGGTGACACACGTATAATAAAAAAAAAAATCATATATATAAACCGCAATTGAATTTATTTCGACTGCAACTCTAACTTGCAAGTTTTGCAACAAGCAACCGCAAGCAAATGCAGCCAGTTCCCTTTCACCCCTTTCCTTCCCGTTCCTCAGTCATGTTGTTGAGGTTCTACTCGACCTATACGAATTGCTAGGCTGGAGTTGTGGGTCTTGTGGGCAATAACTAAACTGTCAAATTATTGAGCGCACTTGCAGCTAGCCACATTTTAGTTTTTAGTTCATTTCAATAATTCTTATGAGCTGTCAACGGGGCAAAAATGGTTTATGACTTAATTAGGAATGAATATGAAAATTGCCTTCATGCATTGAGCAATAGGAGGAAGGAGTAGGTAATGGGTTAAATAGGAAGTTCGTGCTTTGAGCTAAGCAATCAAAGTGGGAGTCTCGAATGTAAGGACCTAATAGGTGATTGTGGTTATAAATTGCACAGGAAATATGTGAGATAATAAGTCAAAATTCGCTCTCATTAATGGCTAGATGCTAAGAGAACCTACTCTTGGGAAATTATTTATTTGCGACATTTTCAATGCAACTTGTTGATGCAGAGCATTTAAAATAAAAAATCTCAATGAAAGCAAAGCAAAAAAAAAAATATCAACGAAGACAGATGACAGCGTGTTGAAGAGAGAGTGTGAATTGCCCCACTCGGCGGCGACCCTAATACGTTTAAAGGCTTTGCGACAGCTTTGGCCATGGCAACGACAAGCAGGACTCCAGCAAAGGATGCTTCGGTGCAGTCGGGGCCGCTTTGATGTTGCAAAAGGAATGAGCAAGCAGAGAGGAAAGGACAGAGACAACGTTAGCGAGACTGTGTGGCCACATGTTGCATGTTGAGGTGGCAGCTCGACTGTGGCAAGGGACATGCGAGCTTATTAAAAGTGAAGTCGCTATGAAAGCTTTGCGCGTACGTGCGCCAAGGATACAAGGAGACGAGTAGTCAAGTAGTCGGAGGCAAAGGGAAAAAGGCAAACATGAGCAACACTCGCCTGCAGGACCGAGTTTATTAGGACTTCCGCTTGTACTTTAGCAGTGATTTTGAAAAAAAAAAAAAAGGAAAAGTGGATTGAAGTGGAATGTGTTAAGTCAGCAACAGGATGCAAAGCATGTGAAGGATAACCCAGTGACCTTTTGTAAAGACGTTTATCTACTTACTGTGCGGTGGGGTCAGCGTCAACGCCGAGGACATACCGGGAAAAGGCAGCGGTGACGGCGGATGTTGGTGTCCGTCCTGCGGATTGTAGTGACCGGGCAGGCTCATTGGCGATGTGGGCGCAAACTCCTTGCAGAAATCTTTGCCAAAGTCCTTGCCAAAGTCCTTGCCGAACTCCTTGCCGAACTCCTTGCCAAACTCTTTGCTCAGACGATTCATGCTCTCCTCGAGCCGCTCATGCGGCGCCTGACCCGGACATCCGCCTCCCGGCATGGAGCCATTGTGCCCATGGAAAGGTGGCAGACCCATTGGACCCAAAAGATTACTGGCGAATGCATTGTGCTCCCTCTGCATCGCTTGTTCCCGGGTCTCCCTGTGATCCCGGGGATCCCGCTGATGCATGGCTGCTGCTGCAGCTGCTGCCGCTAGCGACATTTCCATCTGATGCTCCATATGATGGAAGGGATTCTCGCCGGCACCTGCAGCAGCTACGGCGGCAGCAGCCGCAGCATGCATTTGCGCTTCGAGAGCCTCCATGTGGCAGGGTGGACTGTCGTTCATGCCTGGCGGACGCAAGCCGGGTGGGGGAAATGACAGCATACCATTGTTCCCTGGCGCACAGCTGTTGGGCGTGTGGGTGGGTGTTGAAGTGGCACTGGGCTTGGCATTTAGCTGTCGAATGTCCTTTAGGGACAACATGATGCGTTGATTGTTGTCCTGCAGTTTACTGCTATTGTTGTTGTTGCTCTCGTTATCTGAGGAGTGCGAATTACTTGTGTCCTTATCCTTCTTGGTGGTACACAGATCCTCGGGGCCATCACTGGGACAGGGTGACATTGCTGCCGCATTGGCAGCAGCGACTGCCGCTTGACGCCGCAGTTCATTGGTCGTATGTATAAGCTCTTCAATGTCTTGTTCCTCTTCGTCCTCCTCCGGATCGTGATCGATTTCATGATCGGGCTCTTCCTGATCGAGATCGTTTTCTTGCTCCTGATCATGCTCTTGCTCTCGATCATCCTCATCGTCCTCTTCATCCAGTTCCTGCTCCATCTGCTGATTGCTCGGGTTGCTAGGAGTGATGAGGGGTAAAGCGTGCTCCTGTTGCTGTTCATCCCTGTGATCCGACCGATCAGTCAGGTCAACTTCGTTTGCAACTCCCTCCTCGTTCTCGTGAATTTCCTGTGACTGCTGATCATCTAGTTCCATGGGATTACTCTCTTCCTCTCTTTCGGATCGCTGCTTATCGGTCTGCTCCGGTTCCTGCTCATCCTGCAGCTCATGTTTGATCACAGTTTGTAGTGTCTCCATTGATGTCTCTGGTTTACTTAGCGCAAAGTCGTGAGGCACATCACCCGACCTTCGCCTTGGGCGCGCTTGTTTCCGCCGAGGCATGGGTGAGCTTCCCCCGAGCTCCTGATCGCTCTCCAGTTCCCGTTCGCATTCCTGCTCTCGCTTGCGTCGCATACTAAGCACCGCCATCGCGCTCGAAGGGTTACCAAAGAATCGGGAAGGCATAATCAGCTTGCCAGTTGAGGGTCTGACCATTGAGGGCGACTCGTCCTCGAAGCTGGAGGAAAGCAGCGAGGCGTCGAGCAGATTGAAATCGTCCGGTGAGGCAGCTGGAGTGGGAGTGTGTTCCGGAACAGAACTCTCCACTAAGCCGCGGACCTGCAGTGACTCTCCCGCTTGGATCAGGGTCTGGAGTCGCTGTTGGGGTACGCTAATCTCGCCGCGATACATAAAGTCCACAATTGCCTGGACCACCCAACCACGGAAGTCCTTTAGCACAATGACAGGATGCTTGCAGGGCGTCTCGGCAAAGACGCGCTGGAAGAAGGGCGAACAGGCGGAGAGGACCATTTTGTGGGCTCGTATCGAGGTCTCAGCACAGACCAGGGTCACATCCACAAGGGTCTTGGTCTGCAGTAGAGCGTCGAAGGCGCGCAGGATGTGATTCTGATGGTTGTTCCAGCGCAGGCTATAATGATCTTGCGTCGGTGCGCTGACCGCAGTGGGTGTGGCAGGTGGACTGTGAGGAGTTGTTGACGTTGTTCTTGCTGATGTTGTTGAAGCTGCAGCGGAAGCAGTTGTTGTTGTGGTTGTTGTTCCCGTAACAGCGGCAGCAGCAGCTGTTATTGATGTTGTGGCTGTTGCTATTGTTGTTGCCGTTTGACTCATGTTTAGTGGCAGCGGTGGCGGCGTGGGCGGCGTTGTGGGCGGTGTTGTGTGCATCGATGGATGAGCGTGGCTGGCATGCGACGAGGGCGTCAGCTGATGCTGATGATGATGCGTATGCAGATGATGAGGATGATGGGAACGATCAGCTCCAATGCCAACTTCAGTTGTTGCCATCGTTGTTGTTGGCGGCTTTGCTAGGAGCGGCAGCGGCAGCGCTGGCGCCACCTGGCGGCCGTAATCGTTCATATGCAACGCCAGAGGCAATGAAGTCAGTTTGCAGCGTTTTATCAGCTCCTCGACGTCCTTTAACATGCCCTGAAAGTCACGTGTGTACGCAACTCAAACTCACTGCAAGCTGTTGTTCCCGGTGCTCTGCAAAGAGAAAAAGAGGGAGATGGAGACAAGGTTAGAGGCGAATGAGCAAAAGCTTAAGGATAATGCTCTGCATAATGTATTCTGTTACTGTTCCATATGACATATGTATGTGTTGTGATAATATGTTAATGAGTCGCGGCATATATCATCTTTTCGTATTCTTTTTCTGATTTCTACCCTATGCGTAACGTTTTTTGTTTTTTGTTTTTTTTTTCGGCAAATCCCAAGTACAACAAAAAGCCAAAACAATGCAAAAGCTAAATAACAAAGAATAACGCACATGAAGCAATCAGAGACATGGGCTACGTGTCGTGTCGCGTATCCTTAAGGATATCACATGCAGATGTGTGATGTGTGATAATGGCTCACTCGTCTAGTTTCCTTCCCCTCCCTAGACCTCTCTTCTCTACAGTCTTATTGCCTGCCTGCAGCTTCGTCTTTTTGTCGACTGTGTTTTTGTTTATCTATGCCTCACACACACACAAAGCACAGTCGCACAGTGGGATACATTTGATTATGAATGTAAAAAGTATGTTAAATTACCACAATTATATTAAGGAAGAATCCGACCAAGGGGTTTTGTGGTGCTTTTGATGTTTACTCCATTAATAAAGAACACATAATAAAGTATAAAATTTTTATTCCACATAAGGTCTGCTGGATTTGTGACCAAATTTCCAGAGCCTGTTTTTTTACATTTGTATATTTGTTCCCGAAGGTTTTTCCTAAAATTTTCTTTCGTAAAAACCTTATCAATATCAGTAGCAATTAATGAACTACTATAACTTTTTCACACCATTAATATTCCCATACCTGTTTTAATTTCTTATAACATTTTGATTGTTTCATAACCACTGTGCAATTGCTGAGCTTTTTTTACGCATCTTGGTGCGTGGCATCTAATTAATTCAGCAACTGTCTGGCGTGCCGTGACTCACCCCCTGAGCTGTTGCATGCTGCGTGTGTGTGAATTTAAAAAAGAGTCGGCAGCTGTCTTAAAGCACACCTCACATCAATCCCTAAGCCAAACGCAAACCAAATCCCTGGCACCGACTCATCATCTGCATTGCAATTGCGAGTTGGAGGCAAAATTAAAAAACTTTATTTTCTGCAACGGCAAAAAATAAACATTTTTATTTGCCGTTTACCGTTAGCTGCTGCGTCTGCAAACCACAGCATCTTCGAGCGGTTAAGCGGTTGCAAGAACCACTTTCTCAATCCCCAACTTAAACCGCATATTAACACATGCTGCTGCTGGAACATTGCCAGGATGTTGGTAGTTCACCTCAGCCAGTAGGAGTGGTACGCCCACGCCTGGATGCAACAATGTGCAATTAGCAGGCAGCATCCATCAACAGCAGAAGCTTCTTCATGTGGCATCCGTATTTTTTTTTTATATATTTATTTTTATTTTTTGTTGCCTTGCAACTCATTTGCGGTGCTCAACTGAGGCAACATTTTTATTTATTTACTCGCGCGTATTTTACTTTCAAGCGGCGCTAAAAGCGACACAGTTCAGATAAAACAGTTAGCTACCTGAGCAAAGGAAGATGAAGTGAAGAGAGGAAGAAGACTCAGTCGAGTTTTTAATTAATGTCACAGTAAGTCAGGCAGACTTGGAAGTGAAGCACTCGAATTTGAGTTTAAGGCGGTCACAGGTTTTAGCCAATCCAACAAAAATTTAAGAATTTGTCATTTAAGTTCATTTAAAGTCTTTAAAAAATAATAATTCTGTTTAGAAACATACTAAAAATCATTAAAGTATTAGTTGTCAATTAACTTAGAATATAGATTTTACTGAAAAATCTTAGCTGAGGATCATTGGGATTCTGAGTGTAGTTTGGCTCTTCTAAGTCAATGTATCAATTCCAGCACTCAAAAGTTAATTTTCTACCTAAAAATGTCACAGATCTTAACCAATGCTCTGTTTCACTCTGCTAAGGGTTCGAATCAATTTCACCCTAAAGGGTTAGTCTTCAATATTACCCCTATAACCCCTTTTTTTCAATATTGCTATCAATGTATGAGTTTGAATAATTTAAAATAGTTTTTTGTGTTATTATCAATATTTATGTTAATCAAAAACCCTTTTTACATACCATTCAAACGTATTTTGCTTCGAATATGTTTTTAATCCTTTTTTGAACTCTTGACTTTGTTTTTCGAATGATTTTTCAATTCACTTGATTAGTTTGCTATTCAACTTGATTGACACAGTTCTCTCAGTACTCGAATCCATTTCGCATAGACTTACACTGTAAACACAAAATTCCGTTGTTGTAATTAGATATGCGCATTATGTTTTTTTTTTTTTGTAAATAATTGCGTTTCAATTTTTTTTTCTTTTCCTTATTATTGTTATTATGATATTCAGTTCTTCAGGTTTTGCGTACAATGCAAAAGTGCTTCACATTTTTTTTACGTTCTGGATTCTGAATAGAAAACAAAACACAAGAAGTGCGCGAACGCGTCGAGGGTTTGCCACAAACTGACTGTGAGCAAATGCAAATGCTACACATGTGAATATGTGCTATGGATACTTAGATTTGAACTGCCGTACAGCAAAATCTCACCCTCACGCAACACACAGCCCGCACCCTCAAATGGCAACACTCTCAACATATGTGCGTGTGTGTGTGAGAGTTTTTGTTGTGGGCAGGATCAGTAGTTTTTGCTCTCTTCTTTGCGAGTTCTTCGACAAATGCCGCAAATTTTCCATGTTACTGCAGGTGATAATCAGGTGTTTGTATATATAGTATATATGTATGCATGTGTTGACGCATGTACAACAAGAACAAATACAAAAACAAACATAGAAAAACGCGCAAGTAAATAAACATCTGTGAAACAGAGCAGGTAAACTGGGAAAAGGTCCTGGCACAGGTATTTACAGCTCCTAAATGGCCGCTGACAGATCAATTTGTCGGCCCATTTACATGGTCCGGTCATAAACCAAAAATTGTGTGTGTTGCATTCGATCTTTAAATTTGGTTAGCGAAAATTCACAGAATTGTTTTCGGTTTCGTTTGAAAATCCGCGTTTTATGATAGGCGCGACACGCAAAACACACTATTTAACTTGGTTTGGTTTGGTTTGGTTAGCAAATGGGTAAAGTTTCATTTTATTTTGGTTATTAAATCCATTTATTTTGCGAACGGATTTATATTTTGTTTATTTTTAAGCAGTTTGTAGATTGTTAATAGCTTTATTTGCACTGTTGGATATGTTAATCTGATGTCAATTTAAGTATTTGGATGTTTTAGCGATGGAAACAAGCTTTGATCTTTTATTTGAGGCAAGAATTCAACCGCGTTTAAAAGCAGTGTAATATTATTAAAAATTTTTATTAAAATAAGTTTTAGTTGAGAACTGCTTTAATAAAAACTTAAAACTTGTTAATCTTCCATTAACACATCTTTATTAAATTAATTGACCAAGAAACATATTTCATTTATTTGATTGAATTTTTAACCAATTTATTCATTAATAAATTTATTTTTCCACCAAATTCTAGTTCCATCATTATTTTTCAATGTTTTTTTTCATAATTTTTAGAACTTTTTATTACCTTTTCACGCAAGCTCATGTTTATTTTTAAACTCGAAAAATGTCCCAGAAAAAAAGGATTTAATTTTATTTTTAAATTTCCTTTTAGTTTTTATATTTTTAAAACACGTCCATCTTCGAACAGAGCAAACAGACAACTGTCTCAGAAATTGTCTTCTTACACTTTTTTGCCATTCACATGTGAGCGTTCACTGAATTTTATCACATACTATTCCCCAAAAAAGAGTTAACGGTATTTTGGTTATATTGGCGTCGGCTCGAGTTCGTAACGGTACCGCCTCGTTCACTCAAAATGTGTGTGTTTGCGTGCGTGTGTATGTGTGTGTATGTGAATGTCCTGCGGTCGCGTGTATGTTTCGAACCGTTCAAACGTCACGAAGCGACTAATTCAAATGATGTCGGCCCGAAAAAACAGATATGCGAGCCAAAAGGCAGCAAGCAACCGACTGCGACTGCGACGCCAACAGCAACAGCAGCAGCGTAGCACACACGCGACTACACCTCCACCCGCACCATAACCACCCGCTCAATTACTCCCCTTTCACCCTTGCCGCCCACGTGCGCGCACACGTATGAGCACAAACAACAAACAGCAGCAGCAGGCAAAGCAGAAGCAGAAACAGCAGCAGCAGCAGCATGCGAAACACATGAGGATGCTTCGCAGTCAGCAGTTCGGCACGAGTAACGGTAACGTTAACGGTAACGACGACGACGCTGGCAGCGACGCTTTTTACTCCTTCGTCATATAAAATGTACTTTTTTCCTGTGCCTTATCACAACAACAACAACAGCATGAACGGGCAGCAGTCGCCGTCCTCGCACGTCACGTACACCGAAAAAAAATTTATTATATGTATATCGTGTGTGTGTGTGTGTGGGTGTATACGAAATAGATTTGCATACACATGCGTAGCAAGAACACGAAGTCATCGCCCGAACACGAAGCAAGCGAGCAAGCAAAAGAAAGAAAAAAAAAAGAGCGACACGAAAGAGCGACGCACCCACACACCAATACACACATACATACATACGTGGCATGTGGAGCTTGTGAACGCTCGTAAAGAGTAATAGCCACCACCAAGGAGCAACAACAACAGCTGTATCACCCACCCACCCCTGGGCTGATTCGTTAAAGTCTCGCCTCGTTGGCTCACATGGAGTTTACACTCATACAAACACATACATATATACAGTTGTCACACGTTGGCAGCGACGTCGGCGCCAACTGCGCGTGAGTGTAACATTTTTCATAAAAAGGCAGGAAGGGGGGGGGGAGGAGGAGGTGGTCACAGCGCAGTCAGCGGCAGCTGCGACGTCGGCGTCAACATATCCTATCCTTTTTGGCCAGCTTATGGAAAACGAAAAAGCGAGTTGAGTTTTTGCTTTCCAGCGAGTGAGAGAGAGAGAGAGAGAGAGCGCGAGAGAAAGTGGCGCATATTGAAGGATGTGAGTGTATGTATGTATGTTTGTGTGTGTAACGTACGTGGCGCTCTGTCTGTCTTTCTGTCTGTGGCGCTGCTCACATGCAAAGCTTTTGCTTCACACACATACACACAACTCTTCTGCTCATCTCTGCCGACTGCGACGCTGACTGCACTTGTTGTTAATGTTATTGTTATTGCCAAAGCTTTTTCCAGAGCTACTGCTGTTGTTGTTGTTGTTGTTGTTTCTATATTGCTATTGCTATCTCTGTCGCATGTGCTCGCCTTTTTTAGTAGTAGTATGTTATCTATTCGTTTTGCATGCGAGCTGCGTTTTTACATTTTACATAAGCGAAACAGCAGAGTTGAGCGCAGGACTCCAAGAAAAAAGTACAATAAAAAAAAGAAAAATCATATACACAACATATTACACATACACATGGGTATGTGTGTGTGTGTGTGTCTCGCTCTCTAGCATGTGTGCGAAAGAGAAATGCAAAAAAAAAAACATATACACATAACAACGTGGCGTTAGTCGGAAAAACCAACCCCTAACCACGTTGATTTTTGACCAAAAAAAAAAAAAGAAGAAAAACTCGGTGGAAAATGACAAACATATAAGGGGTGGGTTAGCATGTGTGTGTGTGTGTGTGTGTGTGGGACATATGAGCACTTTTTGCAACATTTCGATTTGTTGGCGCATTCTCTCTCACACACACATACATACATACATATGTGCGGTTACATACGCCCACATATGTGTTAGAGCGGATTAACAGTGGAGAATCAGATTGGTTGAGCCACTTTGTGTGTGGATGAGAGAACCTCGCATGGAAGCATGAGAACAACATGTATCAAGACTTTAGAGGTTGTCCTTAAAACATATGGAAAGTCTAGCGGGAAATGTACATATGTTTCCTTTCTTACACTCAGCGAAAGCAGGAATACGCGAAAATTCATGAAACGTTGTTGAATTAACTCAAGAATGTCACCTAGTCAGTTTTAAGGTTGGGGAGATGTTAAAACAAATGTTTTATAGTGGAATTAAGCATCAATATGTTCATTTATACTACGTTCACAGTTTTTCTGAGTGTACTGCTCACAAAACATATTAATCGAGAGTTCAAAATGAAAACTTCAGCCTATAATGAGCAGGGAATTTCTGCTCTAATTTTGTCTTCGTCCTTTTTTAATTGTACCAAACGACGTATTATATATTTTATTGTCCTTCACTCTCCTGATTTTTCCATCTTTTTATTTTTCTGCTGTTTTTCTTTTTGTTCTCTGTGTTTCATTTGCATCTTATGATTTGTTTGCGCTACGGCGTTGCGCTTTGTTTTTCACGTTTTCCGCCATAAATTTTAATTGTTTTTCTTCGATTTTTATTTTGCGCCATTCTTTTGGTGCCAGCTTGCTAAAAAGGAGCCACGCGAGGTGAGATCTGAGCAAGGAGGAGGAGGAGGTTGCACCTTTTATTGTTGGCGTCTCGCCTGCTGCTTCGTTGTTTTTGGTTGGATAAAAAAGCGAAAAAACCGAACTGAACCGAACCGAAACTGGAACTGAAACAAAAACAGAATCAGAACTTGCTCTTGGTTAGCAAATAATAAAACTTTTGTTCTTGCACTTTTTATTTTGCTTTTTGCTGTTTGTTACTTCGTTTTCTTTTTAATAAGTTGGATTTATGTTTAAGTTGATTTTGGCCTTTCGCTTAATTGAAATAAATCGAATTTTTGTGTGCATTGCAGCACGTTTTTGCTTTGATAGTTTGGAGAAAATGGCAAAATACTGCAGAGATTTAAAATTCCATTTACTAGTTACGAAAGTAAGATTGCAAAAACTTCTCATGACCTTTAAGATGCCCTTTCAAAACTTTAAGCTAACAGAAGTTTGTCTTAGCTTATCCGATTTGTGCTAGAAACTGCGTTTTGACAATGATAAGAAATCTATTTGACAAAGTATAGTAAAGTTTAGTATCAAATGTTCCTTCTATGATTATATCAAAATTATTTTGAGGATCGTATTTTAGGCACATAAATTTCCCTAGTTCAGTACGTAAATTTCCTTTCAGTTCATCCTAAACTAAATATGTAAATCGTATTTTTGCCATTTCCCTAGAGAGATTCCATTCCAATTATCATCAATACAAAAGTAATCCTTTTAGGTTGGCAAACTGTGCTAAATTTGTGCATATTTCGCTTGGTCGCACTAATCCTGCACAAATCAGCTGCTTTGCTCCATATGGCAGGCTCTGTTAACAAGGATAAACAGGACTCTTTATTATATTTTCCTACCATCGTGGATCAATCAGAGTGAGGGAGCGGAAAGGGAATCAAACTGCACGCATGCGCGCATTGATTATGCAAATCAGAAGCAGTTCCTTTCCCCCTACCTTTAACCCTACCCCTTCCACCTTCCCAGCCAGCGTGTTGTGTTTCATATGCAAATCAGTTAGAGACAAAGGTCTTTTCAATGAGAATAGTTTTTGGCATTTTTTATATTTTTACACCTTCCAACAAAAAAAGGAAGAGTTTCAGTTTCATAGAGCCAGGGTGGCTGGCTGCACTTCCTGCAGCACACAGGACCTTTCTTTATTGCCAAATTATGCAAATGTTGTTTAACCAAATGCAACTGTTTTTGATTCAATGTTGTTGTTGCTTCTATTATTGTTGCAACGCGTGGCAAGCAGGCAGTCAGCTAGCGAACAATGTCTGCTCTCGACAGCGGCTGCTGTGTCTCTGTGCCTTTCGGTGCATGTTTACAGCGCGAGCCTGGAAAATGCGAATGGAAAACGCACGCAGCACACACAATCACAGTTTTTCCCATGTGAAGGAAGACGTGCGCATGTCCCGTGCCCTGGACCTGGGAGACAGGAGACCGGGAGGAGACCGGGAGAAGACTGAGCATCCACATTGCTCCATTTTTTATTTCTTGCTGTGTGTTTTTCTCAATTTTCCACGCTCGCGAAAATGAGAGCGCGCGCTCATCAAATCGCCTGAGGGATTGGATGATGGTAAAAGGTGGATTGACTCTTCCCCTCTCTCTCTCACCCATTCATACAGTCGGTCTCTCTCTCTGTCTTTCTTTAACTCTTCGGCTAGAAATTGAAATGGTTATGGGGCTTCACTTGAACTGCGCTTATATGTCTGTATGTTTGTACAGGATAGGGTTGGGGCTACTTTTGTAGGTGCGCCTGTTCATGATGAAGGGTGTTCGGGTTCTTGACTTGCCTAGAGATAATTATGAAATGCATGAAATGCTCTATGTATGAGCAATATGTACACATAAAACGTATTTATATATGAAAGCATAGAAAAAGGGTTGTTTGGGTGAGGGTTGGCGTTGGGGTTGGGGTTGGGGGATGCACAGGCGCCGCCATAATGGCCAGCATTTACTAATTAAGAGCTCACAAGTTTCCCGGCTAAGCGTGCTGAAGAGCTACTACACTATCTCGTCTCGTCTCGTCTCGTTTCGTGCCCCACCTTCTCCTCCTCCACCTCCTCCTTTTCGTCCCCTTTCTTGCCTTTAGCATCTTGTTGCAGGCGCTCTTGAGCATAATGTGATGAAAAGGTAATGGGGGAAGTAATTGAGGTTGGAGTAGTGGCAGGGGGTATTTCGTTAGTAATGCATGCTAACGAGATATCAGGTGGCTCTATGTAAAAGATGTGGCTTTGAGTTTCGCCTTAAGCAGCACTTGCCCTCTATTCGAATAACCCTTTAAAATTACTAGGCGAAATTGAAGTTGATTCATTATAAATAGGAAAAGTACAATTTTCTTAACTAAAGGGCAGCATTCCTTATGAGGAATAGAACCTAATTCATTGAATGACCTTTTAGAACTTCAATGTTTTTAAATTGTTTGAAAATAGACGAAAATGAAACCACAACATTTTAAACAATTGCCAAAGAGTAAAACAAAACAACAACAAAAAATCACGCAGATTCTCAGACACATTTTAATACCTCCTTTGCCCCCTTCTTCCTACTACTATTGTCAAGGCACCTGCTGGCCAGCAGGGATAAAGTCTGGCCAAAACTTGACAAGGCGTAGACAACGCTAAAAAACAAAAACGCCACAAAAAACAAAGCTCATAAAAATGGCTACAGGACAAAAAAAAAAAGCGCGCTGGCCAGCATGAAAATTATACAAAGAAAAGCAGCAAAAAACAAAGAATATAAAACACACAAAAAAAAAAGAAGAAAATCAATGTGCTACAAGTGTAAATATAACTTGACCATCAGCAGAGGCGACGAAGCCGGTTCGAGCCAGGCCCAAACAAGCCGCCAGAATGGCCGGTGACGTCCAGATGAGTAACAGGCGAACAGAAAACAGCAGCAGCAGGTTGCCGGAGCAAAAAGCAAAGCAGACGAACTGACGCGGCCGCCAAGAGAAGAAAAAACTCACAAAAAATAAAAGCAAACAAAAAATGGGAGAAAAAACACCAGAATCAGAAAGAAAGAGGAGAGGAGAGAGAGAGAGCGCGCGAGAGAAGAAAAACGCTGAAAAAATTAAATATGATTAAAAGAAAATAAAAAATGTGAAGAGAAAAAACGCGCACACAAAGCGTGAACGAAGAACAGCGAGAAGAAAATTTAAATAAAGCAAAAAACTTTTCTTTTTTTGTTGGCACAAGGAATATACGCCAGGGAGCTGTGAGCGGTGAACAAGAGTAACAGCTAGCAAGTCAAAAGCAACAAGCGCAATGGGGTGGCACAAATAATGAGGAAAGTAAAGAGAGGGGGTAGCGGTAGGTGGAGTGGGAGGGGATGCGAGCAGGAGCTGCAGCCAGGCGCTAAGATGATGCAACGCAGGCACTTCGAGGCTAAAGAGAACTTGCTCCTCCAAGGAGCACAAGGAGTAAGACGAAGAAGAGAAAAAAGCGATGACAAGAAAAAGTTTTGGACGAAAGAAAGTTGAAGAGTCGCGGGGGCTGTGGGGTCGGTCCACGCCCAAGTGGACACACGACTTTTTATGCCTTTTGTTTTAAGACAGCGAGACTGTCGGACTACGAGACAGACAAACAGTCGGTTGGCAGGCTCAAAACGGAAGGTAACACTAACAGGGACATGCATAACAAAATACATAACAAGGTAAAGGAGAATGAGAGAGAGAGAAAGGGAGAGAGAGGGTGAATGGGGAATGGATGAGGTAAGTTGCCGCTGTAACGGTGACAGCCATCAACGCCATTTTCATTTTGCAACTGTTGACAGGAGCTGCCTTGCGAACGCAACCCGAGAGTCCTGGACAACAACGGAGCAACGGAGCTGAAGGCTGAAAATTGAAAATGACAAAAACAGCAACTAACGGCGAATGTCCTGTCGCGACCAGGAAACGCTAATTGCATAAAGTGCATAAGCAATGGCATGAACCTGCTTAGAACTCTCCATATAAGTTAGGGACAGGATTATTGAACCATTCATGTTTAGGTTCGATAGGAAAGTCTCAAGGAACATCTTTGTAACAATACTTTTGGCTACCCCCACTTCACAAAAAGAACTTAATTGACCCTTGAGAGAGTTCAGATCAAAGGAATTGATGCATCAATCGTTGCACAGCGTCAACTGCCAGTTACAAAGCATTGACAAACGGAATGACATAAAAGAAGATGTGTGTGGAGTAGGCAGTACTCATTAATGAAGATAGACAAACTTGCAGACAGACAATGGAGCATTAAAAGAAACGAAACGGGAAAGGAAAAAAACTGTCTAAGAAAGCAGCTAATAAGAAGTAGCATAAAAGTCGAATGACTTGAGCATAAGGAATTAATTGAAACAAGCGCAAAAGAAAAACCCAAAAAAAAAAGAAATGCCAAGTTGGGGCATATTTGCTTAAGCTGCAAAGCAACCACTAAAAACAAAACGGAACTGTGAGTGGAAGTGGAAATGCCACTCAAGCCAAAATGTCCACATATCTCTTTGAGCTCCTTTCCACCCAATATCACGAATCACTCTCCCTCACTCCTAGCTTAACAGATATTTGTTTTTGTTTTTATATTTTTCTTGTTTTTCGGTGTTTGTTATTTAAAAAACGCTGCTATTGTCTTTTGAGCTCAAATTACAACTTAAGACAACAGAACAAGGCAAAGCAAACGGACCTGACAGGACCCATCCGAGGTGGCCATGCCAACGGGGGCTAGTTGACGTGGCGTCGTCCAAAGGATATAGCATGGGATACGGCATACGGGACAGCAGCAGCTGCTTGGAGCGCCAAGTGGCATAGAAAAATGAATGCAAAATGCTTTGGCAACAATATTAATGAATAAACTGTAAGCAAAAAACCGTACAGTCAAGAAATTCCATTCCCCGGGATGCCAACTGTCTAGCAAGCAAGCTGCTTTCAACTTGACATTCCAAGCTGAAGCTAAAAGCTTATAAGGTTCCAACAATAACAACAACAACAACAACATGCATAAGTGGTATTCTTGCAACTCTATACACTCATATTGCTTGTAATGAAAAGTAGACAGAGAGTAATTGCAATTCCTTGAATAAAGACATGCAAAACGAATGGTATAAAGCTAACTATTTGTTATATATATATTTGGCAAATGACAGTTGAGAGAAAGGGGTGTTAAGGATATGAGCTTAAAGCGAGATAGGAACTGACTGTTGAACATAGTATACGAATAATGAGGGATAGGTTAGGTTGGAGCGGCAGTTGGAGGTTCGAAGAACCATCCACTCACATAGGCCATGTATTGGCCCATGGTGGTGCCGCGTTTTGGACTAAATTCAAAAACTCTACCCAGAGTGTGTCACACTACTTTCGAGGGCGTATAATGAGGGATAGTCTAAGCAACTTCTTGAAGAAGGAACATTTTTGCAGAAAAAATTCAAATGTTTACTTGTTATGTCAATGCTATCTTAATCGATCCTTACCCAAGTGTCTTCCTTTTCTCCACTCTGCTCTCCTAGCAGACTGACCCACACCATGTTTCCTAACTTCTTTCCTTTTGCTTTCGCCATTATCAGACGCCTAATGGACTGCAGAGAAAACAAACTTCCTGTGCCGAGCAAATAATGTGGCTCCAAGTCCAGTTACCCAAAACACCACCATGCCACCCAACATTCCGTCAACTCATTATAATTCGACAAGCGAACGAACGTCCGTCCGACGTCTCCTCCGTCTTGGCTGTCCTGTCCACAGGGCTAAAAAGTGAAAGTCTTTAAAAGTGCCTACCACATCGAGAACAGAACCCTAAAAATGCGCGCACGTTGCTCCGAGAAGTTTGAGTTGTCTTTGGTCCAGGAGGGAATTGGCTATCCCTCTTGAAAAACCCAGCCCGCCAATACAATTGCCAGGCACCACAAGTGTGCTCAGTATGGTGGGGGGGGGAGAAGTAAGTATGTTTGTGGACGATTTTCCCACAACTCTGCAAAGCAATTTTCATACACATTTTTCCAACCATTTTCTGGGACTTCATTGCTGCGCACTTGCACACATATATATATGTACATATATCTACGAACACACACACACACCCGTTTATAATCCCCCACCCATTCCCCAACTACACCTCTCCCTCACTCTTGTGCTGCCGTGGTTCGTTCAGTCTTCGTTGTCGTCGTCGTCATCTATCTCATTCGCGCGTGTGTGCAAAACTTTTTCCACGAGTTGTTGTTGATTTTCTTGTTATTTTTTTGTGTTTCTGTTTCGGTTTCTGTTCCAACTCCTGCTTGTTTTTCACCCACGCGAAAACTTTGTCGTTGCTGTTTGCTGCTACAGACTTTTCCGAGCTTTATATATATCTAAATATTTACGTAGGTACGCGGGTGTGTGTGTGTGTGTGTGCCGTTATATACCAAGTTAGCTCATATAAGAGTTATGCGCGCATTCATACGTTCATGCCGTCTCCAACTTTCCCGCATCCGACACATCGACACTCCCCCAATGAGGGGGCGCTTCAAGCCCTTCCCATCAGTTGCTTCAAAAACATATAAAAACACTCCCAGTTCCTTCGCTTGTTGTTGTCATTGTCTATGTACACACACACCTAAGTAAATACACATACGCATACACATTCGTGAATGCAGATATATGAAATGTTGTAAATTCGGGGCGTATACGCAATTTGGCTAGCATGGGAGTCCTTAAGGAAATTCGAAGACCTAGCTTATACTATTTGCTTATAGGTGTGAGTTAGCTTTAAGGTGTTACCTTGGACTAGCTGTTAGTTTGTTATATAAGAAAGGGTTTTGTTTTTTAGTATTTCACATTCCAAACACACTTTAGAATACACCTTTAGCTTTAAATAACATATAGAAATAAGACACATGATTTAAGCAAGTTTATTCATTTGATTCACACAACTTCATTTCTTTTGTATTTGAACACCTTAAACAGCGTAGTTCCTTAAGGTAGTTTAGAAATTGTGAAAAGCAGCTGGAAACTATTGTGTATCAGCTGTAAGCTCTAGATGCAAATGACTGAACATTTCAGGTTCCCATTGGACCGATCATTACAGTTAGACCACATGAATCCCTATCCACATACACCCAAAATTAAACAACAACAGCAAAAAAATATACTTAAAATACTCCCACACTCTCAAATTGTTGCTCAAATGTGAACACATTCAGCAATTACATACAAAAGAAAAACTTAATTCAGTTTTTCACACAATTGAATGCGTTTTTCACACGCTTAGATTATAATTTCAGTTATTTTTATAGAAATTTTGGTTTTTTTTTTTTTTTTTTATTTCGGTGGTGCTTACATACACACACACACACACACACAATACACATGATCACATGAGCATACAAAACTGTTCTCTGTGGGGTTGGCTAATTTAAATACTTTTCTTGGATGTCTTTGAGGCTTTAAGAAAGTTGACCAGGCCGTGACTTGTTTCATTGCCTCATTAACTTTCGCACGTAGTCTTTCAGTTCCTCCTACTACTCCTCCTACGACGCCCAAGTTTTTTGTTAGATAAAAATCGATTCGCGCGGTCGTTGGCCAAGTGTCCAAATGGTCGTTCGGTCTGTCGGTCAGTCAGCCAGCCAGCCGGCTTGGTTTTGCTGCTGGCCAACAACTTTCCTAACTTAACCTTTATTGTCCGAAAGTTGTTCTTATTACTCGCTCGCATCTTTTCTGCTTTCCTCATCTACTTCTTGCAAGTTTTTCAAATGTCTTGCACACTTTTTTTCTTCTTTTCTTTCTCGCCACACACAATTTTTTTTTGGTCGAGTAAAATTTACATTATCCGCCGCCTTTAAGCGCAGAGTTTTTTTCTTTTCTATTTTTTGTTTCTTCGTCTTAGTTTAAGCGATGTTTATCTTTTGTCATAATATGCACTGGGAATCACCTTAGCTGATATTATCGCCAGGCGCCTTAACTGTGTCTTGTGTCTCTTTTTACACCACGGCTCAAGTTTCGCCGAGGGGTTGCTTAAGAGACCTACACACAAACATATCTTTATTCATTCTGCTTGGTTCCTCTTTTCCCATTAAAGCCAGTAGCTGGGGCTTATTATTATTGTCTAAGATATACCGAGTACTACTTCCAGTCGTTGTCATTCTGCATTAGTCTGTGTCGTTTTCACCTGCTCACAATTAGATGGTCAGCAATTGTTTGCTTTCTTGTCTTATTTCACTTCTCAGATATCTTTGTCTTTTCTCTATTCCATTTTTCATATAATTGGAGATTTTACATTCGTAAAAACGATAGTGCTAAATAACATTTACTGTTTTATCAGATTTGTTTATTGTTCTTTGTTTTCTAATATCATATTCTATTGCTTTAAATTACATTTCAAAAATGTCCCATCCCTTTCTTAATATTTCTCGTCAAACTTTACTTTAATTAAACTATAACTAAGTAGGATAACTTTTAATTGATGTTCGTTTTGCAATTGGAAAATGCAATTAAAATTGCTTAAGAACTTTAATAAGTTTTGCCTTTATGAACTTCCCAACAAGCTAAGAACATCAAGCGAAGCCATTTGAGAAAAAAAGAATTATTAGTTTGGTTAGCTGAAGTCATTATTTATTTTGTAGCATTTGATTTTGAATGCCTTCAACTTTGACTACATTAAGTTACTAAATACAATATTTATGTAGATCTCAAAATCGAAATAAAACTCAAATGCCAAGCTGCCAATTTGGAGCTTATGGCCAAGGCAATTGGTTTGTTTAAAGCTGTTGTTGTATAATTTATATTCATGCCAAGGCTATAATGTTGAGGGGACGCCACACCCAATCAAACAGTCTGCCTGCAACACACATGTGTGGCAACACAGGCAACAACACGTGCCCCCAACAATACACAATGGGCAACATTGAGTCGTTGAGACAGCCAAAGTATCGATTGGCAACAAAAGAAGATCTATGCAAATCTCAAGAAAAAAACCTTTGCTCGAATCAAAAAATAGCAAACAAACAAATTAAAATAAATAAATAATAATAATATTTATTTATAGACGGGGCGCAATCCTAAATGGCTTTATTGTTTGCAATCATCATGGCAATATTATTGATTTTAGCTGCACAGCTGCGATTGCAGTCTCCCAAAGAGCCACGGGCGTCAGATTCTATTAAGAGGCTACTGCCAAAGAGTGTATATAGAACCACTGTGGCGCCAGCGCACTCAAGTCAGGGTTTGTTGTTGTTTTGTTGTTGTCCATTGTTTTGGGGGGCCTTTGTTTGTTTTGTGTGGATATATGAATATATGGGCGGCCTTTGTTGACCCAGAATTGATGGCCCAGGGATATGTTTTTTACTCATATGTATCTCCATCTCTGTTTTTGTTTGGGGAATCATTTGTCAAGGGATCCCCCTTTGGTTTAGAAATGATCATCAAAATTGCATTCGCCATAGAGTGAACTCTTATCGCGATGCCTGACGCTGGTCCCATTGTCTAGACTTGTGACTGAGCTGCGTCTAAATGACGGATTATCCTAGCGCCAGGATTAACAGCAACCAACTCTCTCTCTCTCTCTCAGCCTTGCGGTCTCAGACAATGGCGAAATCAAATAAACATTAGCAAAAATCCTTTGCCTTAGCAAAAAGTTAAGATTAACATCGTCTGAGGGAAGAAGGGAAGAGAGGGAGTGCTGCTATTAGTGAGCGACCGCAAGACAGAAATGGTTAATCCGGCTGCATAACACAAATTAGGTCAGTCCCATCAACAAACAGTCTGGGTGGGCGTGGCAGGTGAGTTGTTGGTTGGTCGTCGGTTAGGAAGTTGCTTTTGCTTCTGTTTCGGAAGCGCCGGATAATCATCAAAATTAGTCCAGATCTCTTTCTCTCTCTCTCTCTCTCGGTGATCTGTGATTGAGTTTGGTTCGTGTCTGAAACTCGTGATTGACTGAGGCTGGGCTTGTTGTTGGGTATTTTTGGTTTACGATTACCGAATCTCGAACAGGCATCGAACAATGACGCCGAATGAGGTTTTTAATGAGAGACGCAAAACCAGAAGCTAACAGACTAAAAGAGAACATTGAAGATCTTAAGTAGCTGTCTACTGATTGGTTGTGTGGTTCTTCAGTTATCATGACTTTGAAAAATCACTATTTCGGGTTTGAATGCAGCATTTATCTAGGGACATTAAAATGATCGAGGAACTTTTGCTTTTGAAAATCGCTTGAGTTTTGACAAAGTTATGGCTATGGGAAGTTTCTGACCTGACAATTGACCTAACCTGACCTATCTGACTATTCGTAATACATGTTTTAAAATGCAACTATCTCACGGAACCCACAACTTAAGCCAAACCGAGCCGGCAGTCCCCCAGCGAATGTCAATCTTAATATTCGAGCACTAAATTTATGCACACCCCTTGAAAACAAAAACAAAAAATAAACCAAACCCAGCAGCAGCAAAACCAAATGTTGTATCTGTAACTGTGTCTGTCCGATTTCGACTCATCTCCAGGGCGTTTGTGGCTACTGTTTCGTTTTCGGTTGTTGAATGGTGAGGAGGGGTTCAATCTGCAATCTTGCAAATTTCGCTGCGATGAGATGAGAGACTACAAATTGTGCACAAGTGGCGACGACGAAGCGGTCGAAGCGGCCCCAAACCAAGCCCACTATCAACATGCTGTCATATCCTTTTTCATATCCTTGGGCGGCACACAGACAAAGACAAGAGGGACAGACTGTGAGAGACCACAGAGAACGCTTCGCTTCGCTTGTTTGTTTTTTATTTTTTTTGTTTTATTGCTTCATTTTGTTCGGCGATTTGTTTTGATTTGTGCAGTTTGATAACCTTTTTGTATTGGTTCAGTTCCTCGTCGTTTTTGTTGCTGTTGTCAATAGTTTTTTTTTTTATTTTTGTGTATTTGTTGTTAGTAATTGTTGCAGTTATTCCCTGCGGATACAAAATATAACGTTTGTATCCATTTCTGCCTCTCGCATTTGCAGTTTTCATTGTTCGAACTTTGATTTTCAGCTGTTCAGCTGGCAGCAGCCCCGCATTTCTACTTCCCACTCTTCCCCCCCCTTGTCAGGCGACCTTATTTTTGAGTCTTGGACTTCGACATTTGCCGGCAATTGTTGTCAGCAAAAATCTCCTTCAGCTTCCTTCTCCCACAACTCGAACCGGTTTCGCTTTTCGGCAACGATTTTCATTTACCAGGCGACAAAAACAAAAACTTGTTGAAGTATCTGAGATATTTAGAGTGTTGAATATAGTTGTATATAAGATTTGCCGAAATTCGCTTGCTTTCAACGGGAATCTTAAAGAAGTTTTTATACTTCAGGAGAAGGAAGTTCCGCATAGTTAGGGAAGACTCCTTCGACTTTAATCTTGTATCTTATAGTTTTCTGTCCAATGCCATGTTAAAGCAACTGTGAACCTTGACATAGCAAATGGCGTCGCTCATAACCTTAGTTCTTGAATGCCAAAAACATCGTAAAAAAAGTGAAATCCGACGATCCGACGAATAATCATTGAATTTTAGTATGTATGCAGTTGAGTTTGGAGTAGTCCATGACAATTGTGTTACGCCGGATTGCGTGCTGTGCATATTTTAAAGAACCTCCTCCAAACAACCAAGTGCAATGCCAAACCAACTTATCAGCTGGAGTTTTGTTTTGAAGCCCACCCGGCGATGATGACGTCGCGACGTCTCTAACTTCTTCTTATGAAGAGAATTAATTGAACTTACCTTCAACTTAAAGTTAAAGTTGCATGGAATATTTAAAGCTGGTGGCGGGTGGCAGGTGGCGTTGGGGGCGGGTGTTGAACTTGTGCATTGAAACATCGACACGGGAGACTTTTTTATGTGTGTTTTTTGTTGTGGTTGTTGTTGTTGTCTCTTTTTGCATTTATAATTCAATTAAGAAATATTTAAAAATTAATTTAATTTGTGTGCATTTGCTTTATATGCAAAACACGTTGTTGCATGTGAGAACTTATGTTAATTTGGCTAATACTGATTTTAGCTTTTTTTGTTGCCAGCTGTTTGGCCCTCACAAAGACACACGGCTATTTTTGTTATTTTTAACCTTTTTTTTTTGTATGAATCTGCTTTAATTATATTAGAATATTATTAACAACAATGTGCTGAAATTTGCATTCACAATTTTGATTGAATTCAATTTTCGCGTGAGTTTCTTTTTTTTCAACCTTTTTTTTTGTAGTGCACTTTATTTTTACGAGCTGATAATGGTTTCCAGGTGAACTTGAATTTGATTTTTTAATAAATAGATTTTTTTAAACCGTTTTGCATAATGTTTAATAATATTTAAAGCTTTCCACTTGACCAACTTCCGACGGCTCTGGCGCGCATTTACGATATGTGATATATACGTGATTCGTGATCAATACGATATTCCTTAACGCAATCCAGTTGGTTTGCTGACTTAACGATCGTGCGCCTGCGCGTCAAACTCGCTTCGCGTTCGCCCAACAACTGTCTTTGGGCCTTTGCCCAATTCGTGCTTTGAGCCGAGCTTTGGAACTGTTTGTTGAGTGTTTTTGGTGTTCGCTGGTTGGCTGTAAGATTTTCGGAGCTGGTTTTTGCTGTCGGCTTCTTCATATGTGTTTTGTAGAGTTGTTGTTGGAGTTGAGAGAGTCGCGGTTTGCGTTTTTGGCCTGTCTGTCGGCTTGACTAATTGGATGGCGTTCTTCCAGTTGGCGCTTGAGCAATTAGTTTACGTTCTAATTGGTCAGAAATTATTATAACCACACACACACGAACACTCACACACACACTCAACCGATCGTCATCGAAACTGGTTTTTTCGGCTAGCGGTTTATTTATTGTTAACTGCTTTAAGTTTTCTGATTGGATCTTGAATGGTTGCTTTGGTTGGTTTGTGGTGTTGGCTTTACTACACAGCTATTGGAACAGTTATTAACGGGTTATATCATCTAATTAGATTTGATTTGCTTTGAATTACGTTTGCCTTTTGGAAGGTTCTCTGCTAATTAGCATCGGGCATTGTTCTGTGCAATCAAGTGTGCCAAAGGTTGTGGAATATTATTGTTATTATTATTTGTATTTTTTTGTTTTTTTTTTTTTTCAATAGCAAGGCTAGCATTGGTTTTTCATTATATATATTTTGAGAATTAAGTTTACAAAACAATTGAATTAACTTTAATGTATGATCTTGTTCGAATACAGAGGTTGAATTTTGTGCATATATTTGAATTAAAATCTTTCGGGAATGTTGCTTGCTGCTTTTTATTGCATTAACTAAACAATAAGTAAAAATACAAAATTTACTTCAAATATTTAAAGATTATTTTGTTATTATTTCTTTCAATACTTCAAACAACTAAAAACTACATTTCTCTTTTATTTATTCTTTTTATGATGTTTTTTTTTTAGTTAGGTTTTATTAGATTGAATATGAAACTCAATTGGACTTATGCATATTTAAAAATGGTCATTTTAGCTACCAAATGATATCAGCATGCAGAAATGCGATCAAAACAACAACAAACAACAGCAACAATAGAATAAAAAAGGGCATACTGAAGGGGAGAGCGATTTGAGGCACAGTCAGCAGCAGCAGCAGCAGTAGACGGGCAACAGTTGCAGTTGCTTCCGCAGCAACAGCAGCAACACGCGGGGGTATTTAGATACAAGCAACAACAACTAGCAACAGGCAAATAAATCGTGATCACATGGTCAAGAGGGCCACAGCGAATAGGCAGTAGGTGCAATGGAGAACGGAGGGAACGGAGGGGGTAAGCGTGTCTGTTGGCTTGTGTAGGTGGAGTTTAAAGCTGCGACTAAACGCTCAACTCCTTTTCTTAACTCCTGCAGCAATAAATGTTGCGCTTGTCGAGCTGATAAAGCCACACAAAGCGCGAGTGATCTACTAACAGGCACGCCAACAACAACAACAACAACAACAGCAACAAGCAGCAACACTAAAAACAACAACAACAACTGCAACGAGATCATGTTTGTGTTTGTCGTGTCATACGAAAAGAAAAATTGGACAAAGAGCCCAAAAGGCTTCGCCTCGCCTAGGACTGCAAAACTCTCAAAAACTCTTGGGATCTTTGGAGGAACATAGGAAAAACGGATAACAACAACAACAACAACGAGAGGAGTAGCTAACCGATCGCATACACATGCTGCTACAAAAACAACAACAGCAACAACTAATAAGTGTGCTAAAATAGATATTTATAGACTAGAAGATACCCTCCTGTATTCAAAACTATTTATAGTTAAATACTAAGAGCATAAACTTCTTTAAATGGTTGACTAGATATCACCCTGCACAAGTTATATTAACTATGAGATAGGAGAAAAGTGCGATTATGTCGATTTAAGTTAGGAAAGTAACGAAAACAAAGTACAAAAGACTTAAAAGGAAGATAACTTAGGAAATGTTTGTCTTAATTCACGCACAGACTGTTTGATGTGCATAGTTTTTTACTTTTTACACTTCCAAAACATCATAATACCTCTTTTTCCCTTCAATTTGTAATGAGTACAGGGTATAATAGCAACAACAACAACACACTTCGGCGACTAGTCTCAGCCGTAGCATCCTCTCTCATTGTAGTTCGCATGGAGTTCGTTCGTCGTGGTGGGGCATTCAAATTTTGGCGCTTGAATTTGTTGCAAGTTCAGAGTTGAAGCTGCAGCTGCAGCAACGGGGCGTCGTCAGCAGCAGCAACAACAACAACAAATGCATGTTGTTGAAATCGAAATCAAGATCAAAACGCTAACTCCACCAACTTCACTTTGCCTGCTGCCAAAGAGAGTGGGGAAAGATCCAGATCGAAATCAGCAACGTCATCAGCCACGCTGCACGTTAGCAAGGAAGGTTGCTTGCTTGCTGCATGTGAATGTGCCGCATATCGTGACGCACAATGAATGTGGTCATGCATTGAGCATAGAAATGCTCTATCCATTGCACTTACTCGTTGTTCGATTGCCCAATACAACCTGTTTGCATCACAGTTCACCAATTTGATTCTAATTGTTGCTGCCTTCTGTTGCCTGTCTGCTTTGGTGCAGAGATCATCATCAATGCCATCAACGATTTGTGTCTGTGTCTTGCGACTGTTCTTGTCACTTGGTTTGCTTTGTGTCTGGCATAAGGCACTTCATTGCTACTTATCAATATATCATTTATTCTTATCAATTTGACAACAGAAATGGGGTATTTTTGAGATAGAAGCGAGAGTTCAGTTTAGTTTGAAAATATTCTAAATAAGCTTCGAAAGCCTATAAAGAGTGATTACAGATAAATACTTTTGGCATTCACTGTACTACAACCTATGTTCGAACGACGACGTCTTCCAGACAAGACCTTATAATTTCTGTACAAAATACGTTGTTATTATCATACATATAAACCTTCCTCTTCAATAAATCTATCCATAAACAAAAACCACATCAAAATCCGTTGCGTGGTTTTGAAGACAGAGAAAGCGACTTCGTTTTATACTATGTATTGTCAAACCATGACTTTTAAGACATTGCATTTGAAAATCGGGTCAGTTTTGCCGAAGTTATGGAAGTCGAAAGATTTTACCAATGCCCAAGTTGATTTTTTGGCATAAAATTTTAACATGCAGCTGTCTCAGCACTATTTCTAACCCGATCCTGAATGAGGCGAGCATCACGTTCCGTTGACTATTCTTCATCTCTTGCTAAACCTACTTTTAAGGCATTCACTGTACTACGACCTATGTTCGAACGACGATGTCTTCCAGACATGACCTTATAATTTCTGTACAAAATACGTTGTAAGCTTGCACGTAATCTGGCTTCAATTCACTTTAGTTTTAAATTTTGTTTAATAACAAATCGGTGTATTTGTCATTGTCATTCTAAAAGTGTTCAAAGCCTGCTTTGTTTTATACTTTTCGTATGTATATTATATCATTTCGATATATGAAATACTGTTGTTTTTAAGGTTTCTCCACTATTTAATAGATGTTACTAATATATATAAACCTTCCTTTTCAATCACTTTTTACGGGGGGACAGAGAAAGCGACTTTGTTTTATACTATGTATTGATTGATGATATCCTTCTTTGATTAAGTTAACTTTTGCTGAAGTTACAACAAATGTTAGTTTAATAAGTTCCTCATTAATCAATTCCTACACATAACATGCCCTTTACTCTCTCTCTCTTTCTCTCTCTCTCTCTTCCACTCTTTGCCATTGTGCATTATCCAATTTAAAGTCTTAACTCTATAGCCATTATATAGGGCTGACACACATTCCTTGCAATTTCGGTCTAAACAAATCAAACGGAGCGTTTTGTAATTTAAAGATCGAGGCGGCGAACCGTGAACTTTTTGTATCTTTACTTTAAGCGGCATGTTGCACGCGTGATTAGCGGCTCAAGCGGCAAACAACAACAACAACAACAAACAGCAAACAACAACTTACATCAAACATATGCGCCTGATCACACAAACAGAAAGAGTTTTCGAGGCGCGAGGTTGGAAAGATCAGATCAAGATCAGAGCAGAGAGATATCAACCATCAGGCAAAGCCAACAACAACAAACAGACGGTGTACACGATGCCCCCCAGAAAACGTAAGCCATTTGGTATATTTATTTGTATGTGTGTGTGTGTGTATCTTTACTTTTGCCAAAAGGGCTTTTTTTGGTTTGAATCTTGGAGCTTGGAAGATCTCAGCATGTGAGCGCTTTCAAATTGTTTCAAGTGTGAAGATCAATTTCATGGCACATTACCCCCTCTCCCCCTCCCCCAATTTGAAGAGAAAGAAGAAGAAACAGAGGTAGAAGAAGAAGCGGCAGTCTGCTGTTTGCCCATTTGCATGAATTTGAATACAATTGACGAATTGTGGTTCAGTTTAGTTCAGTTCAGTTCAGTTCAGTCCGTCTGACTGATCTTTATAATGTTTCTATTATACTTATTATGTATGCGCCTTTTGTACTTGTTGTTGTACTAATTGTTGCCCCCCTCTTTGCAATTGGGGGCAAATTTGAAATCATATTTTTTTTGTTGGTTTTTTTTTTTTCTTACATTGTTGTGAGAAATTTTGTGTGCTCAGTGTGTGAACAGAGCGTGAAAATGAATCGCCTGTTATTATTGTTTTGTTTTGCGTAGTTAAGATAATGTGCTGAAGAAGCGAGATCATGGCGTGTTTTCTATTGATCTGATCAATTTTGAGATCGTATTGAACTTTGAGTTGAAGCTAAAGTTAAAGTAATTAAGACACCAAACGAACAAATGCAAATGTCAACAGAAAGTTCAATGAACGAAAACGCAAGACGCAAAACGCAAAACGAAGAGCAGAGAATCTTCAACTCATAATCTTTAGTCGATAATTTATTATTACAACACTAAACGACGCTGTATACTCTTCTGTCTGTCTAACTCGATGGCTAGCCTCAACTAATCAGATTGACCCAGTAAACTAGTTGGCAAAACTGAATTTGTATTTCGAATCGGGTTCGGCCAGCCAGCCAGCCAGCCAGCCAGCCAGCCTCAAACGTCAACATTATTATTTGGCTTGTTAACTTGTCTGCACGAAATGACATTTTACAGCTAAATTTTGCCTGGTCTGGACTAAGATTACCCAACAACAACAACAACAACAACGGCAGCAGCAAAAGCAACAAGCTAACGAACTCGAAGATGTCCAACAAGTCTAATGTAACTATAGTAGTACATCGATTTCGCAAGTCCCGAACTCTGTTCCAATTCCAATTCCCATCTTAAGTCCCGCTTCTGTCTGCACTCATTTATTCTCGCTCTTTCTCTCTCTCTCTCTCTTTTAGTTTAGTTTTGTCTGGCCCTAACGAGCGCACGAGGCTGAGACTCTAAGTAAATGTTTGTGGCGGCCCAACGAAACTGGCCAAATCAAAGGTCTGGCCAAATAAATCATAGCCATCAAAAGTATTTCCCTTCTTCGTTCGGTGCTTTTCGAGTGACAGAGTCATCGATTGGATTTTTCCCTGGACCCACGATCATATTTCCATTCCAAAATGCCAAACAAATCAGAGTCTCATTAGTAAATTAGCACTACCAAAGTGGAGCAGGTCGAAAACCAAAAATTGTGTGACTATATAGAGCCTCTACCTTTGTGTTTGAAGCAGTTTTCTTAGAGATTATAAATAAATAAATAAAATACTGTTTTCTGTTATTCTGCAACTAATGCAACAATTTACACTATGACCAACTTATGTAGCGCGTTTTTGAATGAATGGTACACGAACCTTTCAGCTAATAGCTAGGCGCAAAATATCGCCAAAGTCATAAATTAAATATTTGGCCAGGGACCAAACAACCAACAACAACAAAAAAAAGGGGTGAAGGCAACAAATGTATGGAGTGGAAAAAAACACCTCAAATGCCTAGGAGCAACAAAAAAAAGGCGAGAAATTGTTGATCAATCAAGAGGGAAGAAGAGGGCAAAGCAAAGGTACTAAAACTGAAACTGAAACTGGACCCGAAAAACAAAAACGACTCAAGTTGTATTAGTTTTTTGTTTCTTTACTAAATGATCAATCGACGCGATCGAAAGGCACGTTTATTGTTATTGTTATTGTTGTTGTTGCTGTCGAAGATATATTATTCATAGTTGTTGCCTTTGTTGTGGTGATATGGGACCATTATGTAAGTGAGCTGCTAAAGACAGCTATTTTGATGGATATTAAGTGTATATTACTCAATAGTCAAAAAAAGAAGCAGAAAAAAAAGGATAAACAAGTGCTTGAGATACGAAACATACTAATAATTTGATTGATTTGACTAAGTATTACACAATCGAAAGTGGGAGTCAGAGAAGAAGAAGAAGAAGAACAAGATTCATTAGTTTAATTGAATAATTGTATACAATTAGCTAACCCATAATGAGCAACCCCCATTTGTAACCGAAACTAAAGCGTAAAACTTTTTTGGGACACTTTAATCATTTAATTGAATTTTGACAAACATTCAAAAGTGCAGAAAACAACACCTTCCCCAAGACGTGGAAAACGAAAACCTTTTCACTTTCAGTTGAGGAGGAGGCAGAGAAAAATGTGAGAAATTAATTTTGCCCAAAATGCCAAACTGATTGATTTGCGTACCCCAACGACACAACAACAAAACTTGTTTCGGGCAAAAGCTAGTTGTAAAATTATCAATTAGACTTTAACGAACTTCGTAAACTGTCATTGATTCGTCGTTTTCGATGAAAAATCACTGTGAATTACTCAGTGAATCACTCAAACGGCGAGAGATAATCAGCGAGAGTAGCGGGAGTGACGAGTTGGCTTGGGAACGCAGGTGTTGTATTGGGGCAACCCATCAAAAATGCCTTTGAATAAATTGTGAACCCACTAAAAGGGTTGCCAAAATATATAATGAGGCTACTTTGTTGTTGCTTTTTTGGGTCCTAATAGCCGCGGGGTTTTCATTAAAAATGTTTTTGCTAAGCAGTTAAGTATCTTAGAGATACACTCAACAGAAAAGAAAACATAAACTTACTTATTTATGTCAAGTTAATTTTGAAGATGAAACAAAGTTTGGTTCGTGGAAAATATCATCCGGTTTTTCGAATTTTAAAGAGCTTTACTCCATTTTGTTTTTTTATTGTCAACATTTAAAGAGCCTGTTCGACTTTAAGAAAAACTATCGCACCCTCTGACTTTTTAGTGCAAGTTTTTGAGACAAAGAAAGGAAAACTTCAGTCGCTTGGCCAGCCAAGTAAATTAATCAATAATTTATACGAGAAAAGTTCAAGCTAAATACTTAGTAGGAGGCGCAAGAAGATGGCTTTGTGGGGCGGGTTGGAGAGGGTAAAAAAGATCACAGGTTTTTAACCCTTTCACTATATGTGTGTGTGTGTGTTTCTGTGTGTGTGTTGTGTGGTGTGGCAATGTCGCTATGAATAAATATATAAGAGAAGTGCAAATAAATAAGAAGAAATAATAAAAACCCAACTCACAAGCAAAAACACTCAACAATCACTCATACGCTCTGTGAGCACAAGCTCACTCTTTCTCTCTCTCTCTCCCTCTCTCTGACGACTGCGCTGTCTCTCTCACCAATACAAGCGTCTTTTGAGTGCTTTTTCGCACAGACAGAGCGTCGTCAGTTGGATGAGCTTTCCACTGGAAGTCGGCACTGTAGGGAACTACAAATAGAGAGAGTGAGGGCGAGGGAGTAAGCGAGAGAGAGAGAGAGTTTTCCGTCGGCTGGCATATTTTGTTTAGGATTTCGTTTCCTTTTACAAATGCTGAGATTTGCGTATTTATTTTTTTTATTTCCCTTTTTTGTTGCTCCTTAAGTCGGCATTTTTAATTTATTTTCATTCAACGCGCTCCTTTCGGAGTTATTTTGCCTCTTTTGTCTTTCGTCTCGCGTTTCGAGAACATTTCCGTTTCGTATTTGTGAAATTTGTTTTCCCTTGGCTAAAAGTAAGAAGCATTTCTTATGCTGAATATTTAGTAGCAACTTAGTAGGATTTATTTATTTTGTATGTGACGAGGAAAAGGGAATATTATTATCAGAGTAGAAAATGTAGAGCAAATCTAGAAAATGTTGTTGACGAAAGATTTCAATTCAGTCAAGATGAAGAAAATGCTTATAAGCCTTGCAGTTGAGTAAAAATTATCGGTAGCTTTCTTGCCTTCAAACTATTTTACTAACAATTAAAGATTCTCTTATTTTCAGTATTAAATCTCCTTATTCTATTTAACTCCCTTTTATAGCAATTAACTACAATTTTCAACTCGTACCAACATATATTTAATATTCGCAATATGGCAAGGAGCTTAACGCAGTTCCCGAACCCTATCCATATCCCCATTTTCATTTCAGGCACCTCATCTCATCTCAGATATCCTTTCGACCACTCAAAAAATAACATAAAACACATCAACAATTTTCCAACGTTAGACGTGAGCGAATCCCAAAGAACTGCTGCATACATACATACTGACATACCGACATATGTATATTCTTTTTACATGCATGTACAAACATATGTACATATATAGACGAATCAGGCAACGGCGGCGTCGACGTCGACGTCGAGTATGTCCACGTATGAGAATGTGGAATGTGCAATGCGATTGCGAAGAGTTCTTTTTTCATATACGCGATGTCAGCGGCGACTGTGACGCAAGCAGCGACGTAAGCACCGACGCTCGATAAGTTTATTTTTTCTTTACGTTCCAGCCAGAGAGAGCGAGAGAGCGAGAGAGAGAGAAAGAGAGAGAGCAAGCTCCACTCATACATACGGCCTCGCATGCGCTGCGACTGTGTATGTGTGTTGCTGTTGTTGTTGTTGTTGTTGTTGCTGCACACGAGTTGGCGTTGGCGCTTTTAATGTGTGCATCTACGTATGTATGTATGTATGAACGAGCGTGTGTGTGTTTGTGTATGAGTCTTACATGTTTTTCTTTTTTGCTTTTTTATTTCCTTTTGCGTGTCTGTTGCTGATGTTGTTGTTGTTTTTATTTTGTGCTCCCCAAGTTTTTAGACTCCGCCTTTTTTGTCGTCTGCGTGTCTTGCGCTGTCTCCGTCTCATTGCCCCCCACCCCCGCACAGCGCTACCCAGTCACTGCCTCCCTTTTGCTTTCTCGAGTATTTTCTTCGTACTTTTTACTGTTTGCCTGCTGCTGCTTGTTGTGGGATTTTTAAGCATTGTGTGGAAGGGGGAAAGGGGAGATGGCAACTGCTTTGGCGAAAGAGTGAATGTAGGAGAACGCGCGAGAGAGAGAGAAGAGTCGGAGTGGGTGTGTGTGTGTGTGCATGAGTATGAGTGAGTGTGAATATGAATATTCGTTCGGTTCGTTCGCATTTCGTGTGATTTATTCATGCACTGTGCCGCTCGCTATACTCGTACTGCGTACTTATGCTTACTTGCAGTATGTGTGTGTAAGTGTGTGTGTGTGTGGCTCATTTTAACTCTCATCCATTCGGTTTTTTGGACTTTTTTTTTCTAGCAGAGACCCACGAAACGACGAATGAGAAAAACGAATGAGTTTGTTGCTGTGTTTTTGCATCATGTTTAGGTTTATTTTAGCATGCTATTACACATACACATACACAGGCATACACACATACACAGTATGTTATATACTCTCACATATATTGTACATACATGTTGTATATATACTCATTTTAAATGCGTATGACTGAAATGGGTTCATATTCGTATTGCTTCGGAACCTTCGTATGTTAGACACACACACACACACACAAATATTCATATTTATACATATGTACATACATATCTTGGATTAGGGAGTGGCCCAAACGTTTTTACATACTGAGAGCAAACCCGAGCATTTGACGTGCGAGTTTTCGTCCATTACGCATACGCCATGTGTTTCGAAAGTGACAAAAAATCTATTACATAGGAATAAAATGTCCAAAAAGAGATGTTTTATGACTTAATCAGCTGCCTAATGGTAAGTAAATCTTTCTTTTACCAATGTTTAGGTATTAAACACCTTATTATTATCAAGAATTCCTCAAATCCTAAGTATTTACATAAAATCTTTGGTTTTGCAAGCAAAGGATTCTTATTCTGGCAAGTGGTTCAGTCGCCTTTGTGAAAACTATTTTGCAAAGAATTCACAAAGGCCGAAAAAATAAGGAAAACAGAACAGAAAAACCCTTCAGTGTGGCACTCGGCAGTGCCCCAAAGCATGCAGCACAAAGCTATTAAATTATTACAAAAAGACTTCAAAACTGCACTTTGCAAAAGGCAGAGGAGAGAGGAAGAGGGGGAGGGGCAAGCTGACCACTTGCAAATATATGACACTCAGAGGCGCACAAACAGAAAGCGAAAGACAAAGCTTGAGAGGGGAGGGGTATGAGGAGAGCCTCGCAAAGAAAGAAGAAGCAGAAGCAGCGGCTACTTGAACATTTTATTAAATGTTTGAATACAAAATGGTGGCTTTGTTAGCCACAAAAAGACAAAAAGTACAAAAAGGAACTGCCCGAAAAAAAAAGAACGGAGACATTAAAGTGACAAAAGTCTAGAAGAGAAAGAGAAATGTTTTTTGTTTTTGTTCTCTGGTCAAGTCAGAAGCAAGTTGTTAATTTAATTTTTTGGCCAAGGCCAAAGGCAGAGAGCCAGGAAATGGCCAAGAGAAGCAGGTCACTTAAAGGTCATTCACACGACGCGGCAGCCGTAAAGTTGACTTGACCTCGGCTACTTTATTACTTTAAGATTTTGCCTTGACTTTGAACAACAGTTTGCCGGCAAAGCTTTTTCTTTTGCCTTGCTTTTTGCCACGTTTCTTTTTACTTTTATTTTTTGTTACCGCCTCACAATGAATTTTCAGTATTAAACAGCGCAAAAGCGCAAGTTTTTCCAACGTTTCTTTTTTTTTTTTTTTTGCTATTCCCCGCCGTAATGGCCAAAAGCCACGTAAAGTCAGCCCCGAGACTTCAAACCCGGCGACGACAACGTTGCACCTAATGACCAATTTCCTTGCGGCCTGGGCCTGGGCCTGGGGGGGCTGAATTCGAGGTGGTTTGGACCAAACTTTAAGCCAAAATCAACTGGGAAAGCTGTCGAGTTTCTACTTAGGCAAAAAGTAACTAAAAACTTTTTATATTCCTCAACGGTTATGATGATTATTATTTTTCTATTTTACTTGTCCAAAATGTTATTGAAGACATTTTGTTTCGACAAAAGTCACGTGTCACTGAAAACGTGAGAGAGAGAGAGAAGAGAACGGGAAAGGGAGATTTGAATATTTTCAGGCATCCCTTTCCTTCTTTAGTTTCTTGTTGTTGTTAAGTGACGTTACGCCTAAGGGGTTGGGGGATACAAGGGGCAAGCGAACAGCTTCTCTGCGGAATTTGATTTGACGGGCACGTGTGGCAGATTTCCACTTAAGTGGCAAGAGTGACGTTCGCATCGCACTTAAAATCGAATGGAAATGTGTTTGGTAAAATAAAATAAATAATGAAAGTAAGAAAGAAACTCTTCTTCATAATAAAATCTTCGGTAAGAATCTAGTTTGGCAACTTAATCCATAAACCTAAAAACTCCAAGATTCACCATCAAATTATGTATTTCTTATTTTCCCTAATAGTTCTGCCCAAGTGAGCTCCTTCAACTGTCCGCTGTCCGCTGGCCGCTGGCCGTTCTCTTTTCTGTGTGTTCTCATTCGGAATTCACATAAAATTATGCAAATCCCAAATCAGCTGCCACTCGCAATGCAAAACAAACAATAAAAAAGAAAAGAAAAAAACGCCTCCGTATTGCGCCTATAGTGCCACCACCCCACCCCCCCACTAACCCAACAACAACGACGAGTATATTGAAAATGTTAATGGTAATCGCTGAATTGAATAGGTTAAAGGGAGGCAAAGAGGTAGGGCTAGCGCCATCTAGCGGCCTCGGCTGTCACTCAAACTTCAGTCGCTTTGCAAATCCAATTGATTTCAACCAATTTCTCAAACTCCCCCGCTCAAAGGAAAGAAGAAAACGTGCCCGGTCGGAAATAAAAGGAGAAGACGAAGAAAAAGAATAGCATAAAATCAATTGAAAAACTTTTACGTACGATGGCACACCCGGCAAGGATATCTCACGCCCAATATTAAGCCCCCTCCCAACCCATTCCCATTTCCTATATACACACTCGAGATATCGCATGGGTGACAAAGAATTGAGAAAAAGAAAGGAAAAGACACAAAAAAAAACCCAAATCCTTACGCCGATGGCAGCTTGCAGCATTCCCATTGGCCCAAGAGCATAAGAGGAGCCTGGGAGATGGGAGCTGGGAGAAGGAGGTAAGTAAAGAAGATGAGCGCCCAAATGTACATCCATCGAGAACACATGGCCATCCATGGATTGTCAATGGAGTTGCGTTCGCTATCGTTCTCGATATCTATCTATATAAAGGGAGAAAAGAGGACGAGGCAGGACAAAGTTCTATGTACGAAGGATTCAAGAACAACAACAACAATAAGCGCAAAACTGTAACAAATAAAATGCAAAAGATGCGAAATAAAAAATGACATTCGGATACAAATCGAATGTTGAGAGAGAGTCGACAGATAGAATATACGATGCGATAGGAAACGATACCAAAAAGGGGAGACGACGAGAGGATGAGGAAGGCGAACACTAAATCGGAAAAAGCAGAGAAAGAATTTTTGCTCGCGCCTGGGAATTGAATTGAATATTTAATGGCAGCCAACTGCTGTTGGGCTCCCAAGCGAGGATAGAGTAGTGGGTGTGGGTTTTGGAGCTGGTAGATGGGGTTGCTGTATATGTGTGTGTGTGTGGTTGGATGCTATCAAATGTGCTCTCAGTTTGAATGGCTTTCGCTTTGACAACATCTTCTTCTTATGGGTCTGTCTCTCCTTTCCAGTCGCTTTTTGTCAGTATATTTTTATTGTATTTGTTCAGAGGAGACCTCTTTTTGAGTTGGTAACCAATAGCCATTGCCAAAGTTCTCTCAGTGTATATGTATATATTCAAATGTGTAGTCTGTCAACATGTTATGTCAGTGTGATAGAGAGCTAATCAGGGAAAGGGGAAGAGAAGTCTATCTGTATTTTACTTTTGGACTTACCACAAACCATTACGAACCGCTTTTTTACTTTCTTTTCTAAGAAATGCTTTCAATTTGCTTGCAATCTTTAAAGTTTTCAATTAACTATTGAAAATATCAAATCAAAGTCTAATCGATATCAAAGGGTAAACAGTGTAATTGACAAGCTCTCACCATCAAAAGTTCGTTTTTAACTTTTAATAATATTTTACCTTTCTTTCCCCCACTTTCCACTTGCTGCTTGCAATTTATGTTTAGCACTAATTGGGCCTAAAATTTGCACTTAATGAGCAGTTATCCCTTTCACTAACTGACTAACTGACAAGTGACTCGTCCTTTCACCTTTCGATCACTTGTTGGCTATTCTAATGCAAATTATATTTCGTTTTATGCCAATTCGAACGTTTATCAATATTTCCTGGTTGCCTTGAAAGAACAATTGTTGTTGTTATTGTTGTTAAGGTTGCAACCCACAAATCCCATCACTAAATCAACAGCTACAACCACAACAAAACCCACCCATCCACCCTCAATTCAACTCAATCCATAAATAGACATGAGGCAGTTGGAAAATTGGCAAACTGTCTAGGAAAAATGTTGAACGTGGAAAAATTGCAAGCCGAAAATCAGATTGTGTAAAGTCGAGTTAAGTATCCTTTATGGGGTTCGTTGAGTCCTGTGACAGGGTGTACAGGATATGGGCAACATGTTTGCCTAATACTTGTTATACCCACATACCCTTACCCTCCTTTTCCCCTCTCTCTCTCTCTCTCTCTTTCTCATTGTTGTTGCTGATTACGTAATGGGCCGGCACTTGATGATTGTTCTGCGGCGGCATGAAATTGATGTTTTTGCCAATTTCGCAATTGAATTGCAATCAAAGCGATGACGTGAAATGGAACACCCCCTCAACCCTGCAAATTCTCTCTCTCTCTCCTTTTCAGGGTGGCTGCTCACTTTTGGGGTGAAAGTCGTTGCCAAAAAATTATGAAAGTGAAAGCCAAACTAAATTAGGGTAAAGCCGATTTTTCGCAAAAGCTTTTTCTATTCAGGTTTTTTTTCGCATTTGGCACACGACAATGGCCGACGGGACGCGAGGGTGTCTTAGAGGGGGGACGGACTTAACGTTTAGTTTATTGGCTGCCTGGATGCATTGGGGTGAAGACGTTCCGTAGTGTGTTTGTGTTTTGTTTGTTGTTGTGTTTAGCGGGTGTAGAACAAGTTGCGTGTCATAAATTTTCCCAGCATAAATTTGCACAACTGGACCGGGGGTAAAGTGTGGTGTTGGTGGTGGGGCAGCATGCGGCGCCTGTCAACGCAATTGGGCTCATGCCCGCTTTGCTTGCTACATCGACATGTATATGTTAGGTTATAAAGGGAATTGTGCGTGCATCTCTGAGGTATTATTATCTGATTGTCATACAATCTGGGCTGGGACTCAAGAAATGGGCGGGCCCATAAAGCATCGACATGAGGGGGGGCAAGGAAAGCCGGCCTATTAAAAGTGTGATTGAGAGCAACGAGGCTACTAATGAAGAGGTTCGTAGGGGGAAAAGGGGAGAAATAGGTAATTTATATCCAGAAAAGTGGATTGATCCCTCAATTTGGAAGCCGATTTTTGGAGAAACTCTTGACGGACAACCATCAACTTGGCAGAGTAGATACTTGGGGAAAGGATCATCGGAAAGGAAAGAGGAAGTTCGGGGAAAACTTATCTAACTGCAAACCCTTTCACTAAACCCATTTGGAAACGGAATAAGACAAAGAAAAGAGGAAGGATCAGCAGTCACCTGACTTCATCGAAGAAACCTTTAAAGTAGGGGCAGTAAAACGTTCCCGGGTTAATAGCATTTAACCTCTTAGGTTCAATATTTGCATAGAAATTCCTTTTCAATAACTACACGTATCAGCGCTATTAAAATCTAGCGCGATATCAATTTAAAAACTCTCACAAACACACACGTTGTGTAAACCTTTCCTTTGCCCCCCCTCTATAATTCACCTTACCACATTTGGTTCGAAGGGCAGTTGCAGCCACACGCTGCACTCAAATTCATATTTGTACATATTTGTTTGGAAGATAAGCAAAAATATTACACGCTCCGGAACGTGACCAATGCAAATGCATATGAACTAAAACCGAGTTGGGGCTCGAAAATGGGAATGGGAAGAAAGAAAAACGAAGAGTCAACTCAATTGAACTTTGTAGCCCGACGTGTTGCTTCTGCAAGCGCCTGCCACAGCCAGGCAGTAAGACAGCAAGACAGCAAGACACTTGCACAACTTGCAACAACAGTCGCTTTAACTGCTGTCTGCTGCTGCTGCGGCTGCCTCATGTAGATCATCTGGCAGCAACAACAACAAGCATAACAATAATAAGTGCAGACAATGCCCAACGCTCAGGGACGGAACTTTAAGAAACATCGCGTGTGTATCGCATTCTGTGCATCAGCTGCCTTGGCGCTCACCTGCCCCCCAACTACTTCAATTCCCTTCCCTTCGAGCCATCGGTCACGTAGTAAAACAAACATTTTTATAAGAATACGAGAGTCTATATGGCGACTGAACTATATGGACAGCAGCAGTTCAGTTCAGTTCAGTTCAGTTCAGCTCAGCTCTCTGCCCTCTGAAGAAACAGCTCATAATGGATGATAATCGTTTATTTCGCGAGCGGCACAGCAGTGGCGAGAAGGAGTTGGAGAGCGAGGGAGACCAGGAAACTGACAGCCTTTTTTTGGGTTGTACTTTGGGATACATGACGAGATCTCTTGTAGCGCCACATGATCACCTTGTTGTTGCTGTCTTCTTTAAGTTTCTTTTTTTGTTTTGTTTTTTGTGGTTCACTGATCGTGTTGTGTTGTGGGTTTCCAGGGTGTGTGTATGTGTGTGTGGGAAGCGCGTCAATATCCACTTTCAAACTTGGCACCACAATTGCCCAGCAATTGCACTCCTGCCGTGCGATACTCCAACGCTTGAGTATCTCGGGTCTCCCAGTCTGCTTTGGGGGAACCTTAACTGCAAATTTTGATTTGTTTTTTTTTTATGTTATTGCTTGCACTGTGATGATCATGTGGCGTGTTTTTTACCCCTTCCTACTCGTGTATGCAAGTAATTCAATATGTAAATTGCAAAATAATCAAAAATTAGACACGCTGTTGTATGAAATGAAGAAAGGGATATATCAAACAAATGGATGCTGTTTGTGTGTGGTAATTGAAAAAGAGTTTGTGTAGATCAGTGCTTGAGAGAGAGAAAGAGAGAGAGCAGATAGAGGAAAATGGGAAAGAGAGAGAGAGAGAGGGAAAGAATCATAAAAGAGTTTTTTCGAATCTAGAAGTTAAATCTTCATAGATATTTCGCTTTAGTTCACATTTTCCCAACTTAAAGAGGATTCCCCTCCTTTGACATACAAATCTTGAGCAAAGTGGCTCCATTTGCTGCATTTACCAGCAACAAGTCGTTCAACAAAGCAGCTACTGTGATTATTGCTACACACGTTCCTTGGGCATCCTTCGTTTATTTCCCATTTTCCATTTCCCATTTAGCAGCTACTTTGCTTGGCGAGCCGTGGCCAAAGTCTTCAAAATCAAATGCCAAAATATTGTAATAAAAATTGCTTGCAAAATATTTCGCAGCACTTATGTTGAAAGCGAAGACAAGACAACGCAATTTTTATTGCCGACCAACCAAACGCCCTTTCAAATCGCCCCAGCCGAAAGGACCAAAGGACCATTTGCCATTTTCCGTTGCTTTACCATTTTTTTTTGTGTTGCGCTCTTTTTGCTTTTAAAGTAAGCATTTCCGTTGTTATTATTTATTTTTTCGAATACTTTTATCCCAATTGGCTTGGCTGAGCTGCTGCCTTTCCGGCTGCTTTAATTTAATGGCCATGCTGATTTCTTAGCCACAACTTCAACTGTGTTTTTTTTTCCTTCATCCTACGTCCTGACCTGGGTCAACCTGTTAATAAGCTAACGACAGAAGAAACTGGTCTGCGCTCTACTTTAATTGATTTGCAGCCGCTTCCAACGACGAGCAACAACCATCAAACAACAATGAGTTCGAGTAGCCCTTGTTTTTTTCTCAACCCCTGTTTTTTTTTTCGCTCATTCAACACCCTTTCATTTATTGTATACAATTTTTATGTTTTATTTGTCCATTATGATTGTTGAAACCGAAACTGACCTTTGCCTTAACCGGACCCCCGAAACTCTGCTACCCATTTCATTTGTTTGTGCGGTCAGTCGGTCGTCAGTCAAACGGGTCTGAAAAGTCGGTGGTTGACGGTGGTTGCCACTCGATGTTTGTTGCCGCCCTCGTCATTCGCAGTCGTCTGTCTCAATCCCAACTCTCCCTCCCTTATTCTCTCGGACATTGAGTGACCTTTAGTTGTCAACCGTTACACCCTTGGCATTCCCCTCTCCCCTTCTCTGTACGTTTTCATTTTTACTTTAATCGCATTCGTGTTGTGGGTCAATTCCTGATTAAGTTGTAATTTGTAGCGGTAATTGTTTCATAATTTTCTAAATGACCGAAAAGTGTTGAGGGCCATGAATTCCCTTTATGTTGGCCTAAGATCAACGTAGTTAATGAATTTTTCTGGTTTAAGTTGGACTATGTTCTTAATAGGTCATAGCAAAGAATATTTCTGTATAAGAAATCGACTAATGATTTTTATCTTTTCAAAGATTAATCCCATTCTTAAAGTTTTTGGCATACTTTATTCTTACTTGTATGCAAAATTTTATATGCATTCAGTTCTTTTCATCTTGCGCTAAATTCCGCGATCTTTTGTCACGTTTGCTTGTGTTTTCACGAGCTATTAAAAATTACCAAGCACCATCATTAATCCGAGATGCATAAACATAATCAAGTGCAATTGAAGCGAACCAAAAAACGGACAGCGAGTGCCACAGTTACAGATACAAAGTAAAAACAAGTAAGAAAAGTTTAGCAGAAAGAGCTCGACGAGGAGTTACCCTGAACCTGGACTCACCTAATCAACTTTAGGTCACATTTTTGTTAAGGAAAACCCTAATCTGACTTTACCTACAACGGAAAGAGTTGTCGATAGCATGAAATAAACTCAATCGATCTATGGTAGACGAGCGACTTGACTTTATGGGGTCCAAGATGCTTCCCTCTGCCTGTTACCTACCTGAACACAACTTGATTATACCCTTTTTTGCACATTGTCAATGGGTGCAGTCCATGATAAGTGATGCAAATAAATAAACCACACTCACAAACACACGAATAATACAAAGCAAAGACTTGCACCCTGAACCCCTTTATGATATGTTTGCCAGTTGTTTTGCCAGAGATACTAAATAACCGAGTCGGCTTTGGTTGAGTTGAGGTCGAGGTATTTAGATCAGGTAACATTTATGCGTTCAAATCGCTTTACAGACGGCCTCTGCACGTTTCGTTGCAAATTGCAGCATGCGGCAAAGTTGCGACTTGTGACTGGGGCAGCGCCAGTCACCCCCTCAAGCCTTTCCTCTCCTCCTCCCTCCCCTCTCGCACTTGAATTATGCATTTTAGCATGCATGTTGGCAAAGGCCACGCTTTGCGCTACATTTTTTTTATACAGAAATTGACCTTGAATGATTGTAAATTGGACAAGACTTAGCTAGAGATATGTATGAGCTCTAGTTCTATGCTGGAATTTGGAATTAAAAGTTCTTGTAGCAATCTTCATTATGAACTTGATTAAAAACTGCCCAAATCTCTATTTGGTATCCAAGAAAGTTAAACAAATCTTAGGTAGGATTCCAAGCGATTGTTTCACATGTTGCAAGTATCTCATTAACATAAGTTGCTGCCGCCACGCACGTTCGCCATCAACAACCAAAACAACAACAACAAGATAAATGACATCAATTGACTTCATTAGCAGTAAATGTCAAATGCTCAACGCGTCGCAAACTTTGCCACACATACATATTATTGTACTATGTTTTTCTTTAGTGAGCCTCGTGTTAAATGTGCATTTTATAGCAGCAACAACAACAGCAAACACCCCCCGCAACATTTTTAGCAACCCCTCGTTGAAGATTTGCCAAAAATTTCGAATAGCGCAGTTTCTTAGCGGTTTTTCTTCTCGAAAGTGTTGGGGGAACAGTTCGAAGGAACTGAGAAAATTTGCATACGCATTTTGCTTGCTTCGTTTGGTAGCCAGTCGAAGGAGAGTTTAGGGTGGCTACAGGGGGAAAGAGGGGTTGTCAAAGTGGCCGCAGTGACTCCATTACAACATATACACACACAAACACACGCACTTACAATGAAACCATCAAAATCCAATGAAATAAAATAAAATTCCAATAAAAACATTTTGGCAAAAGGCAAAATGCGGGCGAACTGTGAAGACAGCGACTGAGGGGGCGAAGTGGGGGTTGACAAGCGGTGAAAGTGTGCGAAAAATTGTGTATGTGTGTGTGTGCAGCCAACCAAAAGCTGTGCACACACTCCCAATACACACTCAACTGGTAACAGTCTCCTTTTTTTTTTTTTTGTGAAAGGACAGACGTGTGCGTGGGATTTGCACATTTTTCGCAATGTCGCTCGGAAAAGTCAGTGGAAAAACAGTTTTTCTTTTGTGTTTGGTGTTTGCTTTGAACCTTGTTAGTGGTTTCTGCCAATGCGAATTGCTAAACTGTCAAATGCGTGAAATGTCAACATGTCAACTAGCTCAGTACACAAAGGGAATCAAGGAGGGCAGAAGGTGTTTGACTGCGGAAAAGTGTGGGTAGAAGGTAAAGAAGGCGACTTTTGATTGGTGGAAATGCAGAGAGATTTTCTTAGTATTTTAGCTAGTCAGATGGAAAGAGAGAAAAATTTGTTATTAAAAAACCTTTTCGATATCAAGAAAATTAAGTCGGCAACTAGAAATATTATATATATTTAATGATAAGTTCTAAATAATAACAACTCAAATTGTATATAAAATATTTCAGTTTGCAGCTTACACCAGCAATATAAGCACCAAACAAAAGCAAGCTAATCCATTTGCTACGCCTTCAAATTCGCCAATTATTCTTTAATTATCACAACTTGAAGATCAAGTGCTCTGACAGCATCCGCATTTATTCAATAAAAAACCCAAAATTGTGTTCTATTTTTTTGGCATTCCTTAAGCCGCAAACTCGTTTACAATTAACCTACGCATTGCTCATTGCTTGGGAACTATAAAAGCGTCAAGATAATTGGCTGAAAGCAACAGTCGCTGACAAACCAACAAACCAACAAATCCATTCAACATGCAAGTAAGTTGAGATTTTGTAATAGTTATTTCGAGATTTTTGTTTACATTCTTGGTTCTATTCTTTTGCTACAGTTCTTCATTATCTGCTTGGCTCTCTGTGTGGCTGTGGCTCAGGCTGGTTACTTGGCTACCGCACCTGTTGCCACCTATGCTGCCACTGCTCCAGTTGCCACCTACTCCGCCGGATACACTCCTTATGCTTCTACCTACTCTGCTGCTGTGCCTTATGCTGCCTACACCAGAACAGCTCCTTACACCACCTACGCTGCTGCTCCTGTTGCAACCTATTCAGCTCCAACTTACACCTATGCTGCCTCTCGCTTTGCAGCTCCCATCGCCACATATGCCGCTCCAGCTATTGTCAGTCCCTTCTATCACAAGAAGTAAGTGAATGATGACTGTCAAACATGGTGTGAACCTGTTAATCTATTCGAATTCTTATAACTCGTTTGACCAATAAATAAAAAATATAATTCTTGCATTCAAAATGCTTTGTTTTCAATAGAAGAAATCTTTGTTGATTGAAAAATTCCAAAAGCAAATCATGAGTTGAATAAGAGGAAATCCTTATTGAACTAGAGTTTCCTGCCTAGGTTTCCTAGTTATACACTTCCCTAAAATAATACTTAACAATTACAAAATCAAATAGAATTTTCCTCAAGAACTTACCAAACGTCTAGCCATTTGTCTGTTCATTGTTTGGCATTAAATTTCACAAGATCATAAACAATAGAGTTCCTATATTCTGTTCTGTGTTCGAGTGCTTCGAGTTACAAGTTTCATAGCGCGCGTGGGCGTTAAATGACCAATCACACGGATTAATTGCCTGGCGATAAGAAGTGCAGCAGCAGCTCTCAAAAAGGTGCTGGTGGTGGCCTCCTCTGCTCTCAAACTGGCGAGCTGGCAAAACGCGCGTGCTCAAATAAATCATTTCTGAGACACGGTGCAGGCAGCCAGAGGGTCTTGAGACAGGCAGACAGGCAGGCAGGCAGTCCAATCCATGGCGATCTCATTTCAAGTGCAAAAGTGCCGCAAGTGGCAAACAGCCCAAAAAGGTGACTGCCACAACACAACAATTGTGGGTGTAACGAATTCGCCGTCAAATCGCAAACAAATCGCAACAACGAACAGCTAACAGGATCAGAGTCAGAACCAAAAGCGACTCGTATGTGGCAGAGAGAGGGACGTAGGCAGGAATCAGTGGCAACAACAGCGATCGCTTCTCACACAACCAAAAGTGGCCAAAGTGAAAGCCACTTAACTGCCAATTGAAGAGACAAAGGGAGACAGAAAGAGGCAGCGAGGGATGGTGTAGAAAAGGTGATGGGGTTGCCAAAGGATTACAATTTAGACACCGGAAAACAATGAAATTGACAGCGCTTAAGCTTTGGGCGATCATCTGCTCAGCCATTTAGTGGATATTTGTTGAGAATTCTTTTTTTGTGTTGCGGCGCTGTCTTATTATCAATCTTGAAATGGTTAGTGCTTGGAACAGTAGGGTTGTCAGGTTGTAAGAGTAAAAAGGGCAACCAATTGTGAGAACGTAAAGATCTTGACTTAAAGTGAAAAAAAAAACTCAAAGACTTCTCAGATAATATTTTTTGAGTGGTATTCTTACGGTTATCTCTTTGTCCAATGTGGCAACCCTGCTTTTAACTCTGCTCAGTCCACATATTCAGGAAGCATGGCTAACAAACAACGTGAGTAAGGCAACAACAGCAACAAGAATCACTTGCAAAGTGTTGACCAAAAATGCCGCACGAACACCGTTCAATTGCGTTTAAGAAGCCAAATGACCTACGGGCGCCCCCTCCATACTCCCCTATCCTCTTCCCTCTCCAATTCACAACTCAATGCCTGTTTAGAGCCAGACAGAGTTGTGTGCCAAGCCAACCAACAAACAACAACAGACAGTCTCTGGTCAAAACGCAGCTAACAAGGCTTTCTGCAACTGCTGCCTACGATCTCAAAACTGCTTCTACACCAAACCCACTCTTAAGAGCTCTCAATGTTGTGTATGTGCTTATAACGCATACAAATATTATTATATTTAAGGCGAGAGTCTCATTTCGTGCCAGGCATCGATTCAATGCACCACCACCACCGCCACCACCATCGGATACTATCATTTGTTTGATAGTTTGAACGGCAACTGCGCACGCGCAACTTCTCTTTGGGTTTGGGTTTGTGTTTGGGGATGTGGATGTGAAATTACTTGTTACTAAAATTACAGGCTTAGTCTGGTAAAGGCTACAGCTGCGTAGTTTTTGAGCATAACCATGTTTGTCTATTGTCTACTTTGTATGTATGTAAGTGTTATTGGAAAAATTCGTTAAATTGCACGTGAGATTCATTGAGATAATGGTGACCGCATTTTGTTTCATGTGATCTTAAGTTGAAGACGGCTTGTCAGCAATACAGAAAAGTTTTAGCGCGCTTTTTTACTTAACAGGCTTTTTGGGAAATATTCCTAGCTTATAGTCCAACAATGCAAAAGCTTTATATAAAATTTTTTACCTCTAACGTTTATACTTTTCATTTCAAACACCTTACCAAGGAAACCCTATCTATCCCAACTCCAACCATCCACCAACCATACTCTTATAGAGTCGGACCAGCACATAGTTTCAATAGTCAAACCCAAAATTGAAAACAAAGAAATAAAGGTATACAAAACCTTATAGAAATAAAAAGGGAATTGAAAAATCCTTCACCTTCGTTTAAACAAATGACGCCCCGAGAGACCAAAGGAGAGAGAGAGAGCCTTATTTTCATAACAGTCTGCACACGCACAACACCAACAAAAACAACAATGGATAAGAAACGTCCCGGATATGTTCCAGCGGAAGCTGAGAAAGCAGCAAGAAGCAGGACCAAAAAAAAAAAATCATTTACATGTGACTAGAAGGAATGGTTGAGCGGGGCTGGGCGAGGAGGGCGCGAATGAATGCGTGTGGAGGGATGATTATTAAATGGGTGGCATGTTCAACTATAAAACGCACGCGACAAGGATGAGGCGAACATGGACAAGGGTGGGTGGGTGCCAATGAACAGGACAGCAGGCAAGCACGGGATTTGCATAAGCGAAGAGCATGGAGCTACCAGACAGGCGGGGTAGGGCTTGTACTTGTGTACGATTCAATGGATGGACCCCAAGTAGGCTGTCCAAAAGTGGGGGGTTTGGAGTTGGAGTTGGCTATTGGTGTGACAAGCAGCTGCTGGGAAAGAAAAGAAGGCAGCTTCCCGCTACTAAGTGAGGCACTTGAAACCGCCTTAAAGCGTGTGTACTCTACATCAAGAACAAGAAGAAGAAGAAGACGAAGAGGGAGCCAGGAGCAAGAGGAAAGCAGCAGTAGCAGAAGGCACTGAATTATGCAAAAGATTTACGCGCACGAAAACTTTTTTTTCTCGTATTTTTCTTGTGGGGCGTTCGTTCTTTGGCCGTCACATTGTATAAACTTTCGAGCCGGACGCCAAAACGCATTTGACAGTCATACACTGAAATAAACCCATAGACGGGGAGACTGAGTGAGAGAGCGAGAGTTTCTGTACATGCTTTGCCCACTGTGCGACAGTTGGCAAAGACGTAGTAGATGCTGGCTGAGCTGTTGTCAGAAACAAAACACACGCAAAATTTGTTGAAGAAGCCAAACAAAGCTCACAGGATTACACAGAAAAGTGCTCAGGCTCAGGTCCGCTGGCCCAAGTGGCGAAGCAAAGAGACAGAGAGGCAGTTAATCATTTTAGAGAAGAGAAAATTTGTAGAAAATGTATCTATTTTGAGTGTTGTGGATTATTCAATAAAAGAGTAAGCAAGAAAATGTAGAGTTCGATTTTTTTATTATCTAAATATAAAATAACAACATTACTAGGTTCTTTAATTTGTTAGGACAAATTGTTTTCTTCAAATTCTCATTTAAGCTAACCTTTTTTCCCATATCAATAATCGTTTAGTTTTTGCGGAATGATCAGAAGAAGCAGCAGCGGCAGCAGCAGCAAAATAATCACTCAATTGAAAGGCAATATGGCGCCAGGCGCGGTCAAATGGCAATAAAAATCAATATTGAACTCCAACTCCAATCGCAACTCGAGACTCGACAGAACGTTCAAGATCCCTAGCCAGATTCGTGAACTTAAATACGTAGCAAATAAATCGCATGCGATAGAAATGAGCATTGAATTCTATTAAAAGGCTGCTGAATATGCAAAAAGTAATACTATATATACAAGCAAAACTTCTTTGATCCAAGCCGCATGCAGCAGGCAGCTGAGAAGACTGGACAGGAAGGAAGGCAGGTAGAAACCGCAGGCATCTTTTGGTAGGGGCGCAAAATCGTTGAAATATTTCAATTAACTTAAAGTGCGCCGCCGCCGTTGAAGCGCAACACAAGGATGAACTGTAGCTGGAGTTGGAGTCTTTTAGAGAGAGAGAGAGAGAGGGTAAGTTGGCAACTTGGCGGCTCTGGCGTCGGGACAATAAACAATGTTTTGACAAATCGCTGAAAATTGAGTGCGCAAAATTATTATTTTCAATTTAAAAAATCAAAAAGCATAGGAGAACAAGAAACAGAACGAGGAGTAGGTGAATCTAGCAGACAGTGTTCGGCGTCCGAGTCGTGTGTAGGACGATATATGAGTATTAAATTTGCCGCCTGTCTCATGTTTGCCTGCCTCATGGGTTGCCTGCCTCACGGGTTGCTAATGATTGCAAATTAAGAATTTAATATCAGCGCATGCAGTGTGAGTTGTTCTTGATGTTGTTCTTCATGTGGTTATAAATTTACTTGGAAATTGCCTTGGCTTAGACCACTTGGCCATTATACTAAATCAGCTTGAATGGGTTGACTATGCCGAAGAGTTGTAATCATTAACAAGTGCGCTTATGTCCTGACCTTTGTGGAATTGTTTCACGCCTAGCCTGAAGGAACTGATTGTATTTTTGTTTTGTTTCGTTTATTTTTCGCTGGTGGCCGCCCAGTTCAATCAAATTTTTTGATTGGATTGTTTCGGAAGCAAGTCGTCATTAAATCAAATATCATAATTATATAAACAGCTAACGTGCGGGAGAAAGGTCTCGCTCTCTTTCTATCGATCTATCTATACATTTTTTGATTAAAATCTTTGTTCCACTAGCATCGCCTGGAGGCCAAATCAAATTGCAAAATGGCTGTAGAAACCAGGAAGCTAGGAAGCTAACAATGTTCACACATTCACTCTGAAGGCAACAGCTAACTAGATGAATGGATAGATGGATGGTTGGATGGTTGGATGGACAGAAGTGCCAGCAAATCAGTGGGTAAACTTAACGTTAACGTTAAACTGATTATGGGTATTAGAGCCTATAAGAAAGCAGAGCAGAGCAGCGCCTCGCTCAACTCTACGCATTCACCATTCAACCTCCTCCTTCTTAAAAACTGGCAGCTTCAGTGATCCGTGGCGTGAACTATTGAAGTGTAAGAGAGTACATATTATGCTGACTGATTATAATCAGCAGTCATCAGTAAACGGGAAAGAAGCAAGGCATAAATACCGTTGGCCAAACAATACCACCAAGCAAAATGAGAAACTCAAGTGCAGCTCATTAGCTGGGTAAAGCTTAAAAAGAAAGTGCCTGGGCAGCCAAGAAAATCAATAAAATTAAAGGAATATGAAAAACGGAGAGAATCCAAAAAAAAAACCAACTCTAAAAGAAGTTGTTCTCAAACACACACACAGAGAGAGAAAGACTGAGCACATGCTAATGAGTGGAATGAACTCGGGAAAAAATATCCCAAAAAGTCTGAGACGACGCCATCGCCGTCAACTTTGTTGGTCCGTGTAATGAGCAAGAAACGGGCAAGCTCAAACTCTGCTTGCATCTTAAAATTAGTTGAGAATAAGAAAGAAAAAATCCTCAAATTTGAGGGGATGAAACTGTTAAAGTTGAGAGAGTTTGTAAAAATGTAAGTTTGCGTCAGTCCGAAAAGAAAATTCATGATAAACCTTTATTAACAGCCCGTTAATAGCTAAGAAAAGTGTTTAGATAAAATATTTAGAAAGCTAGGACACTCAAAATGTTCTTTTTCATTCAACCTTCAACTTGAAAACACTTTTAACAATATTCATCTTCCTTGATGTATTCTACGTGTTATCTTTTATTGATATGGAAAACTTCTTGAAAATTCTATTGTTTATTTCTTTCATTATTGTGGACACGTTTCTCCAACAAAGGCGCTCTCAATTCTCTCAAGTTACCACACAACAATTGTATGTATGTGTCTGTGTGTGTGAGTATGTGTGTAGACTTTGGCTAGATGTTAATTGTGAATATGCAAATGGCAATGAAGCAATGTCGCATAGAAAACTCTCTGTTCTCTGTTCTCTATTCTTTATTCGTAGTTAAAAAATCAAATGTGCGTGCGGCTGTTCATGTGTGTATCTGTGTATCTGTGAGTGCGCTTTGGGTAGCGGACTCACCAAAACACATTGAATAGCTCTATGTTTGTATGTATGTATTGTATGTACACCAAAAAGGACATTGCGTCCCTTATGCCACAAGGCAAAAGTTTGTGAAAAAAACAGTCAGAAAAAATTACGGGCTGTAATTATGCAAATTAGTTTTCGAGACTCTGCGACGCACAACTGTGTGTGTGTGTGTGTGTGTGTGTGTGTGGGCAAGACAAACAAATTTCCGTTATTTAAAAAAATGTACTGTATCGACATGAAAATCTTCGAGTTAGAAAAATATGTATATGTATTTTGCATATAGCGATTACAACACGCACACTCATTAATTTTCATCAATGAGCCGAGCGAACGAAAGCCTGAGCCTTGTGGCTTATGCTGAATATTGAGGCGAATGTGAGAATTTTTGCATATACGCGTAGTATTGCCGCATCCTGTGGCAGCCAATGACAGTGCCAGGGACCTCTCGAATGGCTTGCGCATCATTAATTTTTAGAGCTTAGCCAGATGACAAGCCCAACACGTACACACGCACACACACACACACAGAGCAGTAGAGCAAAGAGATGAGCCTCGGAAAGAGTCCTGGCACCTCTCTTTCGCCTTCTCGATGGCCCAGGACGACTGTCCGCTTGACGCTTCACTGGCAAATCCAATAAAAAATCAGCAGAGCGCAGCGCAACGACAACAAACACAAAACAGGAGCAGGAGCAGAAGCAGGATCAGGAGGCGTGTGTGTGTGTGTGTCAAGACAACAGCAACTACACAAAAATCATTAAAATTTACCAGCACGAAGGAAGGGAGTGGGTTTTTAGCGGCAACTGTGTCCTGTGGGCAGGACAGCAAAACAACTCCTTAAGCCGCTGGCTCCGTTCGCTCGTCAACCATTCCACATCAAAGCATCAAATGCGGCAAATAGAAGACAGCGCAAGACTCGCGAGTGTTGGCAATATTTATGATATTCAAGGATTTTCTAGTTGACGTTTAGCCAGCAAAAAACCAAAAAAAGTATACAACAATACAAGAGAAATTCGGAATGAAACAACAAAAGAAAAAGTAAACAGCAGAAAGCAGAAACCGAAAGAGGAAAAAAGCTAAAAGCGGCTTTCACAAGATTTTCGTGAAATGCTTAAAATCATTAATATTCATCGCATTTTGCAGTTAGAACAAAAGCAAACGATATAAAAAAAGAGCGAGAAATTTAATGCATATGCAAAAAGCAAAGATAAGAGAAAGGGAAAGGAAAGAGAATGAATGGAATGTCAGGGAAATTTAACGCAAATCCACGAATATTGAGGTTTAAGGCTAAGGCGAGTTTCGGACTTAAAGGGCAGTTTTGATGGAAAAGAAGAAAAAACCTATTTATTTTATTTTGTAATATTTATTGCACTCAATTTGTTTTCACTGATTTCATTGCCATTTTAATTACAAAAAATACTTTATTGGATAATGAGTTAATGCTTAAATACATATAATTAAGTATGTATACTATTAATAATAATTACGCGAACGTTGCAAATAGAAAAAGGCAAACAAAGTCAACAATTTTTCTAGCTTACACTTACTTTTTTTTTGAGGCAACTTACTGTTAAATAGTTTGGTTCGTACCAAAGTAGAACTTATGTGTTTAAGCATAATGGAGTCCATAACAAAAATCACGCATTTCCGTCACGTATGCCACTTCCGGTCAAGCTCATGTCGAACAGCATGTGTTTCCCGCTCGCGCTTTCCCTCTCTCTCTGTCTTTTAGTTTTTGGTAAAATGTTGAATCATTTGCTTGGAAAATGACTTTTTAATATGCGACACACTTTTTGGCGCTCCAAGTTTGCTTGTGCCTAATTTGAATATTTATCAGAGCCAAAAATACGCATGAGAGTCCTTGAGGACCTTTCAAACGGAAGTGCGTAGTGGTCATTAGTTCAGGCATTACATGTGCTGAACTCCCAACACAATGGAGAGTACAAGCGTGCCACTACTTGTGGCAAGTGCTGGTCATTCTCGTTTCAGTTCACCACATATCCCTGCAGGACATAGCGCTAATTACCCCAGAAAGTTCCCTTAAATATTTATTCTTTTATAGTGTAAGCTTAACTTAACATTTCTTTTCTTGCTTTGCATAAATTACGCATTGCCTGCGACTGGTTTTTTCCCTTTTTTGTTAAGGAAAATTAATGAAATTCTGGCAGGACATGGCAGGTGAAGGCCGTAGGTGCCTGCAACTAAATGTTGCTCAAGTGAGCCTCATAATTACATACCAAACGAGTTTCTGATGGCAAACGGAAACGCAGCTACAAATGCTTCATGTATGCCTAACTGTGTATCGTATCAAAAATTATTTTCTTTCTTTTTTCGATATTCGTTCTTACACTGAAGTGAAATAATTTTCCTTTCACCCTTCACACTTACTGTCAAACACCCCAACAATTTTGTTGCATTGTTATGCAAATGTGCAACAAATGCAATTGAAAGAAAAAAGAAATGCGCAAAAAGTATTTGCATTCAATCTATTCATACTATTTGGCGGTTCTTTTTTCCTTTATGAATGCATGCGGTTTTGTTCGATGTGTGCACACATCAGGACAACATCTAGACAACCGACGGCAACACCCAGAACAACAATAAGCTGTATGACAAACAATGCCAATTCTTATTCAGATGCAGATTTCAAAATCTGTTTTCGCATCGTTTCCACTTGTCAACCCAGCCCTCATCTCCCTCTCTAGCCTTTTTGTGCCAAGGATGTTTTGCGAATATGCGAAAAGTGCACCCTTGTTTTGGGAAAAAGTGCAATGAGGCCTCAACGAGCCAACAATTGCGTAAGGATAATGCATAAGCATTTTATTAATTGCTTGTTTGGTCCTTACGCAAAAGGGGGTTGCAATTCCGCAAATTGGCAAAAGGACATGCAAAGCTGCATGCTAGTAGAAGATGTGTGGGAATTCTGCTAGAAATTCCGTTACATTTGCATGACAAGGGTTATTTCTAAGATGTGTGACAGATTTTTTTGTACGGGAAAGGGTTGAATTGAAGCGAATTTGATTGATGGAATGTCTTAAGTCTTACCCAAGACTATTTTATAGTCATGATAATTTTGTACTAAGCCAATTGAAGCTTAATGATTCTAGTTAAGCACACAAGCCCATAAACATAACACGCCTAAACTATCAATTACCTACATTGCTAATTGCTCAAAATAACCGCTATAAAAAAATTCCCCTTTTTCAAAGGACTTGCTAATTTATGCACTGCCCAGAGCGAAAAGTCAAATCAAATAAAACTATAAACAAATATAAAGCAAACAAACCACTTCAGAAGTCAGCGGGCGAGCTATTAAAACCAGTTGACCCCAAGCTGACCAATTGGGCTGGTCACTCCCTAACTCCTTCCCTTCTCGTGCTGGTCAAACAAGGGTGCAAATAAGCGGACAAGCGAAATAGACTGACTGGACATAGGTGGCCATAAAAATCGCATTATCATCTTAAATTTGTATAATGAGCAGCTAATGAACGAGGGGTCAACTTGCATATGTAAGTGTGACCAGACAATTGAGGTAGGGGAGAACTAATGTTTGTTTATGCTTGTTAAATGACCGCTGGTCAGCCCGAGAGAAAACCGGTTCAATTATAGGATACTAATAAGGTTTAACTCTTTGTGAAAATGAGGCGTGAAGATTTTTTAATGACTTGTTTGATAAACGGGTTTTAAAAGAGATGGTCACACTGATTCAGGGAACAACTGAGTCAGAAAAACTCCAACTCTAACATCTATTGAACACTGAGAAGGGGAGTGTGAGTGGACACGTCTGATGGCGACAGGGGACACATTATTTTAATTTCACCGAACGAAACATTTCGTTGGTTTTTATATGGAAAAAATACCCCAAAAGCAAACGAAATTTCTGCTCGAAGGGTGGCAAAAGCGAAAAACCCAAAATAAAAATTGAAAATCGTAAAAAATTGAGCGAACAACAAGAAGACGCAGAACATTAAATGAGTCCAAATAATTTATGCCAAACGCAAAGTGTGAGCGCCACCAGTGCGTGTTAAGGGTCGGGGTAGCGGGGAGGGTGGAGCGGGTGCAGTGAGTAGCTTTGTGCGACATGTGCGTGAGTTAAAACTGCTCGTTTCTAATTTTTTAAAAATTTCTTTCTTTTCTTTTCTCATTTTAGCCAGACAATATCTGGGCATTTTCCACCCAAAACACAAACATCAACCCCTGCGGCAAGTGTAATATTCGAATGTTAAATCCCCAAACTCTGAATGATTTTTTTACAGTTTTACGCACTTAACGTGTGTGTGTGTGTGTGTGTACGTGCATGGCCCAGACATTAATATTTGTTCTCATTTTGGTCCTTGGCAACGCGCCCTTAACGCATTTTTTAATGCGCTCACCAAGGACCTCGAATGGGTGTGTGTGTGTTTTTGTGTGATTGTGGAGATGTGTGTGTATTTGCTCATTAAGCAAAAACAAAGTTAAGCAAAAGTTTTTTAACATCTTCAGACATTTTTTTGGGTTCCCTTTTCACGTTTGTTTGTACTTCTTTTTCTTTTTTTTTTTTTGCTTTTGGCTCTCGCTTCCTGTTGAGGACTTTTCCATGGTCTTTCACAAATTTTTTTTCCTACTTCGTATCTTTTGCATGTGCGGCCATTGTTTTCTAATTGAAATACAGGGTGTTGCAGTTTGTAATAATAAAAGAAGAAAACTATTCATTGATATTAAAACTATAAATTTGATTACTTTTAATTTTGTTTTCCTAAGTTTTCAGTAGATTTTCCTTTAGTTCTTATCTGGATCACCCTGTTTTTTGCCCACTGCCCAGTGAGCTGAACCTTGCACACTGCGGCTCTGGCTCCTCATTAATTTTTACTTATCTTGACGTCATACAATTTTTATATTCTCTGGCACTTGTTTATCTACGTGCTCACTTGTAGTTGTTCTATATATGTATCGTGTCGTACTTTGAACCTGTGAATTTGCTTTGTGTACTGGGATGAGCACATTTGTGGGACATTGTGGGTTACTTATTGTCTAAAGATAAGTAAAAGTATAATTTTAAGTTCAAACATAAATGTGAAGGTGGACGACTTTTCCTGACGATAGATTTCATATAAGTTTCTCTTCATTAACTAAAGTCTTTAATAGGCTTAACCCGCTCTTAAAGATGAGTATTCCACCTAATTCTAACAGACATTAAAAAGGGCTAACCAAAATGTTTTTCCCCCTTTTAATTTAACATTCGCTACCCCGCTGTGGTTACTCGGCTTACCATAGACAAGTAAACCGCAGTAGAAATCTGCTTTTATTTCAGTACGTTTTAATAATAATTTTCATAATCCTAATAACAGTTATACGCCAACGACGCCATCTTGAAAATCAAAGTTAACGGTTAAAGTGGCCAAGCCGCCTCAGCCACAGCTGACGCCGCCGCCCAAAGTCAACCGAAGGAAAAGTAGCAGCAGAAAATTCGCAGTATTTCATTCGCGGCCAGTAATTACGCATCCAAGTAGAAAAAGTTTATCTCTTGTCGAAAAATTGAAAAATTTTCGTTTCATAAAATGAGATTAAAAACGCAAGAGACGTAAGAGGGGGAGTGGGTTGTTAGTGCTGCCGCAAAAGCAGTGCAAACCGCAAAGGCTCTCAATAGACGGCCGCCGAAAGCGAAGGGCTTAAATTTGCAAAAGTTTACTACCAAAATATTTTTAAGAAAATTACCAGAACAGTCAAAGAAAGCGCTGCGCTGCGGTGGCGATGCGCGGGGGAAGGAGTGGAAGTAGTGGGGCCAAAACAACTGAACAAGAGCTCAACAGCAAAAATAATAATGGCCGCCAAGGCAGCCAGTTGTTGTGGGGGAAGGAGTCGTGGGGCTAAATGGCGCCCAAAGGGTTTTATGCAAAGGAAGCTGTGAAAGCTTAGGCCCGATTGTTGTTCTTGTTCTTGTTGTTGATGATGATGGGACGCAAAGCTAACGACGAAAGTCTGGCAACGCCGTGCTGCTCTATAAGAGTGTGTGTGTGTGTGTGTGAGAGGGGGTTGGGGTGTACTTTGTGCCATACGCACTTTTCAACCCTTTTTTCGCGCTGGCGGGGAAAAATTGCGTAAAGTGCGAAATACACTGCGTGGTGTCCTTTATATACCAAACATATATATATTATATACTGTTGCAAACAGTTACATTTTTCGATACACACACACACAAATACACAATGAGAGAGAGAGAGAGGAATCAACGGTGTCCCTGGCAATGCGTAAAGGGTTGCCTTCTAGTCGCTAGTCGGTTAGCGAAAAATGTTTCATTTTCATTTTGGCAGTTATTGGATTTCAAAATGAAATCCATTCTGATGGCCAACAAAGCTTTGATATATGGGATACACGTGGTTAAGGCGTGCGGTAGTTAAATAAATTAACAGCCTCAGGGGCAGCACAATAGATGAGAAGGAAAACGCGAAGGAAGCAAAGGGGTTTCTTTACTTTTTTTGTTGTTAATAAAAGTGGCGTTTGAGCCATTTGCCGCATTTGCGGAAACTGTCACCCAGGGAGCCATCTAGTAGTAGGATGGAGATACATTTACATGAATTAAATATTTCTATGCAACGATTTATAATTAAAGTGAAAGTTTTCACGAAAGAAGAAGCAGGCGGAAGGCTATAAACTCAGTGCAAATTGTTTAATGCCAAAGAGCATAACATTTCTTAAAGTTAATTAGTTTTTTACTAATATAATAAATGACTTTAATGAAATACCTGAAAATACTTGCTTGAAGCTAATAAATTTCATTGGCAAAGCGGTGGATCCGAATCAGGAATCTGAAAATGGAAGAAAAATTTGATGATTGCAATGAGAGAGAAATAAGAGTTAAAAATCACATACAAAATTCATATTTATCATAATAACTAAAGTTGAAAGCTGAAACTGAAGAGTTTTCCTCATTGTTTCTAAAGAAGTATATTCGTTTTTTTTATAGGGAAATATGAACTTTTCAGACATAAAACAAATATTAATTAAGTTTATTTGAATTACCAGTAAAAATATATTCATTAAACTTATATTTTAATAAATCAAAATAACAACTTTCAGTAAGGTAAGGTAACAAAAATTATATGCTGCATTCCCGGCGGCAAACCAAATATTCTATTTACCATCTGCAAAACAGAAACATCAATCCAAAGTAAAACAGCATCACAATAATAAAAAAATACTTTTTGAATCTCTGGCAGCTGCGTTCACAAAAAATGCAACAAAAAGCAGCAGGAGCGAGGAGAGAGAGAGGGTAATGGGGTAGGGGTAAAAAGTATAAAAAGAAAATTTGCATATATGAAACCAATTGCTGAAGCAGCAGCAGCAGCAGGCAAAGAAGAGGCATCAAATAAAAAAGGATGCTGCACACTTCACATGACAGGCCGAATTGAAAAAAGAAGAATCGAATAAATGAGAAATCATTTATGGAACAAAGGACGAAAGGTGGCAAATATTACGCAGGAATATTTGTGAAACGCCGAAATGAAACGCTTTCATATGCAAATGCTGAGTGGCAACCCGGGAATTTACAATTGAAATCTAATGAAAAGCTGATTTTGATTTGGCACGTAGCCAAAGGTTGCCTACAAACGCACGCTTCACTGTACATACTCTCGACTGGCTGAGAAGTGGAGCTCTTATAGAGCATAGAGTAGAGTATCTTTTGCCCTCTCTCCATCCATCCTTACTTTCCTTCTGAGCCTGGTAATCTCTTCTAAATGAATCGCCGCGTGTGCCAGGCAACAGCGAACAACAAAATATTTAGTAGGATTTCCTTACTGTTTTTTATTATTTTGTTTTTTTTTTTTTATGTGCGCATTAAATTTCTCTATGGAAAACACACACACACACACAAACAAAATGGCGTCTCGCAGCTCGCAACTCGAACTAATCCAATTTATTACAGCTCCATAACTTTTTCCTATTTGCTTAGACGCCCTTCACTTCCCCCCCACTCCTAGCCACATATTCTAAATGCGTCTTATTAGATGAGTGTGTGTGTGTGTGTGTGTGTGCGTGTGTATGTGGCATGTTTACCCTGGTATGTGTATGTGCGTCTGTTTGTGTGTGGCGAACTTTGACTCGGCGTTCGCTTCGCGCTTCAATTTCAAGCTTCTATCTTCTGCCTTTTTATGATAAATTGCATTTAGCAACCACCGACGCCCAAATGCTGCCCACCACCACTGCCATCCCCCACCCTCAACTCAATCCAACGACTGTCACTGCCACCCTCTCTAAACTGTCGAAGAGTGGGTTGGGTTGGGTGTTGGGCTAGGTGGCTGGGGTTGCGTGTGTGTACGCACATGCGTTTGCTTCTGTTCATGCTACTTTTTCTTATAGTTGTTGTTGTTGTTGTTATTCCAAAGGATTCAACTAGCCATACACACACAATCCTAGATATTCTACGCTATGCTTCACCCCCTAGCAACAAATGCATTCAAAATGGCTGTGAGACTTGGCTATTCATCAATATGAAATATTTATAGCATGGGAAAACTTAAGTTGGCTGTAACAAAAAAATAATGAAAGTCTTTTTACTTCATTTAAGAAAATATTTCCTTCGATTTTTAACTAAAAGCTTGTTTTCATAGCAACTTAACAAATTTCCCCAGTGAATTTGATGCCAGACAGCCGACGCGATGGCCAGACAAACTTTTATTGAAAACATTTTCGTTTTAATCAAAATCAAATCTTCTTGGAACAGAGCAGAGCTCGAACTGATTAAGTTTAATGAGTTCAAATTGCAGACAAAAATTAATGACGTTCATAAGCTAAAATCTTTTATTAAATATATATTATTTTAAAATACACTTTAATTTACCTAATGCAGCTTAGAAAACTTTCGTATTGTCTGTTTATCGTTATGTGCTTATGGAAAGCTTGAAAGTAACTGCAGCCAAAAGTCTATATGCACAAGCTGCTTTAACTGGCTTTCGCACAAAGCTCAGCTCCCTCTAACCCCTCTCTCTGATTCAGTCCTTGTTTAACCAACAAGTGACAACAAATTGCATAAAAATTTGTTTACATTTTATCCGCAGCCAGCCACTGCAGTAATAATCTTACTCACAGGACCGCAAAGGAGGCGTTTATAGATTTTTGCAGCATTATAAAAGTAAAATATTTGTTTGGATACCACTACCAGCAAGCGAATAGAGAGAAGGCGATAAAAACGATGACATTATGGATGTCTATATGTGAGAAGTAGTTCTCGCCTTTAAGAACGGGGCAGAAGTTGATTTTCAAGCTGATTTCCCGCTGACAAATATCGCGTGTTTGTGCTGATCCTGCGGAGCGTAAAGTGCAGTTGCGCTACAAAACAGTCTGTGAAAACAATGAAAAATTCATGCAAATGAAAAATAAATGCACACAAGCCAAAGGATAATGCCTGACACGGGCAGGACGGCATAAGGGAGCCAGGAGCCAGGAGCCGTTAGAAGCGCCACAAAATAGAAACACATTTCATGCAGCTTTTACGCTGGGGTCCTTCGGTGCTTTTGTCTGTGCCACGAAATTTCAATAAATTATGCAAAATTGTTCGTGGTTTTCGCGCTTTTCCTTTGGCCACATTTTCCATGCTGTTTTATTCAAATTTGCGTGCATTTTTTATTTGCTAAATAAACAAAATTTCCAGCACAGCTCACAAAATTTATTTCTTTTTCGCTCTCGTTTCTCGTTCCCTTTGATAAGGACAAAAGACAAATATCAACCCTTGCCTACAACTGCTTTACAGCATCCGACCAAAAAAAGGTTTCCAACGAACCGAACCCGAATTGAAAGGGATCACATGTCTTTGTCTATCGATCGCGTCGCTTCAGGTAAACGATATATGCAAATTAGTTTGATTAAATATTTAAATGAGCGACAACCCGCGGGTTCAACGGGTTCAGCTTTCGTATTTCTTTCAAAAGGGTGCCAACGCCAACGAGAACGACAGCTGCATTTTCAGTTAGCGCATTTGTAGAACGCGGCTTAAGTTCAACTCTTAGTTCACCTCTTGAACTCACAGCGAACAGACACAAATTGCTCAATCGAGTTGGTCCAAAGAAACTCGAGATCGAAGAAGAAGTTAAGTCTTTATTCTGAGAATAACATATGAATACTTACTACATATCTAGTATTTAGTTAACAGTTTGAGGATAACTTTTTTGTTTGTACCACTTTAAGTCTAAAACAAATTCGAACTTTTTAACCTGCCCTTCACTTTGTTAGCAAGTGGAAATAATTTTTGTTCGGCTTCTGTGGCATTCAACATCCAACTAGCAACGGCAATTTGTAGCCCATGCAAGACTTTCTAAAGGCTCTATACAATTAAGTTTGCAAGCCATTTACTGCAATGCGTACTAACCCGGCTGAACGCCTAACAACAACAACAACAACAACACATAGAAATGTTGGCCACATGTACAATTTTCAATTTTTCACTGTTAGACACAGATAACTGTGATTGCGGGGATCGCAGCGTCATAACTAGATAGAAATTACCAAGACCAAGCAAAATGGCACGAGCTGTTTTTGTTTTGTGCTTCTTCGCGCAAAGTGCCATATGCTTAAGAGAGATCGAAAGATCTGGCGATCTAGCGATCTAGAGATCTTCTTGAGCAGCAGCAGCAGCAGCAGCCACAGTACAAATGATTATGTTTATACTATTAAAGTAATTTACTAAAAAAATGACGCCCAGCGCCAAAACAAGATGATCCTCCTCAATGGAAACTGTTGCTTTGGCTGCTGCTGCTGAAAAACGATCGCTGATCTGAAGGCATCGACCATCCATTCGATCCATCTCGTCAAAGTCAACCGCTTTAGCTGCGGGTTAAGCAGCCTGCTGTCTACTTAAGCGTAATCTTGTAGTAAGGCACACTGAAGGAGATCCAAGCGATCCGATGACGATCATTCGTTAAGCTTTATCACAACATTTTTTGCCAGCAAGATGGATTAGTGTGGTCAAGTGCAGGTACACTCAAAGAAAAGCATTGAAAACAGTTACAAACTTCATGAAGTTGCGATTGCAACAAGTTTTTTCATTTTTCCAAGTGTAGCGCAGACTCAGTTTGGAGTCTAGTTGCTTCGGTTGGTAGCTAAAGGTGAGAGATTTGTAAATAATGTGGCAAAGCTGTGGCTGCCCTGCGGGGGCAAACAGCTGGTGCCCCATGTGTGCCGCTTCGTTGAGCTCCGATACAAGATCGTTAATCGAAATCGCACTTAAGCTCTCTCTCCCTCTTTCTCTTTCTCTGTGAAACTCAACTACAGCTCTATTAACCCCCGCCGCTGATTTGGTGATAACGATCGTAATCGTAGCGGTACTCTAGGTGCATGCAACACATGTTGCACTTAACCCCTTCGTCCAACGTCTCAACCCACCTTGCCCACTTACTTGAGCACTACCATATTATTTTGGCTAATTTAGAAAATAGGTTTTCTCTACTCGAAATTAGTATGATTCTGCTGTAGAATGCATTTATCGTACGTTGTTCGCCTTGTTAAGGCTTGATGCCAAATTGTATGATGGCTTGGCCAACATGTGTTTTGGCCCCTATATGGTTATAACTATGTTTAAGTTCTTGGCACTTGAAATATTGTTTCCGCATAGCTGGCAAACTGCTATGAAAAACAAAATGAAAGAAAGTCTTGTAGCCATCGTTAAGCAGACCAAATTTATTAAATCCATACTCATAAATATGCATGTGACACTCGAGTCAATGGGGAGCTCTTTTAATTACGTCAAGCTAGAATGGGGGAGTTTGACAAAATGGAATCAAATATTACAAAAATACATATTCATTCAAGGAACATTGCTAAGTAGACAGACGACGTTAGGAACAAAATGAAGGGCCTAAGACTCTTTTTATTAAGTGGCATAAATATGCATGAGAAAAGCCCTTAAAATAAAAATCCAAAAAGGAATATTTACTGTACCCAACCCCGCAAAGAAAGTTGTTTGCTTAGTTGCCGTGTGTTTGGCAAAAAAAAAAGCTATTTAATCGGACGTAAAACCGGAAAAAGGTTTACAATTAAACAAGAATACAAAAAAGAAAAAAAAACTTTGTCTGTCTGCCTTTCGGATGGCGTTTTCATGTATTTGTTGGCTTTGCGGTTCATTGATTAAAATCAAACTGTTTATTAGCGCCACCCCTGCACAAGGGTTAGCCCACAAAACAGCCCCTACTAAAACGAATTCGAATCTGTCTGCTGCGTGTATTTGTTTAATTGAGTTTTTTTTTCGATTTCTTTACTTTCTTTTTTTTTTTTTTAGAAGTTTGTGGTTAATATTTGCATTGTTCGTTTGTCATTCTCATTAGTGCATATATATATCCATTTCTTAGAGGGTTGCATAAGCCAACAAACCCAAAAAAACAACTTCATACCTATCAATCGTCATATAGTATATCATTTCATTCATCCAAACAAATATCTATATCTATCCATTTATCGTTGCGGCAGAATTGTTTTGTTAGCCAACCGCAAAATGATTTTAATTTTAGATTAGTTCACGAATAATAAATTTCAAATGGAAATACGAAAAAAAATAAATAAAACCGGGAATCTAACCCCCAACTTCTCCTCTACTTACTACATTCATTTGGCATTTGCCATCACATATCATCGTCAAAGTCAAACTCAAACTCAAACTCAACGTCATAATATTATTGACAGGCAGCGACAGAAACAGAGAGAGTATTGTACATACTCATAAGGTCTCTATTTGCTGGTGAATTCGGTTTAATATTTGGCTTGCATGGTTCTGCTTACTTAATTTAAAAGACACCCAACGATTATTGGTTTCAAATTGCTTAGAACACGCGAATTTTTTTGGCATTTCTCAGCAGGATGTTTTTTTTTTTATTGCCCTATTTCATTTTTGTATTTCCTTTGTTATACGCTTCAGTAAATAGGTAGGCGTTGATCCGACCAAACGTTTCTGCATTTTTTATTTATTTTTTGTCGATTAACTTAGCTGCCTTTGTCGACAAAGTTCGTTTTGTACTTGGTGAAAAAATGAACTACTTTTGTTAAAAACAATGCATTCCAATTTAGATGTAGAATCAATCTGGAGGTCAAAACCAAAGATTGAATGTGTCTAAGCTTTGACAACGTTGTATTTGTTTCATTTACGACTAAAGTTGTTGATAGCAGTGTTCATATGTCTGCTTTTAACGAGACTTTCAATTGAATTCAATGTCGTTCAAAACCCAAATCCATTAATCTTTCCAAATACCATCGTCCTTACCTCTCTTTTTTTCTCGTCTATCGGTCACATGCAATTTGTGCTACTTGTTGCTGCTGCGGCTGCTACGGCTGCTGCTGTTGCCTTTGTGGCAGCAACCTTTCACAAAGGAGCCATAAAGCAACACCTTTTGCTGACCAACAACAACGACAACAACAACTTGGTATCTTTTTACCTTTTATGATGCGATTTGCATAGCGTTTAGATTGCCCCCATCGCATCGCTTCACGGCGCATATTAATATTTAAGTCGCCATCCTTTTATGCCATGTTTGGTTTCACATCTTTACGTCTGTCTGTCTGTCTATCTGTCTTCCCTTTATCTTTAGGTAGCTTCCCGGTAGCGGCAAGCCGCTCAAATTCAAGCTTGCGTTTCTCACGTGACATGAAAATCTTTTTTGTGCGCAACAAGTTTTGTGTATTTTTTTTTTTAACAAATTCTCGCCAGATAAATGATATCGCATACAGTTCTTGACGCGATATGCATAGAGTTCTTGTCTCGGGTCATTAATAATTGTACAACTCTACAAAGGTGAAGCTAGCAAGTTGCTTTTGTCTGCTGCTCTGAGTTGGTCTTCAAATGATATGCGCGTATCTTGGGTACTTTAATCTTTAAAGTTTAACTTTCTTTAAAGCTCTGAATATTGTGTGCCTTTCAGGAACTCATATTCCATTCAAAGATCCACACACGGCACACCACACACAAGATAAGCGATCTCACAGAGAATAACGAACGAAAGAGACTCTGCTCCCACACAAGTTGCCAAGTTGAAAGTGATGATGGATTATTAGTACGTGTTGCCGGCACAAGTTCGAGGATGTTGTCGAGAGCTGGGGAAGATGCTGATTTACCTAAAACACACGAGACTCATTAATCCTGGTTGGCAAACGGAGGCAGGACCTTTAGACTGCTCGACGGCTCTTGCCACGACTCATTTGTGCTAAAAACTTTTGCGGCTTAATAAATTGCCCAACAGCAACACACAAGCCGCTATCCTTCTATCCTCTTTCTCCTTTTTTGTCTATCACTTGCTGCAGGCAAAATAACAGCATACCATTCTTAATGTACGCCCAAACAGACAGAGAGACAGTGGGACATGTGAGCAGAATGTGCGAATGGCTTTGGGCCAAAGTTGTTTTTTTGTTTTTTTGTGTGCCTCAACTTTTGCGATAGGTAAACACTTAACACGTTTTTGCGAGTGATTTAAATGCTTCCCAGTCCCCATTTTCGCTGTCTCTATTTGCCAGGCATTCAATCACCTTGAAGTTGGAGAGAGTTGAAGAGGAGTTTTGATATGCAAATACTTTTGGTAGAGTTTTTAATGCCTGGTGCTTTGGTTTGGTTTTTTGTGACGGGTTTGCTCTGTTTGTTTTGAGCGATTGTCACGTTTTTGTGTTTTGTGCATTGTGATAAATTAAGAAGGACATCAATTTAATGCAAAATAAGAGATGGAACTGAACTTAACATCAACATCATCAATCTTTTTTACTTTACTTGTATACTACGTGTATTAAGAAAACATTATATAATTTAAAGCTTCAACAATTTAGTTGAAGGTTTCACGTTTAGCCGCAAACAAATATGTCAAATCTTCATCCTCGCTTTCCAATTCGCTGGTTTCCGTATCGTTGGGAACATGCGATGATTGACTTGTAGAGCCAGGCGATGAGGCTCCCGATTGATCAACGCCCTGCTCCGAATCGCTAACTTGTTCATCTTCGTTCAACTCTTCGTACTCCTCATCGTCGTCATCATCATCAAATGTGTCATGCTCTTCCTCATCAGTTTCAAGCCCCATCTGCTCTCCCTCGATGCCAGGTTGTTCCAACGCCATCTGCTCTCCCAGCTGCTGTTCCTGCTCCTCATCCTCATCCTCATTGCGACGACTCTCATCGCTATCATCAGTGTTTGACGAACGATATTCATAATCCTCACTAACCGCTGAGCGATTGGACTCCTCGTCCTCGTTCTCTTCAACCTGTGGCTCTCGCTTCAGAGTCTTTAAGAAGTGTATCTCCTTAATCAGAGCATCGCGTTCCATTGCGTGATATTGACGTTGCAGCAGACACTCGGTCTGAAGTTCCTCATTGCGAAGACGCAATTCAAATATTTCACTCAGATTCTCATTCTGTTTATTCACAATGGTTGTCATTAGTTGCTCCAAAGACTGAATATTGACCTCATATTCATCCAGCTTCTTCTTCAACAACCAATTATCAGCACGACATCGCACCACCTCTGAGACACCAGCTGTAATCTTAGCATCATCTGAAATAGCTGTCTTCCAACTATTCGAATTTTGTATTTAATATTCAATGTTGTTTTTAATTTTTTGTTCTTTTCTTAAGCACTTACGGAGCAAAGGGTTCTTGTTGGTTACCAGCTGCATTCCCGTTGTCAGGATTAGGCACAGGAGCTGCATTTTCGTTGTTTTCAGTTTCGGCATTCATTGATGTTGTGGAACCGCTGACAAATTGACAAATGCAAGACATTCTTCAAATAAAAAAGTATTCTTTATTTTCATTCGAGATGAAAGCCCAACTAATAAATATGTTGAAGTAAAATTTTAAGTATTCGAAAACACACACAAACACTGAAGACATTTATATTTAACACAAAGCTAACTGGATAGTCGAAAGCTTAACTTCCATATCATTTCAGAAATATATATATGGAGCTCATACTGCCACTTTTTAGTGTCCTCCCTGTGAACACTTTACGACTTGACATTTTCACACTTTGTTGGCAACGTTCTTCTTCTTTCTGACTGTTTGGTCTGGCGAGACCTTTTGGATTGTCCTTGTTGTTGTCGATGCATGTCTCTCACAGTTTCGGGACGAGCTTCTTTTTTTTTTTTTTTTGGGTGTGTGCGTCAGTGGATTGAAGTGCAAAATTGGTTTAAGTGTTTGCTAAATTGGCAGCAAAATGGCATTTTCAATTTTATACTTAACGTTTATTCTCAAAGACACACAGACAGACATTGAGCCAGCCAAACTTGCACCATAAAGACGTAACTATTTTTCTGGCTCCTCTTTATTTTTTTTTTTTTTGGCAACAAGTGGCGCCTGCAACGTAATTGATATGATGTATAAATAGATATAGATATATAGTTTCGACTTTAACTTTAATCTGTTTGAGTTCTTTGACTTTTTGGCTCTTTGGCTACTTGTAATTACAAAGCCATAAATAAATACAACTCCAAAACGTAGAGAACTTGAGCACTTTCGGACACGCCCACAACACAATTCACACGCTCGCTTAAAGCGGACACTAAACGGGGCAAGTAGGAACACTAAAGTTCTTTCGACTTGACTTTCAGCCAGCTTACACATATCATTTATAGCCGCGATAATCATGGCTTACACCCATGCATCCGCTTTAAGACACACACACACACACGTTTTATATATGGGTTAGCCGCCGCTCCACCCGGGAATCTTCTCTTGAACGTGGCCAAGGCAAAGAAAAAAGCCTAATCGTGATGCCTAAACAACGCCAAATTACACACCAGAGGGCGCTACGCAGTGCATGTTAACATAAATTTGTTGCGCCTCTTCTGTGCGGACTGCCCCCAAAACACGATAGACGACTGTGCGAGAGGAAAGAGGTAAGCGACGAAGAGGGGCAGGCACGGGACACGGATGAGGCAACGTATAAGCGTTCAACTTTAAACTAGGCGCAACACATGCAAGCGCACATTTAAAAAGGCATAAGTCATACATGGCTAATAAATTGATTTGCCAAAGTGGATTAGAGGTCATTGCTATATTACATACAGGGTGTTCGACTAGGTAAAAGGTTTCCTAACTAGGCAAGGCCTTTCAAATTAATTAAAACTAAGACACTATGCATTTTAACTTGAAAATACATTTTGAATGTACTTTTTAAGTGAATACAGGGTGTTCTGATTTTTATATTAAAAACATTCAAAAATATAATTTAACAAAAAATTAATGGCAAATATTTGGATATGTCATTTAAATCTGTTGTGCTTTATACAGGGTGCCCACTTTGTGATATATATGAGAATCCTTAATTGAACACTCGTTTATCTATCTCTTCATCAAGTTTTCTGTTTTACTTTCCCAATAGAAATCATATTTATGCCAAAAAGAACACCCTGTATTGTGCGAATGATTGCCCACATCTCAAAAACAACTATTTTTGGCTTAACTATGTGTGCATTTGAAAGAAAAATTTTAGCACACGGAAACACGAGATACCCCATACCCAACCAAACCGACAGAGAGAGAGAAAAGAGAAAGAGAGAGAGGTAGAGAAAGAGTTGAAACGCTTAAAATGCCAGTTTGAAGTCTATTATTTGCTGGACACGAGCATATATTGATTGCATCGCCAATCGCCAATAGAAGGGGGAAGTCCAGCGTTGGGGAGAAAAGCAAATTGCTTTAGCAAATACAACAAAATACTCGCAAAATGGGCAAAGCGGCACCTGGATGCGAGTTTCAGTTGGTTTAGTATAGTATAGAGGAGTTGGAGCAAATCACATGGTAATGGATGCACTATGAAACAGAAAACCGCAAGCAACTAGGCAACTAGGCAACTAGCTTTTATGTTGGAAGTTGCAAGTTACAAGTTGCAAGTTGGAAGAAACTTGTTTCACCTTTTTTCTCGCAACTGAGTTGAAGCTGACTTGACTTGAAGCTGGCTTGGCGGCTTCGTGTAGCTCAGCATTTAGCGTCTTGATCGGTTTATCACCGATTAATTAGAGTTTGATAAATACGCGCACGCCGTGAGTAAATAAATCATGACAGCCAAGCTGAATGGTCGGCATTCGAAACATTCAGCATAGGAGTTCCACTTCGAACTGCTGAACTCCAAAAAGACACACATATAGTATGTGTGTAAGTACAAAAATGCAAAAGGAAAGTGTATCTGCATTTTTTTATGCTCATTTGCATATGCCAAACAAATAAGTGAAGAAAAGTAAAGGTACAAATTTTGTGTGCATTTTTGCGCGATTTTTGCATTTTATTTTTTGATTGTTTCGGCTGTCGCTGCTTTTGACATTCGCACAAAAGGCGCAGTTGGCAGAAGGAATGGCCAAAGGGGGGAAAAAAAAAAGGTAGGCTAAATGAAAAAAAAAAAACAAGTAAATATATCTTTGAACATTTCACTGTGTGAGCATTAATTATGTACCCGACCCGAAAGCAAAAAACGATAGAAACGAAAAGAAAAGTCCTTTGAGATGCGACTGACGACGCAAATGTTGTTGATGAGTCCTGACTTTGTGAGTTTTGAGTTTTTGATAGCTGTAGCTAATTTTGACTGGAATTTCGGAGAGGTTTGAGTGTCAAAGGTGCTTTGAATTATTCGCCTGCTGCATATGAAAGCAAATGCAATTTTTGTTGTTCAATTTTTGGGTACACTTGAGTTTTGTGTTTATATTTTTCCTTTTGTTTTGGTTAAGAAATTTGGAATGGGTTTTTGGTGTGGTGGGTTTTGATATATTAAAGATTTGTTGAACATTTTGTTTGGTTTAAAATCTTTTAAACTTCAATATGTCATTTGACTTCAGCTCCTCCTTCTCGTTTGTCCATCTCCACAAATAGTTTTACTTTGCTATTTGTTCTATTGAGAAAATATTTTTGCCAAAAAATATTTCATTTAATTTGGTTAGCTGGCTGCTTGTTTTTTATTTTTATTTTGCCTTTTAATTTGCTCTTTTTTGCATAGCCACATTTACGAGCTCAAATGAAATGTCTTTGGTTTATTACCGCAAGAGCTGCTGCAGTAGCTGTGGGAGTAGGTAGAAGCAACAAAATTTAAAAGGAGGTTATTATTATTACTGGTAGTTGTTGTTGTTGTTGTTGAGTCTATGGCACTATGATTGCTACCTTTGCTGCTGCTGTTGCTGCTGCACATCGCATTTGGCGTCTTTTATTCTTGCCCATGGCACTGGCAAAAATGTTGACCACTTTCTGCTTGGCAGCTTTATACACTCCACTCCACTCCACTCCTTTCAGCTGTTGACCATTTTGTGCTTGGGTATTTACTTCCCTTAGCTTGTTCTGCTTCTTCTTCGTCGTCGTAGTTTTCTTATTGTCGCAGTAAAACTGTGCTCAAGATATCTCAAAAGAATGACTGAAGGGGCTGATTCTGGCTCTGGAACCCAAGTATTTGCGGTCTTTCATATCCTTTTGCACAATTATCCAGATTTCAATATTACTGCGTCATAAACAAAAACTGAGTGCGACCTAACAGCCAAGAGAAGGAAAGCAGCTTAAAAGCAACAGCACCATGAGTATTGTGCAGAATGCTATTATTATTTCTATTATTATTGTTGATTCAGGAATTTTAAGTCAGTGCCGCTTTGTTCAGGGTCCAACCTAACGAAAAGGGGAATGGGGTTAAGGGTTTGGGGTTTATTGCATGCCTGCATCTTAGGGTCGTTTATAGTATTTGTGCAACCGAGTCGCAGTAGCTCGTTAGCCAGCCAACCACAATTCGCAGTAAATCAAGTAAAGGAAATGATATTTTCCCATTTCTTTAACAAAAACAAACGTAAATACTATCAAGCATATATATATTTATAACTTAATCGTATCCATTAAACACACTCAACATTTATGCATTCAAGTGCCCAAAAAAAAATTCACATCTTTAACTTATTGCAAATTGGCTTAATTTGCTTTGAGAGACGCCCTTAAATCATAGCTGAAAATAGCTGGAGGTGAAAAAACTTTCACTTGTCATGAATTTTCCAAGCAATCAAATCGTTACGACTGTCACACACCCATCACACACCCTCCACACACCACCTTTCAAGCCAAACACGCGTTGACATTTATCAACGACAAAATTTCAACTGTCATTTAAATTCTTGTACTTGGCCACAAAACAACACGCAATTGAACATTCATAAGCCCTACAACAAGAACTGGCAAAAACCCGCAAGAGCACACAATGGAAGGAAAAATCTCTAATAACCCAAAATTCGCCAAAATTGGCAAGCGTTAAAAGAGGTTGGAGGCAATATACAGCCCGCCTCTCTCTCTCACTCTCTAGAGCCACTTGCCAATTTTCCGATGCTCAAGTGAAAATCTTTGATATGCCATTGCCAAAACAGTTTTCCACAAACAATAGAAGGGCGACGCGTTCGTTTTCGATGACGACACGTGACAATTGTTCTGTTTCTTTTCACATCTACCTACCCTACACGCCCAAAACACCCGCCCGCAAACATTGCGAAAAGTTTGCAATTTTCCATTTCCACCAAAATGTTGGCTTTTTCCCCCGCAGTCAAGTGCGTAATTTGTGGTAAGCATTTCCAAAAGAGGGTGTGTGAGTTTGTGTGTGTTAAGATATTTGAAAAAGATTACTTAATTTTGTCGGCTGCACAAAAAATTATTAGCTGTAGGCATATTCATTTATTAAATAAGGAAATTAATGAGAGATAAAATCCAAATAAACATATTTAAATATATTATTTTTTTCAAGTGCTGCACAAATACTTGAAATACTTTTTATCAAAATGAAAAACTCATTTCCAAGCAACTAAGTATTTATTTATTTGTGTCTAGGCTAGAAGGCATTTCAATTTGTTGCACAATTAAAAGGTATTTCTCATATCCTCTTTGCAGCTCATAAATTCTTCACCTACGCCAAAAATACTGGCGGAAATTACCAAAAAGCGCCTAGAACACTGAAAACTGAGACGGCATACAAAGTCTAGAGCGAAAAAAGTATAAAACAAGAAAAAGAAATTGCTATCCTTCAACTTTTTTTTTTTGTTTTGTTTAGTGGGCTCAGCCGCATAGCCGAATTATGAAATAAGTAAAAGCGCACTCCATGCATTAAAAACCTTTTAATTTGCTAAATCGCCTTGCCAGACGACGACGACGACGACGACGACTACGGCAAAGCACCTTACGGATACAGATACGGCAAACGGCATACGGGTAAGAGGGTTTGGTTTGGAGGGTTCTACGGCCACGGCGCAACGGAAGCGGATGGACGGAGTCTGTGTGCATTTTTGAGATTTGCAGACGCCTAAAGGATCCGACTCCTTAATACCCCCCCAGTCTAACCCTGCCACCAACTCAGAGACACACTTGAATATGGACCTGGGCAAAAGTTCTGTAAACACTTGAAAAGCCCTCAGCCCGACTACCACCCGTAACCACTACTCCCCTCCCACATGCACTTCTTCTACATGTGGCGATAATTTCCACTTTGTGCCGCTTGCTGCTCGACTGCTGTTGACTGCAAATTCCTATGGGCCTTGCAATGAAAATCAAGAAAAAGCAGCAGCTCAGCTCTGGCTCCAAGCTCAAACTCCTTTTATTTGCATGCAAACCAAAAAATATATATGTATATGTATCTGTGTTTTTCTCGCAATGCCCGAAATTTCAGCATTCCTTAGAAAATAAGCAAAAAAATAATAGGTAAGGGAAGAAATCCGACTAGAGCTGCCTTTTGAAAGGACGCACTGAAGCACACAAAATAATTTCACAAAAATCATAATGCATTTTAATTTTGTATACCTGTGTGAAGGGTATAGCGACTATGCGGTGGAGATTGCAGTCAGGAATATTAAATTCTCAAAAATATGAATGAATAGTTTTGAGTTCTCGAAAGAGCATTAAAGTGATTAGTTTCGATTTGATTACATCAAATTGTATAATTACGATTTAAGAAATCAACTTTAAGTGACGCCGCAAAGCATGCTACAAATTCGGGAAACGGTGAACGCACAAAAACTCGCTGCATGTAAAAAAATAATTAATTTTGATTTCCAACGCACACAAATTCAGTTAAGTTCAGCCCGCTCTCTCTCTCTCTCCTGGCGTGTCCATGGCAATCAAGTAATGTCATTGCATGACTCCACAAATGTCCTGAGATAAGGGGGCAGAGGGAGTGTGTAATCGGGGGACACGCAATCGAAATTAAGAAAAGTCTCGCATTTAACTTAATTGACAGCTCGCGGACTCAGGACTACAGATTCAACCCCCACCGAGCCACAGGATGTTACCTGCCCTACCCAAAAAAAATCTCATTAAAAGCGTATTATACAATTTCAAGGAAAATGTCTGCTATTATCTATCGATGTCTGTTCTGTCTTGTAGTTGTATCTTTGATTGTTGTAAATTTTTGTAAATTCATTACAATTTATTTGTATGCAAAAGTGTGTGTGTGTGGCAAAATAAATTGCAAACTCATTTACCTCGCGCGAAAATAAAAAAAAACTTCTTCCCAGCCGCTCAAGGACTTCATTTAAATGCGAAATCGGAGATTCAGTCAGGCAAAGAAATCAAAAGCATTCGAAGCATTTTTGCCCAGCTGCAGCAAAAGTTTGTTTTAAGCATTTTTGTAGACAGTTTTTGTTGCTGTTTTGTTTTTTGCTTACTGCTCTCGAACCTAGACGCGCCTAGACACCGTCTGTGGTAAGTCCTGAGTGTCCTGTGTGTCCTGTGCTCTGCTCTCAATTTAAATTGTCTCCATGGAGATTTGTGCGTCGGTGTCTGTGCAATGATTTTGCTCCTTGTGTTTTATTTCCATTTATTTTTTGTTCTTTCATGCTGATGACTTGACTGAAATTTTATTTGCTAGCCAAAATCGATAGCAATCAATATTGTATTATTAAGCACAATTTGTAGTTTATTGTCAGTCGAAAGCCTGATTTAATTTAAGCTACACTAAACTCAAGTTATTACTGCTTTAAACTTTGCATTTTGGCAAAAATTATGAAAATGCACTCAAACAGAAAAAGGTTCCCAAATGAAGCCAATTCTCAACAGCAGCGCTTGATAAATGGCCAAAAAACAGAAAAAAAAAAAATAGCACAGCTGAAGCAAAAGCGACACGCGACCGCAGAAAAAAAAAACAACGAAAAATAATAAGTATAATATAAAAATCGCACAAGCGACGCACTCCAAACACATAAATTATGAAAGGCAACAAACGCGTTTTATTTTGGCCAAAAATGCAAAACAACAAAACGAAGAAGAAGAGCAACAACATGTGTATTAAATGTTTAACACGACTTTTCACTCATTAACGCGAGACGCTGAGAATAAACAAAAAAGTAATATGCAGGCAAAAACCGCAAAAAAAAATGTAGAAGTCGGAGGGTTGATGCGTGTTTTTGGCATAATTTATGCATGTGAGGCAGGGGGTGGAGTGTGGTTGAGGTGTGGGTCTAGCCAAGTGTTAATTTTGCATTACAAACAGCTGGCAAAAGAATCATAATGCTATAATTGTAGCTCTAAAAAGTTGCCAAGCGTGACGCGTTTTGTGTGCGTTTAAAAACGCGCGAGCTAACCAACTTTAAAATCTCATTCAAAATGAGATTTATATTATGAAATGCTAATACTAGTACCATGAGAATAATTCCAAAAAGCGCGCGTTTTTAAAGCGCGTTTTAAAACGCGCGCGCGTGACTTAGCCTTAGGGCTTTGGTTTCCCATGGTCCACTAACCAACAAATGGGTAAATACTTGCAACAAACGCAATCACAATTCGCAGTCGCAGGCAATGGCAACAATCACAGTTCGCAAATCGATGCCATCGATGCCAAAGAGCAGCCCCAAAGAATGTGTCTCGAAACGCCACAAAAATTAAGAGACTTTTGGACAAAGTCTCTCTCTGAACTGAAACTGCGACCATAATTCATATGCGCCACAAAGTCTGCGGCAATCAAAATGCCAAAAAAAAAAAAAAGCCAACAACTAAACCGCAGCCACTTGAAGCTGGAGCAATGCTGTCAGCACAAATATTGAGCTGAACTGAAGACTGAACTGACTTGAAACGAAGTTGCAGAAGCGAACAGCAACGAACAACGAACAACATAATTGCAGGTCTCTGTCTGCGGTGCCTAATGCAAACAAACATGGGATTATGCTAGCGAACTGTTGTGCTGTTGATGCCACACAGCCCCTTTTCAGTCTGTCTGACCCGTAACAAGTAGCTGACTGGAAATTGGGCCTGTACGTGTTGGCCCCCGCCGCTCTATTCGAACGCACTCAGACAAGGATCGACAAAAAAGATCGTGCGATAGCTTTTCATTAGCTGCGCCACAAATTGTGGCCTCAACTGAACTCAAACGAAAAAAAAAAATAAAAATGAACTGAACTTGCCCAATAAATAATGGCAACATCTTAAAACTAGTGCAGTTGCAATTGCAGGTTAAAGTTAAATAGTTTCTGGTTCTCTTTCCATGTGCGAATCGATTTTGAACGCCTTCCCCGAATTGAATGGACTCGAATGGAATCGAATGGATTCGAATATGTATGTGACTAGCCCTCTTTGCACGAAATTATAATTTCACCTACAACAATTTGGCTCCCGGTTTCCCCAGTTTAAAGCCTTCCTACCATCACTCGCCCACTCTCTCTATATATTAAATTTTTCATGGGAATAACATACGTGATAGATTCGAGATTTTAGCATCAACAGATGAGGCAGCAGATGGCTGATTGGTTTTTCTCTGGCTGCGATTGTTCAACGTTTCATATGCGACGTGACTGAGTTTCAGATTGGCATGCAACAACATATACTACATGCGATACATGCGATACATGCAACTATGCATGGAAATGAGTTAAGGATTGCCAGCAAATATATATTGAGTGTTCTTTGAAACTTTAATCATTGTTAAACATTACTTTTTGAACATTTCGACTATGGATAAATTCAAGTATTTAAAACCCGCATGGTGGACTGCATCTCTAATACTTTTGATGTTGCTAACAATAACCAAGGGAGCATCAAAGTATGTTAGTTCGTCTGTTTTTAAGAACATCTTGAACCATGCGAAGCAAACGATTAGTGAAAATCTTAAAATTTTAAGTTGATACAGCAACAACAACAAGCAAGCAAGCGGAAACAAACTAGCAATCTGAAGATTAATTCATGCATATTAAAGCTAAATCATTGCAATTGCAAAGAACAAGCAACAAGCCAACAAACAACGTGGCATGACCCCGACAAGCATCACAACAGGTGGCAAGAATATCAACAAGCTGAAGTGGGCTGAGCCCACATGTAAATTGCAACTTGCAACATGTCAGCGCTGCTGATTTGACTACACAAACTTGGTCGCATCTTCGATTTGCCATTTGCGGCGCCACAAAGCTGGTATTGGCAAATGATTTTACAATGCGCCGCACACTCGTCAATGTCGCCGACCAGGGTCAATAATTGACCAGGGCTGGAGTCAGGACCGTCGTCGGACTCTATCTCAGTTAATAGAGTCGTGATCAACGGCCACGAATAAAGCATATGCTCTGGGAGTTTGGGGCAACAACAGCAACAAACTGACCACCTACAACTATTTGTATTTGTTTTTGAAGCCACAATTCTACCTTCGATTGTTGTTGTTGTTGTTCAATTAAACGTTATGCCAATAAATTGTAAGCAGTAAGTCGTTTAATCTAAATTAAGCGCCAGCCAGCCAGAGAGAGAGAGAGAGGGGGGTGGGGGTAGGGGGGGGCACAGCGATTGAACGGCAATTTCCATCAGCTGCATCATGTGTCATAAACAAGTTGCAAGGCGCCGACAATATCGACAACGCGTACAACGCTACATGCCCCAAACAAACGCTTCAACATTTCCATAAACGACACCCAGAGACCCACAGGGGCAAGTGCAACGTTTCCTGGTCGATGTTGCAACTAGAAGAGAGCTTAAAGTTGCAGCAATCGTTGTCTGGTTTCTGGTTCTTGATTCTCTTGCCTGTTGTCCATGTAGCAAGTAAGCAATTTTTATGCTCATGTTGCACGTAATCACTGCGAGCCGCAGGTGGTAAAAGGCTGCCTCAAACCCATCCCATCCCATCCATTCATTCAGTCTTGCATCCTTGCTTCCCTCGTCTCTGCCCCCTGCGAGAGCAGAAAGCGAGCACTGATTGAATTGCACTAATTGCGTATTAAAGCTCAGCATCATATTCAAGGCGAACAAATTTTGCAAGCAGCCAAATTGAATTACTACAACGATTCCACCCAACCATTCGCGCCCGCCTCTTAAGTTGCTAATGAAGTCAACGCTTGCCACAGTGAGAGCGAGAAGAGCGACTTGTTGGCTTTTATTTCGCTTAATTAATTGGCAGCGCCAAAATGTCTGCAGACGAATGCGAAACCGCGTGGGTTCTAGACCCAAACGTAAAAATAAAAGGCCATGACAGTTGCCAGCCTAAAAAAAAACCGAACCACCCCCTTAACCCAACCAACACTTGAAAAATGCAACAAGAAAGCTGTCAACACAGCCAAAAAAAGAAACACAGAAGAAAAACTCTTTTCGCTCTTTCTTTATTTTTAGTCAAGTGCAGCCCCAAAGCAAGCCGCCGCTGAAAGTCAAGTGTCCTTGGAGAATATGTGGGCATGCAGCAGCATGTTGCATATTGCAATTCTTTCATTTTTTTCGGCAATGCCCCAAAAAAGTACAAGAAGACGAAACTAATTGTACCTTCTTTTTTGGGGAACATTCAGTTTGAGGGTTTGAGTGCACTCTTGAGGCAATGTTGCTGTGTTGCATAAGGGGGTTAATTATAACACACACACACACAAACGTTTGATTGTGCCAGAGATAGAGAGAGAGAGAGAGAGATATTTCAGATATGATAAGAGATTGAGTAAAGAAAGCTTTTACTTTAACTCTTCACTTCACAAAGCATAGTTGCCATTCGAATATATTTTAAATTCCTTTCTACAAAAACACAAAGTCAAGCCTGATACACACCAGTATGAGAACTACACACAAGAATAAAAAACCAAACTCAAAAAGCCAAACTCAACTCTCATTTGTAGTATACAATATGCGTCCCAGGAGATGGAGAGGCTTGGAGCCCTGTGTTTTGAGTTCTTATGTTTTGTAATAACAGCATTTTTGCTTAATTAACACAACAAAGCAATGCCAAAATAAAAATGTATATTGCAGGGCTACAAAAAGAGAAAAAAATAAAAAAGTTCCTCTCTTTATATTTCCCTAACACAAATCACAGACTCGTCTTGCATTACCACCTGCCACAGAGAGAGAGGGACATGAACTGAGGTGGGAAAATATCATGAAAAATAACAGAAAAAAGTAACAGCTCCACTTACAATGCTGGCAGGCAGCCGGCGACCCCACCTCAGATAAAAATGTTCGGCAGACAAAAAGATTTATGTTTTCTTTTCATTTTGTATATTTTGTACACATTTTTACATTTTTACATTCGGCGTTTCATTTGAAAACAAAAAACAAATGAACAACAAAATTGTATAAAAATTTCTATAGTCTACTCTACTCTTGTTGCATACTTAAAGGCACATAAAAAAGCAGCAGCAGCAGCAGCAGCAGCCAAAGAAAATCCTCAAGCACGGAAAAAGGAAAAGACAACGGCGATGCCAGCCAAGTGCATGAAAATAGAATAAAATAAAACGCCAACATACAAATGCATTTTCCCTACTCTCCTCTCTCAACTGTTTAGCCATAAAAAAAATATAGGGTGCTTTGAATTAATACTTTTTCGATTTGCTTTTGCTTTGTTTTAGTCTAGCTTAGAGTGGAGTGTGGCAAAAACGAGAAAAGCAAAAGGAATGGAATAAGAGTTGCAAGGAATTATGCTAGAACCCAAAAAATAAAATTAAGATTTATTTTATTCAGCTAAGTGAAGTGAAGCTAAAATAAATTTAATCAAAAGTTTTTAAAGTTATTGTTAACATAGCAAATGAAGGTCAAAATATGACCAGCCAATGATTAAAAACTTTCTTTAAATCTACTTTTGCTATTAAACATTTATAAAGCTCTAACTTATCATATTGAACGAACTTTCTTTTTCGGCTCGATATGTATAAATGTTCTTTAAGTAATATCAGTTTCTGTTTAACTATGCTAAAGTAAATGCCAAAATTTAACGAAACTTGATGCATAATAATGATAGAAAATTTGATCAAGGCAGACAACTGGCGCCACGAAAAGAAATGGAAAAAGAAAAACCACCCACAAATCATACTTTCAAATGAAACGCACACATGCTGATTATATTCGAAACATGCATGCAACGATAGTAACTCCATCTAAGCTGACCAGCAACTAAACAATTTTCCAATTTTCACATGCGAATTATGGCCAGCAAACGCAAGGCAGCAGCGATTGAAAGTCTCGAACCCACCGCAGTTGGATACGATATTTTTCGGAGAGTGATTGATAGCATGTTATGAGTTAACATGCTATTATTAGGCCAGCAAGATGCTACCAAAACATCGAACTGACTACAGCAACAACAACAACATTTTTTCGAGAGCCTGTCGAGGATCGTTGGTCTCTAACCAAATGTTTACTCACGACTTTGTTTTGGTCTCTGGTCTCTGGGCTTTTTTTTTCTTACTTTGTCTGGATCTTTGTTTTGTTTTTTTTTGCGTCATATTTGCCAAAAGTGGAAAATTGTGCAAGAGAAATTGATTTCACATGATTTACGTGCAAGTTTTCGCAACAAAAACAACAACAACAACAAACAGCAGCCCAAAAATATAATTTCTAATGTCATGTTCGATGCTGCTGTTGGGCAGGCAGGCAGCCAGGCAGTAGAGCGGAGGGGGGGGTGGATGTGAAGTAAGCCAAGTCAGCAGTTTGGCATCACAAATCAATCGAATCGGATAATCATATGCCACACAGTTTTCAATCGATCGTTGCTTGTTAAGCGGCCAATAGATGGCGCTAGTGAATAATCGTGTGGCACAGGCGGAGAAGGTTTGCAAACCTTAACTGCTAGTTGGTCAGTTGGCCAAGTCGCATAGTCTGAATGCATAAAAAACAAAGCTACTTTACCTCAAGCTAACTCTTAAATACTTTATGCATTTCCGTTAACTATCAAGTAACGAAGACATATTTAATATTCAATTGGCAAAACGTCGCACAATGTCAATGTCAACATAACGTTAAAAATAGTATAAACAGTTTGCTGCCATTTATCGTAACTAAACAAATATTGCATAACAAATAAATATTAGCAACTTTGTAGACTCGATTAATTTATGCAAAACTGTTGTATTCATTTATTTCGAATGGACTAAATGGTAATCGGATAAGCTGTAATTATTGTTGCTTATCATAAATGTTTTGTTAAACTTCCTCGCACACATTTTAAATGGGTATCTCAATGCCAGGCATTTTTCGAATTCTTAGTTTGTTTAATTGCCTTGTTGACATACTACATATAAAGCAGAAGTTTCAAACTAAACAAGACTCAGATTAATAAAAACCATTCTGCACAAACCTGTTTCGAATGCTCAAATGAATAATCCAATCAATATTTACACACCCATTCCGATGACTCGACAGTTTTAATGATTGAAAGTAGAACAAGATTGTTGTCGAAGATCAGATTAAAAACATACTGTAAATAAATCAGGTTTTGCAAATAGTATAACCGCAGGCGAAGAAACCAAAAGTATTAAACATTTGATGTGCTATAATAAACTGCGAACAAATAACAACAAAAATCTCACTTGAATTTCACCTACAAACCGTGAACAACTTTCAGTAATTTCGGAAAAAAGGCGTCTTTGAACCAGTTGGCATAAATGCAAACAAAATATCAATAACAGCAGCAAAGAGAACTGCGAATTGTAGAATCTCAAAGCAAATAAACAAATCGATTGAACAAAGGCATGCGATAGATATGATGGAGTCTGAATGGAGTGGCTCTGTGGCACAGTCTTGAAGACGCCGCCAGGTGCCACACTAGACCATTTAAGGTGACAAGTCAATTAATAAAGTGTGTGAGCCAAGTGAAAAGTGAGAGTCAAACTTGCGCGAGAGAAATTATAGCACAGAGGCCAAAAAACCTAAAGTATTTCAGACAAACAATCAAAAAATACAGGTTTTTAGCTCGCTCACTTCAAAAAACATATTCAGAGTCATAAAACTGTCAATCCCAAAAAAAAAAAAAAGAGGTGACTTTACTGCCAAGCCCCCCTTGTCTTCAATTCTCCCCACACACACACGCACACTATCTCACACACACCTCTTTAGCTCGTCTGACTTTGGTCTGTTGGCTTGGCTTGTCTTGGCACTTAGCATGCGCATGCGCTACCGTTTCTTGGCCAGTTGTATTTTAGCCATTAGCACGTTCAGAGCTGAAGCTGTTTTGCTGCCTCAAAAGTGTGTAGAGAGACGCAGAGTCTGCTGATTTATAAACGAACTATAATATATATACTAAAAGTGAATTAAACTCGGCTCAACACAAAAAACACTTTCGAGCGACTTGGTGCATTAACTATTTATGTTGGCGTGAAAGCGAAAGTTGTGTGCAAGGTGGAGTTTTAAACAATAATATCAATAAAAAGACTCATTTTATAATTTAATACGAAACACGAAGAACTAGAAAATCAACAAACAACAACAACCTCAACAACAACAGCAACAACAGAACCAGCTTTAAAAATGCCTGGAGCCAGTTCTCATTCTCGTCTGTTCTTCTACATGTTGTGTGTGGCGTCGTTGTTGGCAGTGTCTAAATCGGATACCGGTAGTACAAAGAACTCCTATTTTATGTCGTATTTCTACTATTTGATTGTTAATTTTATCAATCCATTTGCCATGCCAGTTTTCTATCGTTTTGCTCATGTCTGTCTCAAATGAAAGACTGCTTGGACAGCATTGTAGTAAAGAGAAAAATCCTAACGAATTTGTTAAGAATATGTAAATATTATGATTGTAAACTAAGACTGTTATTTGAGTTCGAAAATGTGATTGGCTTATTTTGGGATTGTTTTAGTTAGTTGTAATTTAATTGTACCTGCGCTCTCTTTGTGATACTTTTTTGAGGCACAATAAAAATATGTAAATATGTATGCTGGTGTTTTATTTAATATTAAGTGTAAATATGTTTATTATTTATCATCTAGATAGATTGTGTAACCATGCTTTAAATGTTACTTTAACCAAAAACTAACAATTTTCTGTTTAATTATTCTAACCTTGTTATGATCTCATTAAATTCGCTAAAAAACAATACAATCAACGAAATCAGGGCTACGAAATGCCGTTGTGAACATAAGACACAGGCACACAGTGCCAATTAAAAATTATAAGCAGCAATAGGCAAAGTTGTGCTCGTGCAAGGGCTATAACAAGTTACAGTATGATTGACGTGACGTGACGTCTAAACCAATGCCAAAACTACTATACTACCAAAAATGACTATGAAAAGGCGAGAAACTGCATTTGTTTAGTCGTAAAACAAAAGCGAATGCCGACCGAACCAACGGCCGGCCATATACATAAATCATAGGGTTGATGGTATTGTATGGTATGGGAAGTTCGCAGCCCAACATTAATCGCCTGTCCACGTTCTTCTCAACGCACTTGAAGGTTGCCTTTTTAGCCAGGTCTGCTGTCGATTTTACCAATTAGCACATACAGCTCGCCAAGCATTCTTAATGAATTTTATGTGGTATCTGCCAGTCGAATAACAACAAGTTTTTTTTTGTTTTGGTTTCTTGAAAGAGAGTGAGAGTGTAACTGTTCAGAGAGCGCAATCTCTCTCAGATGCTTTACCAGTTTTATTCGCTCTCTCTTACGCTCTTGTCCATGATCTTGACCACGACGACAACGTTAACGATACGATACGATTCGATACCGCCGCTTAGCCGGTTGAGTATTGGAAACTATTGATAGCTCTCCCATTGACATCAAAAGTCACAAGTCTCATCATCGTCAGTCAAGGTTAATAGTTGAAACTGTTAGTCGCTGTTGGCGTTTTTGTATTTGCTTTTGGCCAATACGTTTGCCGGCTCTTATGCGGAACTGTTTTAATATGCGGAAGTTCGCACAAGATAATTAAGCATTCAATATTTAGCTTGTTTTTCGATAAATCGTGTTTTTCAGCGTGTTTAGTTTGTTTCGCAAAGAACTTGAGCTACTAATTTCGTTTGGGCACGAGGACTTAAACGTTTATAACAACACTTTCTGTACATATATATATTCATAATTATTCATATCATCACACACTCGACTCGATTTATATATTCATGAATACACTCAAACAGTGCCACTGCAGCCACCAGCTGAGGATTTAGCTTATGATGCTGCATTGCAGTTGGGATTGTTAAATCATCGTCTCAACCAGTTGGCACATGAGGAGGAATCCCGACAATTGGGCCTAACAAATCTGACAATCAACAATCTAGTCAGCCGTATACCCTGTAATTGTGATACGGGTCTATGCAAATGTTGTGCAGGTATGTTTTTACCTTATCCCACTCCATACGAAACGTCTTTTTTAACTATTTGATTTTAGGTTTACTCGCTGCGATTGGCATGAACAGTTGCACTGAGCTCGCCTATCGACCTGAAGAGTTCTCCTTTGAGTTGCGCATGAGGGTCAACAATAATATTTGGTTCCGTCGCAAAATTTCTGGCCAGAATCCGCCACCGATGTGCTTTAGACCGCCACGTTTTAACTTTGCCCGCGCCTGCATTCAGTTTCATGATATTTGGTTTGTCGGCCGCAATATGCATGTTTGCATGTTTATGTCGGGCGAATTTCAAGGATTCGAGCTCTTCGAAAGGTAATTTTAGTTTACTGCACATTTAACTATCATATTAATTGGTTTCTCTTCATTATTTAAGAAATTTTGATTGCCTTTTGTTCGGTGATCATGGCGTTAAGATCGTTCCACCCGAGCAGGGTTTCCCGATAAGACCCAATGATGTGGATATTGAAGAAATCGAGGATGAAATCGAGGATTACGATGAGAATGTTGTGCGCAGTCTTGCCGAGAAGATGATAAGCTAGTCATATTCCGAAGTCATATTACCAAGCCTCTCGATTCCTTACATTCATTCCACTCCCATTTAACTTTAATATTTATTATCACAATCTCGTCATTGTTAATTTATTAAAACATGTGAAACGCTTGATGGCATCTCCCTTTTAATCTGCGGCACTTGGCTGCCAAATCATTTGAAAGGAACAAAAAAAAACCCCAACCCAATTCTACCCTCGACCATAAGAGGCCACCTGATGCGTCGCTTTAGAAGTGTGAAAACTGCAAAAGGTGCGACGTCTGATGTTCAAGTTCAAAAGCGAACAAAACTCCTTTCTGCAACTCCCCCCTCCCCCTCCTACCATGTGCAGTCAGCGCATCCGCATCCTGTTGTGCCTGCCTAACTGCCGCACCTCCGTCCGCTCCATTCAAGTGCAGAATGAAACACAAAGCGCATTCAGAATTCTAAAGGATAATGCAACCGGTTGCATGCTGCATATGCAACTGCAGTCATATAAAAAACACATGAGGGAGAACGGGGATGTGTCCTTTTTTCATATGCAGAAACACGTCGAGCTGAAGCTGTTGCTGCTGCTGCACTTCGTTTGACTCGCAGTTGACTGTAATAAAGGACTATTTAGGACGAGAGCAAGGATGCAATCCACACACACACACACACACAGGAGAGCAGGACCGAGCCGCTTTGCAAAGTATTATTTCGCACTTGAGGCCTCAAATCGAGGTTGCATTCAAGTGCAAGCACTCAGTGTGTGGAGGGGAGAGAAAGGGAACAGTCAGGTGTCATGCAACATTCACAAAGGATGCAGAAGAAAGAAGGAGTATGGAATCCATATAGGCCTACTGCAATTGAAAGAGAGCCAATGATGGGGTAAAAGATGATTAAACATAATGGTAGGAAGTGGAATGTGAAGGACGTTCTAATTAGCTATATAATTAGGTCAAGTTTTATATAAGTTCGGAAACATCGATATTGATTGTTTCCCTTTCAAGTATCATATTTTAATCCCGATTTGTTTCACTTCTTAAATCGACTTTCAATACAATTCAAATTCACGTTTTTGTATACTTCCCATGTTGACAGTATTTTCGCATATGAACATTGATTTGCCGCAGTCATAACAAAGGCGTCAACTATGCTGATAAGCCATTGGCCATTAAACTATTCAAAGGCCACTTAAGTTGCCGTTAAACACGTTGACCCCTTCGGACAATGGGCAGGAGAGGTGTGAACAACAACAAGAACAACAAAAGTGCTGACCATTAAATAAAAAACCCCGACGGGGCGGCTAATTTAAAATTCAAATTTGAATGCATTTAGAGTTCAGTAATTGATTTGTTTGCACACACGCGACACAACATAAAAAAAAAAGACATGACAACAACAACAACAACGAATGAGTCGACCAACTGACCCAACTGACCAGCCGAAACAGACAACACAACACAAACAAGGGAAACTCGAGCAGGGAAAAAAATATATATACTCAACCAGAGTAGGGGCAGTAAACTGACCAGCAACTGACCCCCGACCCTTATTTTGTTTGGTGTGTTGCCCGGCGCAACAGATGCACAGAGAGAGGGAGAGAGAGAGAGAGATACAAATCACTTAAGGTCCACTTTTCGCTTTGGTCACTTGATGCGATTTGCAATGATACCTTTTTTTTTGTATTTGGTGCCCCTGTTCCCTGAGGTCAATTATGTTATTTCCGGTTTCGTGTGGTCAGCTAAACAAACAAGGAACAGGAGAAAATACGAAACGGACGTGTCATGGTCAAGTGGTTAGATCCGTGTTAAAGTGAGCCCCAGGGCCACAGGATTTTGATACACAAGCTGTTATTGAATAACATACGCCTCAAGGGACGTGGTCAAGAGGTGTGCCACCATACAGGATTATTGAATAAACATATGCGGGAAAAAAATGGATAGATTTTTTTGTTTTCTATACATAAAGTGTATTTCACATTACTTAAAGTTCTGTTAAGCTTTCTCTTTCGTTTGGACTTTCTGTCTGGCAAGTGAAAACAAATTTCCAAACTACCCCCAAAAGTAATTAAAAACATGGTCGTCGCTGGAGACGCCAACAACAACAACGACGACGACGAATGTTAATCAAAGCGAAATATAGAAAAATACAAGAAAATATCTGAAAGAGCAGCTGCAGCAGCTGAGCGCAATGAAGATACATACATAGACATAGGGAAACATTGTCCTTGGGGTATAATTTCTTTAAATTTCTACTTACTTCGAGAGGGGGCGAGCTGTGAACTCAATAGTAGCCCGAATGCCAGACAGGCGAAAGATGTAGAAACGAAAAACGGTTCATTAACGAAGAGTTTTGTTTTGGGTTTGGAATCACTTCCAAATCAAATGGTTAACATAGAAGTTAAGTAGATTATATCTAATCCATTTATCAGATAGTATACGGTATAAGATAATCCATTCTACAAATTGCATTTACAAAATATACAAAACTTTTACCTTATTAAGAATCCTTTCATTCCGTTCACTCAATTCTCTTGCCCGCTTTCAACTTGTTATTCTTTATAGATATACCAGAAACAAATTTATTGATATCGTTAGCGCATATTATTTACATAAGCCCAAAAATGTTGGGCCCATAACAAATAACTGTGGCATTAATTAAACTTATCGAACAGCGCAAAGGAATGCCCGACTACTGCATTTGGATGAGCGTTCCTTCTTCCATTATTTCTACACTCCGGGCAGATGACGCGCAATTTGTTAGCTCAAAAAATGTGAACAATTTTTCATAAGATATCTGTGACGAAAAATCTTTGAAGAGAACTGGACTGAAAAGCGAAAGGATACGCACAAGCAAGCACACAAACACACAGATATACCGTTTACATAGGACTATTTTATGTACAGGATACAAAAGCGCGACTTTCATGCGTGATGTGCGTGAAAATTTCCCCTCTTTTGTATATATACATGTGAGCGCGAGTGTGTGTGTGTGAGTATATAGAAAGTAAAGTAAATAAACGACAGCGAAAAGTTCTTTCGATTTTCGGGGTGGCGTTTGTTTAACTAAAAGGGTTAAAAATCTCTGCTAACGCACAAGCAGCGTTCAACATGCGTGAGTTGAATATGTATGTGTGTGTGTGCGATAACAGCGTTGCCAGCTTGTCGACAGCATTATCTTTGGAGCGGCAAACACTTGGCAAAAGACGACACAACAATGAAAAAAGCAAACAAAGTCATTTACATAGCTAACGAAGAGACTGAACAAAGCGACAGAAAGAGCGATAGAGATAAGAGATGAGACAGAGACAGACAGAGAGAGAGAGAGAGGGAGAGATATGAAGAAAAGGGGGGAATGGATGTGTTTGAGATTGTGGCGCGTGTGTTGGCGGTTTGTGGGCGAAAGTAAAATGGCGCCCGGGCAGGCAACTTAAATTTTATGTGTCAATTTTTATACACATTTTGTGTCATCTTATCACAAACAGCAGCAGCAACAACAGGAGCAGGGGCAGGAGGAGAGAAGGGTAAACGAAGGTAAGTGAAAGGGAGGGGGGACTGTCATTAGATATTCAAGCTGTGGCAAGTGAAGCCTTTATTTGCTGTAAAAACTCATTGTTGCTTGGCCATAATGAATTTGATGGTCTTTCATAAATGCAGAAAGGTGGGGAGGGGGCAACTCTGTTGGGTTACATTACAACAAATGCCATAATCTAGCCACCTTTTGTCTAATGAAAATAGTTAATGCTTTTCATATGAAAAACAAAATCATTTTTGTTTTAATTCAATATTATTGTCATATTCTCATAAACCTAACCGATTAGACTTTCTTACTTTTCCGTACTAGCACTTGGCAGAATGAGGAATCTCGTATGGTGTAGGATAAGGATATTGAGGACTTGGCATCACAACGGGAGCCTCTTTGGGTAGCAAACCAAACCATCGCAGTATACCTGGAATATTGGCCTGAGCCGTGCCCAGAAACAAAAGCAGAACAAAAAGAAGAATCTGTCGGGAGAGTTAAAATTGAAAATCTAGTTTTTAGCCTTTAACAGAGACTCACCAAAAGTAGCTTCATGACTGAGGGTGTTCGTACAACTGATGCCTCAAATTCGACGACTTGCATTATAAATAGCCAAAGGGTAATATTAAAATTTTAATTTAAAATATGTAAATCGAAATTAGGTTGCGTTTCGTTAGAGAAGGGTCAGCCATAAAGGTTAGACTTTATAGCATTGAGTAAAATTGTAAACAACACGTGAATGATGTTTTTCAAGACGTATGATCTGTGCCCCTTAAAGCTTTTTTTTACTTAAAACTGATTTCAAGTAAACAAATCCTTAAAACCTTTCCCTAACTTATAAGAACTATAAACCAATTATTAAAAAATTTAATTGAATTAAAATTGAAAATTAAATTAAAATTAAAATAATATTAAAAATTTAATTATTAGCACGACTTATCCTATAGACGACATGTCCTTTGTGTACTACCGTCGACCCACAAATGGCAATGGGCGCAATAAAGAATTAGTTAAACCACCAGCTATACCAGAAACCACTCCCTTAGCTAAGGCGGCAGGAATTTCTTTAGTTAAACCACCAGTTATACCAGAAACCACTTCCTTAGCTAAGGCGGCAGGAATTTCTTTAGTTAAGCCACCAGTAATACCAGTAACCACTTCCTTAGCTAAGGCGACAGGTATTTCGTTGGTTTTTGGTGTCTCTGTAGCTTGTGGCGGGTTGAATGCTACGGAATTCTGGGCAATGCACGGTAAAATCGGTTGGTCCGGTAATGAAGCGGGAGCGAAACCTAGTGGCATTTGGGGATGCTTGATTATCGTTATCGGATCACTGCCGTCGCTCACCTCTGAAGCTACACTTTTACCTAGCAAAGCGTCTTCCGGCGACTGGTAAAGTCCAAAAAGTGAGCCAACTACCCGAACGGGTGCTGTTAGGATTGTTCCCATGGCACTCACTGTACGTCCAATTTGCTCCATGGCTGTACTGAAATCCGCATCGGAGCTGCCACAAAGCAAAAGCAGTGACAGTAATAGTACCTACAAAATGTTTTTGGCATTGAGATAATCGAAACTATTTGTTTGAAGCACACTTACTGCCAATCGTTTTGTCATTTTGAAGCCAATACCTTTAACTATGAAATTACTTTGAAAACTGTCGCTCTTAAAGTGCTACAGCACTTTTTTATAGCAGAGTTTGAGCTAAATGTAATATTTATGCAAATTTAAACCAAAAGAGTTCAGCACTTTATTAGAGGTCAAATTTTGTTTCGCTTTAACACTTATGTGTAGAAAAGAAAAGGGAATGCAACAAATGCTACAAAAGTGAAAATTAGTTTAAAAATAATTAACCAACGTGTTCTACAATAATGTTATTATATGGATATTATTTGCAAAAATAACTAAAAACTTTATTGCGAAAACATTTTCAACAACAATGAAAAACAAATTTACATGAAGTTGGGGCTTTACTTATTTTGTATGGGCGTCAGATTCTCCCAAATGCATACAATTTTACATGATCAGCATTATGAGTTGGATAGTTCTTGCGAAATGATTGGGGAGTTAATGGACTGATCAATCGGTTTCCAATGAAACCCCAAGTCGTCACCGATGTGTTGAGCAATTTACCAACGCCTTTGAGAGATCCACCTGGCGATGGCAGCCAACTTTTAGCAGCTTCCAAAAAGTCATCCACTGATGCAGCTCCTTCTGGTATCCCGGAATGGATGTTGGAATTCAATGGCAAATCATAATTATTATTAACACTAGAATTTTCCAACTGAGGTGGTTCGTAACGGTTCACAGTGTTGGCTGATGCCATCAGAAAATGCAGAAAATGTTTTTATAAGAACAAAAGACATTTCGATTAGAAACTGCAAAATGACCTTAAGAAACATATATGGTACATCAAGTTGAGATAACTTACAAATGATAATGCTCAAACTACGAAACTTCAACAACTGAAACTCAATTCGAACAACGGCAAAACAGCAACGATTTCGACATAGTCATAGGCTAAAATGGCACACGTGAACGGGATCAGCATGGGGTTGACTTTTGCAGCATAGTTAAACTACAACGCAAATCACTAAATGTTACATACATATTTTCTTCATTTCCTTATGAGATTTTTGGATTTAATACTTTGTTTACAATTTTTTTATAGGCAATCGGCTTGAAAACATATTTGATTTATTGCCTTAAAATCAGCGATAATTCTTCATTTTCAATATTTGTTGGCATGTTTTGCAAAAGCAGGGAAAAAAATTCACTTTATTAATGGAGAATGCTTGTAAAACGGATGCGGAAATAAACAGAACTTCAGCCAAATGGCAAAAATAAAAAAAATATTCATAAAATATGTCTTGTTGGTTACTTGAAAGAGGGGGAAGGGGGCGGGCGGCAAATGCTTTATTTGATTTATAAATACTTGACATGAAATTTATGGAACGTAAACGAAAATGGCGCACACGGCATCGAAAATTTGAGCACATTATGCGGGAGTTACAGATGCGAAAGCTGGGCAACCCCTATGTACATGCATACATACATACCTATGTATATCGATAACTTTTGTAGCCAAATTTATGTTAAACATTTTGGGTAAGTAGTATATGCATATGAGTTTGTTGTCAGAGGGTGGCCAGTTGTTTTAAGAAGGGTTGGCAAACGTAGGGGGGTTTTTTTTTAATGGTCTTTGACGCCATCTTCACAACACTTTACTAAATATTTTATTACTGTACATATTTGTTTTTTATTTCACGACAGAGCAATTTACGCCATTTGCTGTCCCAAAAGAACGAAAAATATGAGAGAGCAAATATTTATTGCACTTGTGCTTTATTTGATTGTTCAGAAATTTATACGCGCATTTGAAAAATTAACGAGCTTTGACTGATTCGCAAAGACACAGTCCAGCAAATGGGACGTAATACGTAGTATGTACTAAAAGTTATTGCCGACGCAACCATTAAGTAAACAAATTAAGCTCGTATTTTAATATGCATTTTGTGTTTGTCTCAATGCAAAAATTTTCATTCAATGTTAAGAAACTTTTTTTAAAGTCAATGAACTTATGCCCTGAACTTTGAAGTGCTGGGAAAACGTAGAAGCTGACGCATGAATCGAATTCAATATTTTTACTTATTTTTTAGATTATTTTAAAGTGCATTCGAATTTGAAAATTTATCTTACAAATAATAGAATTTCTTTAAGCTTAAAATTTCCCCAGCGTTGAGCATTGTCAGCATAGAAAAGTTTGCTCTGGCAAAATATTTACAAGCCACAGCATCGGCAGCAGCAGCAGTGTGGCATTTTAGAGGATGCTTCACTTCACAGGACAACCGAAATAAAAAAAAATAACTCAAATACAGATCGAACTGAATGTGAACAAATATACTTGGGAGAGAGAGTTTGGTTTGTTTTGCTTTTCTACGGCTTTTACAATTTGAATAAAGTCCACAGCGTTTTTTGGAGGGTTGACAACACGAAAAAAAAGTTTAAAAAAAGAAAACAAACTGCAAGATGCGATTTAGCGCTGTCCCAAAGTCAAATTCAAAGTTCAAAGCGAAGACAACCCTCAAAGGGGACCGGGACCGGTAAAGTTTTCAACTTGAAGTATGCGCGCGAGGTTTTCACTTGAAAAGTGTTGCTTGAGATGCTGCCAAAGTGGACACGACACTCTGCGCTCCACTCCCTTTCCCTTTGATAAACATGAACACCTTTTTAATAGTACGTTGCTCCACTTGGGGAATGGCTGGGGGGAGGATGGCTGCTCATCATTGCTCTTGATTCAAATGTGTTTTTATTGATGTGAGCTCGCGGCGCTCCGGATGTGTTGTCCTTTGGGTTTTCCATTCTAATATCCGCCGGTGATAAGCTGAATTATTGACTAGCGCTAGCGCTTTCCTCTGTTTGTCCTGCAAGTTTCAGCATCTTGGTCAATGTCCTTCCTCGTTAATGTCCGCGTGCTATATTTTATTTTTCCTTCTTACTTTCCTTTCCAACGGCCGCTGATTTGATTTGGGTTTCTCTCTCTATGCGGTGGTTTGCCAGCCACATTAAAGCGTTGATATCATTTGTGGTGCCAACAAGAAGTTATCTGATAACATTATTTCATACTCTTGAGCTGCGACAGTTTTTATTGACTGCAGTTTATGTGAAATTGTAAATGTATCTTTGAGTATTTTATTTAATTGAGTTTTTGAGGGCTATAAGAATTGATGCGCCATTAGCTAACTATTTGTTATTTGTGTTATTATACAGTCCGATTGCTAATTGAAAGTCGCTCATCATCATTTCCTTTTTGGAGACACACGCATATTTCAAAAAACCCTTCAAGCCAGAACAAAGTGCTAGAATGCGTGTCGTATGTAAATTAATACAAATAGATGCACAGAGCAGAGACTAAAGAATGGGAATGGGTAATTTTCCAATAGGCCAGGCGACATGCAAAGGACACCAAAAGGACACTAACACCAGGAAACAGAAACACACGCAAGCCTCTCAAGTGCTAATAAACTACATGCAGCACATCGAGAATGCGGCACGTTAATAATTTATGTGGGCTAATAGTCAGCCACACTGGATAAACATCATATGCAGGCAGCTCTGCTCGCTCTCTCTCTCTCTATGTATGTATATGGACACACAAACAAAAAACAGGAGGCGGTGTGAGGCAGGACTTGCCTCATCGGCTCGTCTGTCGCCTGTCAACGTCAACCCTTTTTTTTTTGGTTGGGAAAACCCAAAAATAGTGCACAAAATTTATGGGCAATTTCTGTTTGCTGTTGTTGTTGAACCTAGTTCAAATTTACCTTGACACTATCTGACCTGATATATCTATAGTACAGCGATACTGCTCGACGAAACGATACTATATACTTATATATAATTTCCCTATTAGCTGAGCAAACAATTTGTTTGCCTTGTTTGCATATCATGAAGGACACACAACACAACAGCAAACAGTGAACTGTGAACAGTGAAAGTAAGCATATACGTAATGTCCTATCATTGTTTGAAATTTAATTAACAAAAGGGTCAATTGTCGCGTGTGAATGAATGGAAAGTGTTCCAAAACCTGCCCCCCCGTTGCTGCTGGTCAACTTAAATGTCCATAGTGGGTAAACAATATTTTTGATTAATTTATGAATATTCGTGTGAAATTTCTTCTCTTTTTTTTTTTGTTATTTGTTGCGTATTTTATTTCCTTTTATTGTTTATGCCTGCATGAACAAGTCCTGGTTGCGTGTTCTTAGGGTTAAAACGCAGTTTCCCATTAAACTGTAAGTTTAATGAGCGAAATTCCCATTAAACTGTAAGTTTAATGAGCGAAATTCAGTAATTATATTAACTAACTTTTTATTGTGCTTAATTGCAACAATATAATTGATTTTATGATCAAAGTAATATATGAGCAACATTTAACAAAGGGGCGTTATTAAAGGGTATGCTTAATAGGTGTTGGACTTTTCTAAGTCTTTAATATTAAATTTACACTAAGAAGTTACAATAAAATCACAAGTCATATCACATTCATATCCCTTGAGGGTTTCAACACCCAATCTCTCTAGTTTGCTTGCCAAAACTATTTTCAAAATCAAATTAAAAGTGAAAACTAATTCCCACACATGTTGTGAATTGTCATGCCTTCAGGCATGTCGTTGCCTGTTGTTGTTCTTGTTCCGTTTCCGTATCTGTTTTTGTTTCGCTCCCCAACAAAACCCATTTGCAAATAGTTGACAAAGTTTTTGGACAAAAATAATAAAATCAATAAATGACTTGTGAACTTTGTCTTTGTTGTCTTTGTGCCACTTTAAAGCAGTGTTGGGCAAGGTTTGCGCCCAAATTGAAGTTTGATTTATGTTTTGTAGTTTAGTTTTGTTGGCGATTTAAATTTGAGAAATTGTTGCGTTAAGAAATGTTAAAAATTTTAATATGAAATGAAAGGAATTATTTTTCCATCAAATATCAACATAGTATAAATAATAGTTTTAGATAAAACTCCATTGTTTTGAAAAATCTAAGGGGTCGCGACATATTTCCGACAACATATGTACCTCCGCCGTTTCAATAACGACATATCTCCGCTCGGAGTGAGAGAGAGAGAGAGAGATGTCGTCTCAAAACGTCATGTCTCCACCGAAAGAAACACCACATATCTTCGTCAGTAAAATGAACTGGGCGGAAATATGTCGTCGGTGTTATGACGCTATACCAAAATTTTTAATGCATGCATTTTGACTTAAAATCGCTTTTGCAAATCGGGTCAGTTTTGCCGAAGTTATGGAAGTCGAAAGATTTTACCAATGCCCAAGTCGATTTTTTGGCATAAAATTTTAACATGCATTTTGACCAAAAATCGAATTTTATTTAAATGCAAATATTTAAATGCAGTTTTATTCTAGTAGTCAAACCATGACTTTTAAGACATTGCATTTGAAAATCGGGTCAGTTTGCCGAAGTTATGGAAGTCGAAAGATTTTACCAATGCCCAAGTCGATTTTTGGCATAAAATTTTAACATGCAATTTGACCAAAAATAATTATTTTTATTTAAATGCAGTTCTTTAAATGCAGTTTTATTTTAGGGGTCAAACCATGACTTTTAAGATATTGCTTTTGAAAATCGGGTCAGTTTTGCCGAAGTTATGGAAGTCGAAAGATTTTACCAATGCCCAAGTCGATTTTTTGGCATAAAATTTTAACATGCATTTTGACCAAAAATCGAATTTTATTTAAATGCAGTTATTTAAATGCAGTTTTATTCTAGGAGTCAAACCATGACTTTTAAGACATTGCATTTGAAAATCGGGTCAGTTTTGCCGAAGTTATGGAAGTCGAAAGATTTTACCAATGCCCAAGTCGATTTTTTGGCATAAAATTTTAACATGCATTTTGACCAAAAATCTAATTTTATTTAAATGCAGTTCTTTAAATGCAGTTTTATTCTAGTAGTCAAACCATGACTTTTAAGATATTGCTTTTGAAAATCGGGTCAGTTTTGCCGAAGTTATGGAAGTCGAAAGATTTTACCAATGCCCAAGTCGATTTTTTGGCATAAAATTTTAACATGCGTTTTGACCAAAAATCTAATTTTATTTAAATGCAGTTATTTAAATGCAGTTTTATTTTAGGGGTCAAACCATGACTTTTAAGACATTGCATTTGAAAATCGGGTCAGTTTTGCCGAAGTTATGGAAGTCGAAAGATTTTACCAATGCCCAAGTCGATTTTTTGGCATAAAATTTTAACATGCATTTTGACTAAATGCAGTTTTATTCTAGAAGTCAAACCTTGGTTTTAAAGAGATATGTCGTCTCTGCTCGGAGATATGTCGTCTCAAAATGTTTTATCTCCGCCAAAAGAAACACGACATATCTCCACCAGCAAAATGTATTGGGCGGAGATATGACGCTATGCCAAATCTAATCTAATAATTTAAAGATGTTCGCTGTTGCATTTTGCATGCGTTAGCTTAAGGACCTCAACACAACAACTACAACTACTACTGTTTTTATCATCGGTTGCTGTCTGTGTTTGTTCTGCTAGGTAAGCACCTTGATGCGGTGTCTGGCATGAATTTTTCATGACATTTTTGTCAAGTGAAGAGAAACACTTCAAAGAATGCACTAGGATCTACTATTACTATCCAGTCAGGCATAAGGATAACTGGATGAATGACTCCAGCCAGGGTGTTGGGGTTGAGTTTGAGGGCAGCAGGCAACCGCGTGCACACGAACATTTTAAGTAAAGTGTCAGCAAACATTGCAGTCAAGTCAAGGATGCTGCAGATGCCCAGACTGGAGCGAGGGCTTGAATATTAAATGCATAGGTAAGGAAGCTTCAAATTGGAATATGTGCTAAACTGTCAGTAATTGAAGGCATGCAGAGAGAGAAGCACTTAAGCATAGAACACCTTCCTTTACTCCTTCCCTACCACCCACCCCCCCTTGCAATTGGACATAGTCAAATACCCTTTTGCTCGACGTGCGCTTTCGCCACGGCAATTAACTTTACAAATCGCATGTGAGCCAGTGATTAATTATTCCAAAACCGGACACACTCCAGCTACAGCTACAGCTCAGCTCCAGCTCTAGTTCCAAAAGCGGACAGTTAACCCATTTTGGCCTCAAAAAGGGTTGCACTAAACAGCTGCAAGTCCGAAATATACGAAGAGGGGGGTTGGTTGAGGTCGGGTTATTTTTGACATTTTACATTTGTGTGTGCTGAGACCAAACCGTAATGTGTGATGAATGTTTTTGCTTATAAAGCGTAAATTGAAACTAGCATATTCTTGACCGGGACACACATTCGAGTCTCTGCGTACGATTCCCATTCTGACCACATGCCACTTAGCACATGTTGTTGTTTGTTAGCTAACCCCTCCTTCCACCCAATCTCTCGCTCTCTACACATGCTGGCCCCTTTACTTTGGTCAGTTTTCTTCGTCTTATCGCAAAGGGCACAAGTTTGGCATTAATTTTGATTTGGTCAACACTTCATTAATCACGCCCCAATGCAAATTGTTGCCAAAAGGGTTTTTTACCCAAGACCTCAACGTCTCAAAAACTAACACGCAATAATCTCCTTTGGTCAAGGATATGTGTATGCGTGCGTGTGCGTGTGTGTGTGAGTGTGTGTGTGTTCGTGCCGAAAGTTTTATTACAACCTTATCGCTTTATCGAATATTTAAGAGCAGGGAAGTTTTTCCTTTAAAACACAAATTCAATTTCAATTTTCATTTCAAGGCACGCACACAGCATCCGGTCGGGTTAAGGAAGATCGAGTTTGCAGCAGAGCGGAGGGAGATTGGCATTTACATATGCTGTTATCCTGTTTCGAAGGATCGCGTTGCCATCAACCATCAAATATTTTAATTTTCATGCTCACTGATCCTTTCGTCGCACAACAATAATATCCTAGGCGCAAACAGCTGTTTGCCCATTAAAATATGTTAAGTCTCCGGAGAGAAAAAGGGTTAAAAGGGTTGCTTTTTTTGTTCCTCTTTTCAGATGAGACCAGCAGATGATGATTTGGTAGAAAAAAGATGAGTATAATATTTATCAAAAATTAGCTACGTTAAGCATTGAACTAGAGGCCAAAACCTAACCAAAAAATCATTTTTCTAGTAGATCGTTTAGTTTTTCACAAAGTTATGACAATGAAAATTTAACACTAAGGTCTGGAAAGGAAACTCTTGCAGGCTACTTTAAAGCCATACAATCTAGCTCCTGTTGGCTACCAGAATACAATGTGAAGAAATAATAAAAATTGCATTTAAAAGCTCAAAAAGTGAAAAAACTTGATTTGCCCTGAGTGCTCAAAAAACAAGCAAGAACTAAATATGAATGTGATTTATATATGTGTGTGTGTGTGTGTGTGTGTGAGTGTGTATCCTTGCTTATCCTTTATAATATGCACGGTTTGTTGTTGACGGCTGAAGAGCTGAACCACAGAGCAGCTGTACGAGTAACAAAAAGAATGTAAAAAAAACCTAGAAAAGGAATCCCCTTTTAATATGCAAAGCAACTGCCTTAGGTGCAACGCTAGAGGGGGGAATGAAAGGAGCGAGGAGGAAGAAAGTAGAAAGTAGCTCGACTTGGCTGAGGCAGCTTTTCGTAGTTTTTTGCCCAAGCTGAGTGGCAAAAAGTTAATGGATTGTTATCTTGCGGTTGCCTTCGGCTCATCCGCTATACCAATGGACTTTGTCTGCCTGCAATTAAAACGCCGCATCCTTCATCACATCACATCCTTTTGCCAAAAACATCTTGAGCTTCGTTTGCAGTTAATGAAATTGTTACAAGTGCACTTGCCAAACCCCCTTGCAATAATGAAACACATCCTTGCAGCAGCTGCTTGCCTCATACGTAGCAAATATTTGCATGTAACATTTTTACACAAGTTTTTTGCATCTTTCTTTCTTTTTTACACAGGCTGCCAAGTTGCTAAACTTTTTTTGCCACATGAGAGTAAAAAACGAATAAAAAGCAAAGCCGCAAGAAAAATGTTTGCTTTTTGCCACAGGCAAATTACGCAGTGTTTTTATTTTATTTTTATTTTTTGCTGGCGTTTCAAAATTAACAGGCTCATAATGAGCTGATTATTGTGCCAACAGTGGAAACTAGGGACTGCTAGTAATTGAATCAAATGAGAAGATGCTTAGCTTTAATTAATAGGCAAAGGAAAGGACCTTCCTTAGCGTATCATATGTCCACCTTTAACTGTCACAAGTCATTCACTTATTAAAAACATAAATTTAAGACAAACAGCATAAAAATCGATAACCTACATTTTCAGCATTCGTAAAAAAAACCCCCAAATATTTTATATGAAAAACTCCACATAAAGAACAAAGGAACAAGGAACAACAGCAAGAACAACAACAATTAAGGCATATATAACAACCCTCAATTACGACAGCGAATTTTTTGGCTTACTTACTGGCAGCAGCATGTGTACTTTTTTAATTAGAACAAAACGAAGGGTCGCTAAAGGATATGCTGAATGATGCAAGATGCAAACTTGGCATTGAATATTGAAAAGAAGGTAGAAAGCTTGAGAGGATTTTGAAGCTATGCATGAGATTTGATTAGAAGGCATTTAATAATGGGTATCTATGAAAACATTTCGTAAGTTTTATTTAAGAAACAGTCACATAACTTTATTTGTCTGATTGATGCCGTGTGTTTATCCTTATTCTCTCACTCTGTTTGCTAGGTGTATTCACAAGGCAAATAAAGTCACGTGTCCTTTGGACAATATGTGAGAATGACAGCAAAGCATGTGCCTTAAAGAAGAAAAACTCAAAACATAAGGCTATTGTGTGTGTGGCAAAAAGGGTCCTTAGAATCCCGTGTGTCCTGTGTCCTGTATATCCTGGTCATGTCATTCGCATATGCTAATTAGGCAATTAATATTTGTGGGCGAGACAACTTAATTTATAGACCAAGAAAGCATATTTCTGTCTTGTTATGAAATGCGATACTTTTAAGCATAGCAAGTCCTTTTTTAGCCAAGCAAGGATACAACTGGGGAATGGGAACTAGGTGTGAGTGTGTGTGTGTGTGTGCGTCATGCGGCAGGACAATAAACTTATCACATGTTGCCAACGTTGTTGCTGGCGTCCCAAAAACTTTTGCAACGAGTTTGATTTGCGGTCGTGCCCTTAGCTCACATATACACATACATACATACATACACATGCGAATAATATCCTTTCTTCCTTCTTGGGTTGGATGGGCTGTCAGAGCACTGATATGCGGCTCAGTGGCAGAGTCAGCAATAATAATAATATTTTCTTAGCCACACTTTATTTTTGGACTGCATGCCACACATAACTTGCCACAGATTGAGGCAGGATATAAAGAGAGAGAGAGAGAGTCAAGCCTTGTGGTCACCCACTGGAGCATGTGCAGCATCTGCAAGATGCATGCCTCAATACAACAAAAAAAAACACTAAAGTCTTCGTCTTTCTTCAGGCGACATTTGTCAGACGAGTCTGACAAAGATTGAAGTGGAGTTGACTTCGACTCAAGTTTGGAGTTGAGTTGTAGTTGAGTTGGGGCTGCTGCGGTTGCTGCTCAACAGATTTGATTAAGTTTGTTTGTCTTGAGGCTGACGAGGCATTTTTGGGCGAAATAAGTAATACGATACATGCCAACAAATAGGATTTATGCTAAGCAAAGGAAACTATGAAAAAACTAAATAGAAAATCTACTTTCAATGCTTAACTATTTCAACCTAATCTCTACTTACTTATATGATCCCACATTTATGTCTTCAATCTGCTGCTGCTTAAAAATTTTCATACGGAAATAAGTTAATCGCAAGTAAAATAACTCTGAGCAATTTTTGCAGCTGCTTGAACGACCCACAAACAAGCCAAAAAAAAAAGGAAAGAAATTACAAAACGTAAAGTAAACACACGGAAGGCAGGCAGGCAGGCAGGAACGGTAAAACTTTGCCGTTCGAGTAAAGTTCGTATTACGTATACGTAATGTGGCAATAAATGTTGCGCTCGATTAAAAAGCCATTGCATACTTTTTGGCGTTCAGGCGCCTTTTACGAGCGCGCACGAGAAACAAGTAGGAGGAAGAGAGAGAGAACAGCTACTTGTCTGAAATCTGTTTTACCAACAAAATAAAAAAAATTGTGTAAACTCCAGACAGACAGCAGCAGTGTGAATTGTGCAGGGGGGCGTGTGTGTGTGTGTGTGTGTGTTGTTAACGCGTCAGTTACAAGACACATCTTGCAAAAACACAATACGATGCTACCCCGCTCCCACTCATGTGAAAAGTTGGTTGCTTAAGTAAGTGCTTGTAATATTGCCAGGAGACTTTTGCAAAACCGACGATTAAATGAAGCCCTCAAAAAAAGAAACTCTGACTTGATAAGCAGGCAGCTGGTTAAATCAGTCAAGTCTTAAGTCTTAAGAGGCAGCGGATAAGTATATTACTGTAAAAGATATAAAAAATAAATCATACAAAAATTTAACTCAATCAATCTTTCCTTCTTTCACACAATTTTGTTCTCATTTCGACTCGTATCTGGCAGCTTTAAAGCTTTATTTCACTCATTAAGTCATGCAGACTTGAGAGGCGCTGTTTTTATTTTTTACTGTAGCTGGCCAAAAGGTAACCCAACAACAGCCGCAAACAACAAATTTACAGTTTACGTGTCCTTAATTAGCAACAAGCATAAAAAATGGACAAGAATGAGCAAAAATGAGAGAAAAAAAATATAACAAAAACTAAAAGCTCACCAAATAAAATGTGCGCTGAAATAGAAAGCGCGCGTACAAAAACTAAATAAAAAGCGTACAGTAAAAAGAAAAAGAAGCTTGTGATTTTTTGTTTTATTTGCATTTTCATTATAAAATTATATTTTTTACAGAAATTCTTCATTCGTCTCCCAAGTATCAGCTCTCATTTTTGTTTTTTCCCTTATTCTCGTTTTTTTTTGTTCAACTTTTTTGGTGCTTTTGTTTTTTAGACGGTTCTTGTAACGCTTGCGTCCCAGTGATTCTTTGATGAGCTCGGGCAGGGCAAAGGAAGGGGGGAAGGGTTGCCAAAATGATGCTTCAACTTTGTTTTTGCCAGCTCGACTGACTCTTTAAGGAGGGCCAAAAACTAAAGCCCCTTCAACGCAAATTATTAACTGAAAAACCAGTTTTTCATTATCCAGCCATCCATTGTCCAACTGTCCATTTGTCCACTTATCCCCTTGCCTAAACATGTGTCAAAACAAGAACAACAACAACAATCGCTGACCACCAACTGCGGTGTTTTTGTGCAATCAAATGACCACTTCAATGACTTTATCCCTGCATCCTGTTTATAATAATAAGCTGATCAATTTGTAAATGAACCTTGTCCAATTTTACGCAACATTAAAACTGACCTAAGGTCATTTTCAAAAAAAGAACAGGTTCTAAATGCGCGCGTGCCGCTCAACTCCTGAATTGAGTCCTTTATTCCGGTAGTCAACCGGTTTTGTTCCCTAGAGGGAATAAACATGCATATTTCCTGTCCCTCTCCCTCTTTCTCTCTCTCTCTCTCTCTTTCCTGTTGTAGTTCATGCAACCACCACAGAGCGACACGAGCCTGCACTCAACAAGCATTGCCATTTGTCCTGGACAGGGGTCAACGGTGTTGCCAATTGGTTGCATGACATTTTCATTTACCATTTCTTGTTTATAAATTTCTATTTGTCCTCCCTCCACACGAACACAGGAGGGGCAAATGCAACGCTTGGCATGTGCATTACCCGAGGGCATTGAATTCTGTTCAGGGTGCACTTCACACAGACAAGCAGAAAGAGAGAGGAAAAGAGAGCGAGAGAGAAAGTGTATTCGCTTAAATCAACAGAAATGTTGACAAGGTTCATTGAAATTTGTCAATAATAAGTATTTCTAAGTAAACAAACTCAGTTTTGAGTTTGCTTTTCAAACGTGATAGATAAATATCTTAAAAATAATGTCTGATTTTGAACAAAATAATTATTCTCAAGGAACCAATGAGACGCTCCATCGCGTGCGACGTCATATATCCTTTGTTAATTTATGGAATGATGTGAGTACAACAACGATTATATAACGAAAAATCAATTCTAAAGTACTCTCCCTCTTAGAGCAATTGTTATTATCCCGACGCTCGTAATCCAACTAGCAATGAGATGTGTCAATTCATTCACGCGCATCCAAGTTGTTCCTATTTTGTTCAATATGTTGACTATCTGGAGCTTTTGTTTTGCACTTTCCACTTAACTTGGAGTGCTTTCTATGGGCTTATAGTTGGTCTGATCTTAATAGTTGTCTACAGCTTGATTTACATATTGGTTAAGTATTTGTAAGTAAAGCTTTACTATTTCATACATTTTCCCCTAATACTATTTACTACACAGCTGTGTGCCAAACTATATAGTGCTGATGAAGCTGCTTCCCATATCGCCATATGCCTTTAGTTTTTCTTACTACAGTTTCTGTATCTTTTTGCCGGATTATCTCTGCTTTTGGCTGCATTGTCCCTTTACAACGGCATATGAGGCCTCTCTGAACCTTTCCAAATTCATGGGCGATATTCTACGCTTTTTTATGATTGGCATAATGATGCTTTGCTTTTCGGGTCATCGTATCTACAGTGTGCTCTGGTGGAACAATATGGCATTCATACTCGTCGGCTATATCTATCTATTTTGGGTTGTATCCTATAAGTATGAAATGTTTGATAACCCAAATTTGGCCTATGAAGATTCGCATCTAATGCGATTCAATGCCTGGACTTTCCTTTACGTTTTCTTATTGGTGCTATTCCTTTCCGTTTTTATATCCTTTCACAAGTTGCGTAGACCCCGGACAGCCAGAGATTTAATTAAAGATAGATATAGAAACATTGAACTGGCAAGCGAAGCGGAAATAGACACAGAACCGCCTGTCTCTGAAGGCTTAACTAAATTTCAAATCTGGTGGCGTTCTGTAAATGGTTATGCCATTATGAAGGAACGCTATAAATTCATAGTTATCATATTCGTAAGTGACTTGCACATAGTTTACCAATCTTATCTATCGAACTCCTTGGTCTACAGACACCCTTTTACTTTGTGCTTGCCAACATAATACCAGTTATGGATAAGAAACGACCTTTGAAAGGCTGGTGTAAGCCCATAGTCTGCAGTGCGTTTCTTATACTACCACTTTTGTTTATTGGTGTGAGTCCCGATCCTACGGGCTGGTGTGGACTACTCATCTGCAGTTGGCTTGTATCATTTATCGTTTACATCTCATTCGATTCGTTGCGTGAACCGAACGTCTTGTTGATAGGCATAACCAGCGTTGTGGGGACACTTGTATGTGCCATTTGCTTTCAAGTTTTATTTGACGAGCTCGATAATCTGATGTGGCAATATTGGGCAATGCAATTAGGCAATTGCCCCGATCTCATCTGCGTGATGTTCTTCAGTACCGGCGAGTGTTTTTGCACCATGGTTGTAATCACCTATCTCAAACGTGCCAAGATGTTTAATGCCGCCTATGGTGTTGTTATGAATCTAGTTACCAATGTGGTTTACACAACTCTACCTCTCATTACCTTGCACAATTGTTACGATAAGAATATCTATGTGAGTGCGTGATCTTTATACAGTCGAACTTTCATGTAACGAAAATTTTGTTTCTTGTTCCTGTTCCCCTTAGGTTATGTGCACTGCGGATACGGAAACTTGCTATGCCTTCTTTCTGGTCATCTTTTTTGGCACACTTTTCCATGTTTCGATGAGTGGCAATGAGTTTCGCATGTCGCTTTTCTACTATCTGCTCCTACTGTATGTTATTTATTATATTTATCAGATATTGAACTTTTATGAAGTGGTGCAACCATTTGGTTCATTGCATGTCATTCGACCGCCCGGGAAAATGCATAACCATTGGGCCTAATTTGTATGAACATTATTAAATAATAGCGAATATTAATATGGGAAATTTACTAGTTGAAGCACTTACTTTAAGCCGATTCATGTATGATAACAAGATATCTACCCCTACACTCCTACACCCCTACACCCTTACTCTCACCCTAAACCCTAAAAGCGCTAAGCAACTCTAGTCAGGCTGAACAAAAGCGCTTTTGTGTTTAAATTTGGTTTGAAGCCAAAAACAAATAAAAAAAAATTGAAGACGGGGCAAGGAAAAGAAGGAATCCAAACGTTGCCTACTTCGAGGGTTGTCAGCGAATATTTGGATGTGTTTTCTGTTTTCCAAATGTGAAATCTTGCTAGCAAACAAAAAAAGTGAAATTGATGAATATTTTGGGAGTTTTTAGGGTGTTAGAGGAGGTTTGTAGTATTCAAAAAGATTTTTAGATTATTAAAAAAGTTGTTACAAGTGAGAGGATGACTTCTATGCTGCTACAGGACATCTTTTGCCTTAGCATCCTTTGGCTTGGCATATTTTGACATTTGCTAAATTAAAGTGAGTTGCGATTCTTTTTCTCTATTTGTCCTTTATCTTTCTTACTTTTTTTTTTTGCGGAATCTTGTTGTTATTTGTTCCGGCACCTTTTGCATTAAATATTAATTCATGCATAAAGTGTGAAAATAAGAAGAGCGAGAAGAGCAAAATAAAAAATAAAACGCCAAATCAGGGCAGACAGAAGACGACATTCTTTGTTGACAGAATGTTAAGTCAACAACATTCGCTGGTTTGGCATAATGTGAATCCTTGCAATTTGTCGCTTTACTTGCGGTTGCCACAAAACCCAAGCCCCAACTCACCCACCACCATCGCACAAGCCAACTTACTTGGCGTTTAGTTGATCTACCACAAACTATCTTAGTGTCTAAAATGTTTGTTGCATTAATACTCAGCCTTAAATCCAATTATACAAAAGAACAATCTCCAAAAGAGTGATTTGACTATAACAATGTATAAAATATTCTTTAACACACATAGATGGCAACGTGTATAACAACGCCACCTAGTGTATACATTCAAAGAGTTAAGCATCATAGCTTACACCTGAAGATGGCGGTAAAATCTTTTGCTAGCGCCACCTTTTGTATTTTTTCGTCAACTACCATAGGCAGCGCTTCAGTGGCGCCACAAGCTAAGGCTCATGCATGGCTCTATTAAAAGACTTGAAACATAGATGGCGTTCCATATTTCCAACACAATTTCTTTCCTATGAGCGAAAATTTTGCAGTGCCACCTGTTAGCAGACTAATCAAACGTGGAAGGTATATTTTATGAATTAATTCCCAGTCTGAATAAAATAGCTCAATGGGAACTTGCTTAACGTATTAGCATGGACACATACCATGCATATATTAGTAAAGACAGTAAACCAAGTTGACAGCCCTAGCCTGCGTCATAATTATAGCGCCAAATTTAAAAGTGAAAATATCATAAATACCATATTCAAGATGCAGTTGTAATTATTTAAATCTTTTTGATGCTATAAACTTAAAATACTAAAGAATGCTATCAACAAAAATAGTGCACCAGTCAATTGCAAAACAGAACCTCGATTGCAACCAAGATTATTGACACTTATAAGATATTGAGCCTCATCGGGAGTTTGGCATGCAGGCTGATCACAAGAGATGTGCCCAAAGCCCTGCGACTGCACCGAAAAGAAGAGCGGAGGACATGGCTCATAATCGTAGCCCACACAAGCATCCGTTAGATCATAACTAAAAGCGCCCAGAGCTGTCGATTCGCAACTCTCATCCTCACGCAAAGGATAACTTACATTGCGAAAGGGAAGCTCATAAATGCGAGAGAAACAGACCGTAAAAGTTATTTGACTAATTGGCGCAATCTTAAGATAACGCATACTCTGCCTTCCAGGCATATAGAGTGAATCCAGACGATAGAAATTAATGCTGCCTAATCGGCCATATTGCTCCAAAGCATTTGATCCAAATTCGCTAATTAAACCATTGGAATAACAACGAGGATTCCAAAGGCGACGAGGAACTAAGTCAAAATGTAATATATTTGGGATGGATATAGGGTATAAATGTATATAAAGGACTTACCCTGCCTGATTCTTCTTATAACTGGTAATCCACACTTTTCCGGCGATTTTGCAATATTCAACAAATATAAATCTCTGTTCGGATCTCGCACAAAGTCATGGAATCTTACAAGTGCTCCACCTCCATAGTAGATAAAATGTAAATTGGGCAACCGGTAACTTAAACGCTCCATATAGCGTACACAATAATCATAGTCTCTCTCATCGACAAAGGATGTTGGACTTGGCACCAAGAAAGCTACCAAAGAACGTCCACCAAGATCACCTTTAGCTTGCTCCTCACCCAACAGTTCCTCCGCTCGAGTGCTGAGAGTGTTCAATATGACGGGTAAATTTAAACCAGGTGGATCTAGGAAAAGTCGATTACATAAAATCCGTTCAAATTTGACTAACCAATGCTTACGCCAATAATGAGATGTAGCATTCCAATTTTCATAGACATTTACTATATAGTCGGTTGTATTGACAATAACTGAAGCATCGAAAGCAGCAAATATGGTTACTTTACTTGCATATGGATGAATATTCAAGTTCTGTAAGACATAACTAAACAAAAAGCACAGAGAATAAATATATTTCTCAAAAGAAATCAATTTTTTGGTAATCTTTACTTACGCCACATAGTCAACTACCCAATCAAATGGCCAATTGGTATCCACAAACACAAAGATATCCGCTTTAATAGTCGTTATATTTGATATATCCATTACATGTTCAAATGGAAAGAAGTCCATCAGTTCTATAAGAGAAAGAGAGTTTAATAAATATACAAAATTTAGGGTAAAGTATTCAATATTGGAACCACTTGGAAAATAAAAACATGCTTGTTAGTTCTAGTGTAAAATTTATTTGCGACTTTTTCTTCTTCTCTTTTTTAGCACTGGAACTTAAAACTTAAATAGAAAAAAATAATAATAATAATGGTTTGGGGTGGGTGTGTGAAGGGTTGTTAAGGTTGTTAATTTGAACTCGCATAGAATAATACAATTCTCTTTTGCTCTCTCTCTCTCTCTCGCTCTCTCTTTCTCTTACTGCATTGATTGCTGGAGCATAAAGGCCAATAGAATGGTAAACAAACTGGCCGTCAAAGCAGAGACACCACTGTAGCAACCCATGTTGACAGATGAAACAATATAACGCCATTGATCGGGCGTCTGGCAGGCATCCTGTGTGCAGGATGTAGTATTAATATTGCCCGGCTGCACCGACAAATAAAGTGGAGGACACTGTGTGATGGTATAATAACCATTGCAGGCATTCGACAGATCATAGGAATAACTATTGCCACTGATCTGTACACAATTTTGATTCACTGTGCCAGTGTTGCCCGAGTTGGTAGAGTTTTGTTGTGGCCATTCGTAGCTGCGCGAGGAGCAGATGGTAAAGCTGCCTCCGTTTTGGGATTGAATGGTTACAACACGATTAGCGCCAGCGCCAAAGAAGTAGTTGGATGCCATGCGATAGAAGTTAATGGTGCCAGGACGAACATATTGATACATTTGATCTGTGCCCCAACTATTTGTATACCAGGCAGAGCCACAACGAGGATTGATAATGCGACGAGGAACTGTAAAAGATGGTTGTAGTTAGAATAGTTGGAAAGTAATCAAAATGTTAGCTGCTTACTCTTTGCTATGCGTTTGGCGACAGGTCCTGCTGAGGTAGCCACAGTGCTGCCAGGCAACAAGGAGAAGAGATCCCTTGTGCTATCGCGGACAAAGTTATTGAAACGTTGTATGTTGCCACCACCATAGTAGATGAAACGTAGATCGGGCAATTGCTCGTAGAGATACTGCAGCTCAGTTGTGGCGTAACTTGAATCGCCATCATTCACTGATGCTTGATTGGGAATTATCAGAGCTACCAAAGAACGACCTCCAACACTTGAATTGGTTTTCTCTCCATTCAACAGTGTTTGACTAATATTCTGAATAGAACGCAAAACATTGGGTAGATTGAAACCTTGTTGAACTATAGAAGGAAATTCGATAAGTTATCGGTAGACTATTGAAATCGATAAGACACTTACGTTGCGACTGTACTGTGTAGTTCCACTGCTGATAGAAATCGGTTATCAAATTGGTGGTATTCACAATAATCGAACCATCTAAAGCGGAAAGCATTGTCACAGAGCTGGCATAAGGATGAACATTCAACTGCTGAAGAACGTAGCTGCATGGGGGAAAGAAGGGAGAGAATAAATTGTTGTTTGTTAAGGATTCAATTTACAAAAACTCACGCTACGTAATCCACAATAGACTTGTACTGCCATGTGGTATCCAGATAGATGTACAAATTAGTCATTGGAGTGATCATATCGGATAAATCCTGATTATTGGTAGCACTGCAGGAGACATCGTTCAACGATTGCGCTACAAAAAGAATCAAAGACATCATAGATAGGATAGGATAAAGGGATACTAGACTAACACTCCATGATTAATGAATAAAGCTAACTTATTCCCAAGTGGTTCCATATGAAAATTATTATTTGAAGTCTTTCACTTACGGACATAGGTAACCAGCGAAAGTGAGGCAGTATTGGCGAATTCAGCAATTGCAGCTGACTGAAGTGTTACTTCGAGTTGCATCTCACGGTCTAGGACTTGGGCAAATGCGCTCGTTTGTCCCTGCATCTCTTGTGGAGGTGCCACATTGGGGAACTGCTGCTGACGACTGCAGGCCTGAATACCGGAACCCAAAACACCCGTCGAGGAATAATACATGCGTAGGAGCTGGGAGAGCTTAAGACCCGAAGCTTGAGTTCGCCATTGTTGCACATTCTTGGCAATGATTAGACCATCGAGACCACCACGAATTTCTGCATCGGTGGCCTCCAGATTGTTGCGCTGCGAGAGGAAGTACCAGTGTGGCAGAACCGTATCATTCCAGCCACCTGTAGCGCCAACTGTAGCTACATTATTTTGGGAGATGGGCACCTGGACAAGCGTGACTTCGGCAAGATCTCCGGCTAGTGTGGCTGCCCAACGATTGTCAATGTTGGAGCCCAAGGTCTGGGATTGAGGGCGACCACGACGAGACAGCTGAAGAAGTGTATTCACTGGCACGGTCTGCTGCTGCAGTCCTGTGGCTACTCCAGCAATCAAAGTACCCGCAGAGACAGTACCCCAACGGGTGCGTACAACGCCATCTTCGACAGGACATTGACTGGTTCCAGTTTGATCTCCTCCAGCATAAGCCCAATCTCTATTGTCATCCAGTTCGCCAAGCTGCACATAGTTGGAGCCGGGACGAGCACGCTTTGGACGAAAGTCTACCCACTCAGCATCTCCAATGAAGTTATTTTCATAGTTTTTCCGAAGAGCGCGAGGCAAACGCTGTGCACGATATTGCGAGAGTTGACCACAGACAGTATTTTCATCTCCTCGCAGTCTCGTATCAAAGGTGCTCGACAGCATAAAGTGAAGGGAACAACGTTCCGTGCTGGTTAACGAACTGTTTGGGAAATTATTCGCATTTCCCGGCAACAAACGGGAGAGAAGAATTCGCAACTTGGGGAACTGGAAACCAGTTGGACTATAGGGTATAACACCCATAACTGGATTAACACCCGGAGCACGTTTAATACCATCCTGGCGGAAACGATGCAACAGTGCAACAGCAACGGTTCGAATGTCTACTTGATAGCCGGTATTCACATAGCTCTGTTCCACCTTCTCAATCAGTGAAATCAGCGTGTCCATGTTGGCGGGCAAACGATTATCTCGATTCATAAAGTACGACGTATTATAGCATTCAATCAGTGATGGTGGTATTTGTAATTGGGCATTTTCCTGTGCCTGCACTGAACCCAAGCCAAGGATCAAGCCCAGGCAAAGGCAGACAGCGGCTGCCTTGAATCCAACAAGTTGCATGCCTCAAGTCGTGTATTTGATGTGTTATTCGTTAAATGGAAGCTGTGAATGAGAGAGTTGTGGTCTAGTGTAAATCATTTGTTAGGCAGGTTAGTTTTGGTATTAAATTCTTTGATATTAAATTGTTTCGGTTACAAAACTCTCAACTTTATCGAACTGACCATGGCCTAAAAATGTAACAAAAACTGAGTCAGCAGCCGCATTTCTTACATTTCAGTTTACAAACACTAACGCCCCAATAATATATGATAAGAGAGGGAGAGAAAGAGAGACAGAGAAAGAGTACGAATACACATTGTATTCCTCTTATCTTCTCACACCAAGACCAACAACAATTAGTTTTGCTTGATTTACTCGCATGCGTAAACTGTGTTATCCTTATCGTAATGCAAACATTTAAACAGTCCAAAACAGGTTGAGCTTATAAATGTCTCATTTTTTGAGTCTATGTATTTATATAGGTGCAAGAAATATTAATGTAGTATCTGATAATAGTTTGAAATGAGTAAATACATTAACTTTTTTAGTTTTGATGTGCCGCAATTTGTTGGGTCAGGTGGGGAATAAGGAAAAAGTGTGCGAGAAGTTAAATGAGTGGGATAGCACTACAGATGGGATGACATATAAAATCTTTAAGAGCATGCGAAGAAGCGCTTTAATGAGATAACACAGAGTGTAAGTTTTCAAACAGTTCCGAAACAATTTTAAGTTAAAAAAAACACATCAACAACTTTCTCGATTCGATATTTTTGCTCTAATTATTCAAAGTTACTTTGAAAACATAACTTCAAAGCTCTTCAAAGTTTTGTCAGTGTTAAAGTTACACATATCTTTATGGCTCTGTGTAAACTTCCTTTTACGCGGAATCTGATGTCATGGTTTCTTTGGCGCACACTCATACACTTATCAATTGAATATATATAAATAATCGAGCTGTAAGCGAGCATGAGTCAAGTCCCATCGCCTTGATATACCGTTTATACGCATTCAATATATCGGTTATCATTTTTTATCAGTTTCACAAAAGAATTTGTTCGTAATGCATATGGTAGATTGGCGAACGAAACTAGTCGCAACACATACCGCTAGTTTGTTCTATTGCTCAACTACAAAAGGGTCGCGTGAGTCAGCTGTAAGTCAGAAATTCTACCCATAGTTTCTGGTATTCATAAACTTTTATATTAATAGTTGTGTACAGTGTTTTTTTTTCACTTCACTTCACTGCGATTTTAGCCCATTGCGATAAGATAAAATTTTTATTTATTTAAGCACAGTTAGTTGTGAACTTTTCAACTAAATCGCAACCTTATTTCGTTTTGGGGCGTTTACCGATTTGTAGATATTTTTCATAAACAATTTCAAGTATCTACTTTGAGTTAATTTTATTATTTTGCACAATTGCAAGTTCTTTACAGCCAATCTTTTATTACAATCTATCTTACAATGATTGTATCTTTATCATATATTCACAACCGTTGGAGTTTTTTTTTCCGCTTTACCTTGTTCCACCTGCTAAACTATTCGTACTGATTGTTCGGTTTTCGGCACACAGGTGCCTTACCTAATTGGTAGAGCGACCGACGAGTTTTGTAATCTCTGCCAAACTGCTTATATCACTGATAAGATATGGGACTTTCGGATCTTGGTGAGTAACACACGACGCAGCAGCGAACGTTGTGCAAATCAAGTTTGTATTACTTGCCAAACTCTCCAGCAACGATGAGTGCTCAAATTGCGCACATTATTCTGGAAGTTCTGGTAAAATTGCTTATTTTTCAAAATTAAAAAAATGCGGCTAGTCGATAGCTTAGCAAATTTCCCATCTGGGACATTCCTTAAACTTCCCGCCTTGAAACACCAGGGCTGATATGAAACTGCAAGATATGTCTGTATGTAGGTATATGTGTTAAAAATATATCGATATGCAACATATGGAAGCACAGAAACATGCAGATACCCTTAAGACAAGAAGAAGAATAATCAATACTTGACGAAATGTAAATAAGAAATTTAGAAATTGTTAAAAAGGCTTTAACTTTACAATGGATATTGCAGGGGCAAGCATAGGACAGCACAGCAGGATGCGATTTTTGTGGCATTTATGGAGCGACATCCGATAATAGCCAAAAACTACTACAAGGGTGATAAATTGGCCAGCGAAGCCGCTTGGCAAAGATTAAGCAAAGAGCTAAACAGCGTTGGACCGCCAGTTAAAGATCCAGTTGAATGGAAGCGAGTAAGTTAAATATCAATCAAATATATATCTACGCTATATAAATGTTAATAATATTGCCCATAGGTATGGAAAGATTGGAAAAGCTGCATTCGCAAGAAGATAGCAAACAATCGAATGGAACCAAATGGCACTGGAAAGAGTTCCTTATATCAGGATACTCTCACACCTCTCGAGGATGCAGTGGCCACAATCACCGATCTGTACGAGATGGCAGATGTTATGGTAGAATCACAGCCAAAGCAAAAAACTCGCAATGGCACCAACGCCAACGCCAGCATGCAATTGCAAGAAATAAAAACAGATCAAGACGATGAAGTTTCCGATAATGGTATTTCCAATTTAAATCTTTTTATAAGCGTTTTCTAACACTTAATTTTTAAAAAGATGAAGAGCTGGACGAAGAAGATGATGATGCGTCCGCCGAGTCGATAAGCATTCGAAATCACAGCGTTAAAGTTGAGCAGCAAAATCAACATCAATCCTCAGCGGCCAAAAAAAGAAAATTGGAAACTGGTTTTAATGAAACTGGGTCTAGTGGGAGTACAGTGCTTATGGATATAGCCAAAGAGATAAAAGATCTTAACAGACACGCTAGGTTAAATGCTCAGCGCACAGATGCTAATACAGAGGCATTAATTGCAATGGGAACACAAATCACCGATTTGATGCAACAGCATTTAAAAGAGCGCAAACGTCTCAATACCATAATGGAAAAGTTTGTGCTCAAAATGGAAACAACCGATTAAAAAGACTATTTAGTTAAATAAATAATAATTTAAAGCATCATGTAAGGTGCAAATTCACCACAAACTATCGATTGATTATCGAAACTAAACGATACTCACTAACTCTTAACTACCATCACTAACTGCAAAACAGCGCCAAATTTTATTAATTTTAATTTGGTTTGTTTAATTTTTAACTAAAATCAACATTTGATATAAACAATAAGCCGTGAGAAACATGTCGGGCACTTTAGACGTTCGGATATGCAAGCTTGGTGAGAAAAATCAAGTTGAAGACCTGCGAGAACTCGTCAAAAAAACCAGCGTCAAAGAAGTAAGTTGGCGTCACAATTTTAGGAACAACAATTAATTTACGCATTGTTTTGCAGCTTAAAGCAACACTTAGCGCTAGATTGGTCAGAAAAGATTTCATTAATTTCTGGAACTACTTGTTGCTCGGCTGCGATGGAAACAGTGTGGAGATGCAGGAGAAGCGTTTCGCCTGCGTACAGAGTTTTCTGGATGGTTTGCGCACCGTGGAAATAAGCTACAAATTGAGCATTGATTTGATTACAAGATTGTGTCAGGATTTGTCCAGCTATTCAGCTGATCAATTGAATTGGATCATTGAGCATTGCATGGATGATATGCGTGCAGGTGATGCCAAGTGTGTGGCTTGGAAAGATTTGTTGCCCGAGACACTGCTAGTGTTGGCCATTAAACCTCGTCTAATCATCAATGGGATTGCCATGAGTGGTCCCGAGTTGAGAGACAACACGGTGCGCAATTTAAGCACCATGCGCTGGCCAGTCACCATACTGACGCCCATTGCGGATATGTTTAGGTAAGAGAGAATGGTTTTAATACTCTAAAAAAAAATGTCTTTAATCTCTTGATTTGCAGTTCGCTTAAACTCAGCAATGCTGAGCGTTTAATTGTGTTGAATAAGTTTGCTGGTGCGCTGCAGGAACTATCGCCCATGGAACTGCCTGCTTTGTGCTTTCAACTCTTCTCCCTGTGCACAAGTGCTGCACACTTGATAATTCCATTGCTGGCATTGGAAAAGTACTTCCATCGCAACTACTATAAACGTTTATTTTCCGATATGTGCAGCAACTCCACAGATTTTGATAGCATAGGTGAGTGTCGTCGGATCACAATATTATCAAGTTATCTATTGAGCTTGGTATTTTCATAGATTCATATTCGGACAAGGAGCTTCGCGAGGCTGAGGAAACGGTGTTGCATCATTTGAACTATTGCACCATGTATCTGCTAAGCGAGCAACACATATCAATTATGCTTAGGGTGAGCATTGCGTTATCCATTTGTACTTCAAGCTACTTTTTACACTCACACTTTGCAGAACTTTCTTCACATGCCGGATGTTATATTAACGCCGTTTATGCTCAGCGCAATTATATCGATGACATCTGTGAATCGTGATCCGGAATCTGCTAGATTTTCCAGCTGCATTCTGTTGCCCTTTCTGCGCAACGTTATCAAGCACAATGAAGAGGAGCAAACGATGGCTGAATATTCGGTGTGGTGTCGCGATACGCTTCAACGCAAACATGTTGATCTGATGCAGGTCTTTACTGTGCTTATCGATCAGAATAAGGATGGCAAGGATGTGGTTACTCCGGGTCTGGTTAACTTGGCTTTTACGCTGCTTAAAGCACACAATGCACCCAAGTTAAATACACTGGCCATTACATTCCTGACCAAGTTTATACGCCGACGTTTTATGTTTGGCCGTGGCATTATCAATCGAATTGCCGAATGGATGGTCGTGGATCAGGAACAGAATCAGTTCTCAGGTAAGCGCATAGTTATTGTGTTAATCTATTGGTAACTGTTCTGATCTTTGACAGAGTGCCTTACAATGCTGAGTGTGGCAGATACTTATACAGTCGCCGAATGTCTAGAAACAATCACAACTGTTATGGAAGACTTTCTATGGGCAAGTCGTTGAGCTTCAGTCAGCTTTGAAATACTTATTCCTTTTTTTTTATACTGCAGCTGCCTGGCGAGCAATCCATGCGTATGATGAACTTTATTTTGCCGCTGCTTAAACTTTCTAATCGCGTGCGAGATGCTTTGATTGAAGTGCTGCGCAAAGCAATGTCCAAGTGGGTTTTACTATTCTCCATCCATATAATTTTCTTTTATAGATTAATTTCCTTTTCTTAGAGACTATCGCACACGACGCATGGCTATCTTTGGCTATTGCATGATCCTTAAGCAGTTAAACAACAGCAATTCGGCGCGTCAGGGTTCCCATAATGCTAGTAGCTTTTGTACACAACACAGCATTTCTGGTTATTCCATGATGACGCAAAGCTCATTTAGCACACGCAGCAATCCACAGCGCAATTTTGATATGCTCACACTGGAAATCATTGGCATTCTGCGAAGTTGTTTCGAACAGCAACTGGGCATCAGGCGCACACTTTACGAGAGTAAGTAGAAATAGTTATTAAAGAATTGCAATTAGTTCTGTTTCCTTCTCTTATAGATCTTCAGCGTGCTGTCGAATTGAATGCTAAACTGGTTCCTCATGTGCTACAGTTTGTGGACTTTCATTTTCGTGGCTTTTTTGATACTCCTCCGTTTGAAGATCATTCTGGAGATGATTTGGACACACAGTTTGAAATTAATTATGAGCGTCTGGTTAGCGTTAAAGATGAGCAGCTGGATTTAAAGGATAATTTGGGTTGCTTGGTGCAGTTTGTATCACATTGCTTGGCAATCTTTGAACGTGCGCCTTCCGGTTGCGATGTGCGTGAAATGCAACGATTGTTGACCCTCTGCACACAACGATTGGTAGCCAATCGATTGCCACTGGAGGATACTGTAAGTTAATCAAGAGTTTCACTTGAGATTTTTACTAATCTTTTCTTCTCAGGCACCACCAGCTACACCTCTGAAGTGTGCACGTATTCAGCAGCAACTCAATCTAATTGAGGGTTTAATTTCATACGCTTTGTTACGTTCCAAGCCGGGCAACGATGCTTTGCAACATGTTCTGCCATTGTTTAAGGCTCATCAAAAACTACTTAAGGATCTGCATGCCTTGGCAGAGACCTCATCAAAGAAAGCACCGAAAAGTTCAAAGCATCAAACAATCATCGATAGCAATGCAACTGTTAATGCCAGCGTTACAACAGTTAAACTAAAGCAAATGTGCATACAACCAGAGAATATTTGGGATTTGGCTATAATCGAAAAGCTGCTACACCTGCTTCACGAGTAGGTGGCATTAAAAAACATATTTCTCGTTTCTTTTTATTAATATTTCCTTCCTTACAGTGATCATGTACCCTTTGCTTCTGCAACAAGCACAGCTCCACTGCGGAGCTATGAACCCCTTGTGCGTTATGTGCTGGAGATTACGGCGCAGAAAGTACAGGAAATACGCGAGGAACCAGATTACAAGCAATTATCTTATAGCAAGCGTACATTAAAGTTGCTAACCGACATGACTAAAGTTGTCTACGAGCGCTGCATTCGTCGTCTGCCCGATCTATGGCAAGACTTCGATCTGGAGAGCGCCGTTCTTGCAGCCAAGTGCTTTATGCAATGCATCCGAACGGCACATGTGACATATAGCAAGCGATTTAAGGAGTTCGTTAAGGGTTTCGGTAAGAAGAAAGTGAAAAGAAACTAGAACGCTAATAACTTGAAAAACTTTTACCAGATATGTCCTATATAAACAAAGAGAAGGAAGTCACGTATGTCTTGCAGGATGTGCTAGTAATGTATATGAAGGAGGATTTGGGCAATAGTGACACTGCTACCCAAGCACTTAGTTCAGATAAAAATGGTGCCAAGCTGCCGGTTTACTTGTTGGAAGCACTGGAGTTACTTTATGATCATATTGGTTATGGAGAGCGTGCAACAATTGATGCGTACACCTGGCTGCTAGAGTTTTGTCAGACCTATGAGTTGCCTAATCCCGAAATGGGATTAGTGCATCGCATGCTCTTCACACAGCGCCAGAAGACGCATTCGGGACCGTTCTTTGATGGAGTTGCCCGGCAGCTGGGTCAAGTGCTTGGCTGGCAAAATGATGACAATGTCTCGACTCAATCAGATTTGGGCCTAAAGAGTCTCAATATGAGTACGACAGCAACTTGTTTGCAATATTTGTATGCAGCAGTGCAGAAGCAGCTGGAAGATGTCGATTACTTTGTCATCAAGGCAAACAATCTGAATTACAAATGCAACATTGTGCCCGAAGCCGATCGAGTGTATTGGCATGGTAATTTGGACGCCTTAGAAGGTTCTATTTGTACGCAACTTTTACTCATAACACGCACTTTGTTGGAAATAACAAATGTATGCATTCCATTGGGCAATCACATGGATGGACTTATGAAATTGCTCATACAGCATTATACATGCCTCAAGAATCTTGCAAGACACTATTTGGGTAGCAGCACAACCAAGAGCATCAAGTGAGTAAAGAAATCTACAAGGAATTGATATTATTTACTAATTGCTTTGTATTTTTCTTACGTAGATTTGATCAACTGCTGCGAAATGTTGGCAAACCTTTGCCTGCCAATATCTATCAACTAATCTCATATGTGGAATATAATATACTCGACGAGCAGCCAACAACAAAACGCAAGCCACAAGCGGAACGGGCCAAGGTGCTGCGTGAGACACGTCTCATTCCCAAAGTTATACTGGCCATTGAGAATTTTAATAAGCACATTATACTGCTGTCCAAGAAATTCAAAAGCTATGATCGTTTGGCAGATCATCTGCATTTTGGCGCTGTGCGCGACTTTAATATACAATCCGGTGACCTTAGAGCTGTTATTGAGCGCACCTATTCGCACAGCAGTCAAATTGAGGTGTCCGAAAGCAATTTAGAAGTGCCAGATGAGGAAGAGGAGGAGGAGGACCAGGAGAATGCGCCTGCAATTGATTTTGAGGATGGAGAGGATGAAGAGAATAAAGAACCTTCCCCGCCGCCACCTACCAAAAAGAAACCGGAAACCACTCGCAAAACCCAACGACGTCGTCGCGCTGCCAGCAAAGATGCTGTTGAGGAATCCTCAGAACCAAAGCGTAGGCGTGGACGAACCAGCAAGAAATAAGAGCGTCAATCATTTGTGGATAAGCACATTTTGGCTATTCTATATGGTGTGGAGCCTGAATCACATCACATCATCAACAGGAACATCCATTTAAGTTTTTAACTTCAGTTTTTTTTTTTTATGTACTTTTGGGCAAATTTGATGCCCGCACGCAATATAGAAACTCATGCCACATCTACAGTTGCGTAGCCATCATTTTATTGCACTTGAAAACTTAATTAGGCCAAAATGCGGTGTAAACGCCTATTTTTCTGTGTATTTGTATCAACGTATTTCTCTTCAGCTGTGCGAGATTTTTATTACATGCATCAAATGTAATTTGTTACCAAAAACACAGAAAAAAATATATTTGATGTGTTTCTATCTTCTTCAAAATGGCATAAATAAAAGAAAACTTCTACTAAATGAGGAGAGTTTGGGTTTTTATTCCGGGGGGTTGCAACTGCTGCTCGTGATGGTCTGAAAACTGTTTATTTTCTGTGTTTTTTTTTTTTCTGTTGCTTTTCGACCATCATTTAAATGCGTGTCAGGTTTTATGGTCAGGTAACTTTTGAGTTTTACCTCGCATAGCAAAGTCAAATCTTCCTATGTAAAGGCCCAAACCCCACTACTCGTATACGAATGAGTATTTCAACTACTTGTTGGATTAGTTTGTAGAATGCCTTCCCTTCCTTTCAACGTGCATTTGGGTGTCAAGGGTCAGCACGCTTCAGTGCAGCGCCAAGGGGCGCGAGGGGGTTGCTTGGTGTGCGTGTGTGTGTGTGTTTTTTAACTATTTTGTGGTTGCTGCAATTGTTTCATTTTGTGTGTTGCCTCCTGCAGTCTCTTTACTCATCCATTTGAGCAAAAATGTTGCCTTTTGTCAATGTGAAAATCAATTGACTTGCTTTGTTCTTTATCAATCTAGTATGTTTTTTGGGGGGTGATAACTTAAATGCATTTTTGAAAGTGGGTAAGTTTTCAATTGCAGTTGCATTCAGTGAGTTTTTTGGAACATCCATGAATTAAGTCATGTTTAATTTCATTTGAATTGTAATAAGTTGAGATATTTTGGTTTTTATTGTTAGGCATTCAGAATAGCTTTGAATAATGAATAACATTGTGATAAGTTGTTATAAAAAAGAAAAGAATAGGGGTTGGACTTTTCTACTTTTAGTTAAACTTTTTCCGTTAGTTTGAGCGTGCAAAGGACACCCATCTATTGTTAAGGTATTAAAAGAGCATACGGGTCCAATACTCAGTAGAATTCATGCGTACTCCGACTGAAGTTTCTTCCACACTCCTCCTTGTATGTTATGACATCCATCTATTCTAACACCTCCTTTACCAGCGCCCCCACCAGAAATTGTTTATGTATTTGCTTCGTTAGCAAATTGTTGAAATTTACATTGAAAAACATAAATATACATTTTGTTTTTCTTTTCACACTGTTTATTGCCGCCTTTGTATTCTTTAGCATCCTAGTTTTTTGTGACATTTTTGCCTGCATTCTTAACAAGTTTAGCGCCACAGCAAGTGTTTGATTTTCAATTGCCTTGCTCCTTGGACACTCACACACCCGGGGGGGATTTGTCCAAATTTATTATTCAAATTTCCGCAGTTGATTTGCTTGCATTTTATTATTAAACAAATGTTACAAGCGCGCGTTTTGAGTAAGCATTGTTTTAATTCACTTAAAACAACATAAATTTAACTTTACATGCAAGCCAGCGAGCAAGCTCACGTGCCCCAGGGCCAGTTGTCGTTTGTGCGTTAAGTTTCCAATAGATACAAAGATACAAAATGTATCTACGCGCGTTTGTCGCTCGCCCAAGTCGCCGGAACAAGCTACCGAGCTACTATGTTGGGTCTAATTCCACGATTTGTGTCGTTTAATTTAATCAAAAGTTAAGCGGGCGACTTGACGAATCTTTAGTCGATCATTCGAGCGCAACGACATCGGTTCACTTTCGGTTTCTTTACATATCTAGCTAGATATATATTTGTGGTTCGCTCTCGCTTTGGTTTGCTCCTTGAGCTTAATTCATCTCAAGATGTTTACTGATCGTGTTTCTAAATTGTTATTGCTGCTTGTGCTGATTTTGGCTGTGTGCCACCGGAGTAACGCTAAATTGCGTGAGTATTGAAAATGGGTTAAATAAATTGCTGGGAAGCCCAGGTCGAATGTGTCAGTTGTTAAGCAATTAATCAATCAGTTTAAATGTGTTGAGATTTAAACAATGAACATTTATAAAATGTGTTTCCTCCGATGATCTAATTAATCATTTATTTCATTAGCATACAAAACTTTACTTAAAATCAAATAATGGGAAAACCCTTTGCTATAATAATTTAATTTCAAGATTTATTATATTTTTATACCCTTAACCCATAAAATGGGTAAAAAAGGGTATAATGGTTTTGTGCAAAAGTATGTAACAGGCAGAAGGAAGCATCTCCGACCCCATAAAGTATATATATTCTTGATCAGCATCAACAGCCGAGTCGATATAGCCATGTCCGTCTTTCCGTCTGTATGAACGCGTCGATCTCAGAGACTACAAAAGCTAGAGACTTCAGATTTTGTATATAAGTTCTCCTATACCATGAGCAGAACGAGTTTGCTTCAAATTATCGATAACTATTCTGGTTTCCGATATACACATGTAATCGAATTTGGAAAATGTAAAAATAAGGGTTGCAATAATGGGTAACGATAGAAATTTTCTGAAAATTTCGTCCAAATCGGTTAAGAAACACCGGAGATATCGAATTTAATCGATTGAAGTTAAGTCAGTATACCAAAGTCTTATATAAATTTAATTTATTTATTGCAACTGGGTTCAGGGTATCTTCTAGTCGGGCTCTCCCGACTAGAGCCTTCTTACTTCTTTTAATATTAGCTATTGACCTTTCTTTATTTATATTCTTCCAATAATGATTCTGTACATTAAGGCACATTCACCTTACACTGTAAATGGCTTAATAAACATAATTAAAATTAAATTCACCTAGCAGACGACCTTACTCAAAAGCCCATATTATATGTCACCCATATTAAATCAAACTCGAAAGGGGGGCCACTGACCTGCGCCCAGTCAAAATAAAAATTATTGCTACAGCAACAAAAACAACAAGAACAACAGTTAAGTTTCAATCGCAGCTGTTGCGCATATTAATTATGTTCGTTGTGACAATGAAGGTTCCAAAGTCACACACAAATTATTAATACTATTCATACTAAACGTTTTGTTGAATTGCAAATGCATCAAATTTAACCAATATTTAAGTAAGCAGCACGTTCTTTGTTCAAGGTTCAAGATCAAACATAAAACTTATATATTTCTATATCTTTTGCTAACTATCTCTCTTTAGCTTCAAGCATACAACCTTGTGCACGGGACGATCCTCAGCTAGAACGTTGCATCATTAATGCTGTATATAAGCTGCGGCCTTTGCTTGTGCATGGAAATCTGGGAGATGGTTTCTATACTCCTCCACTGGAACCGCTGCAGTTGGATAACATTGAGTTGGGAGGCAGTAGTCAATTTAAGGCCACATTCTCGGAGTTGGAAGCATCGGGAGGCAGTAATTTCATTATCGATAGGATAATGTAAGTATCTGAGAATATTCCTTTAGCAAGCACAACTTTAAATCCCTTTACTAGTGCCAAGCCTCAGGATATCTCTTACGATTTGTGGATAACACTGCCTCGCATTGACTTTCAAGGCAAATATTCGATGAGATTGAATTTATTGGTGCTGGATATTCAGGGCAAGGGCAATATGAGAGGCTATTGTGGTAAGTTTGAGTTTAGCCAAAGAGAAACCCAATTTTTAAAAGCCCAAAACAAAAACCCTTTACAGATAATGCCAAGGCTGCGGTCAAGATGCGCGGCACACGTTACCTTCGAAATGGTTTGGAGTATGTCAAGTTCACCAAGTTTACAATGAGAATACAGTTTAAGGATTTCAAACTGAAGCTGGACAATCTCTTCAATGGAGATGGCCTACTGGGCGATGTGGGCAATACACTGATCAACGATAATCAAGATCTTTATTTGAATGAGATTGTGCCGGGACTTGAGCGTGGGTTATCTAAAAAGTTCTTAGATGTAGCTAATGAAATTCTGGCATCGGCCACTTTTGATGAAATGTTTCCACCCGGTCGCACTGTGATTAATCCCATACATTTTCCCAATCCGACGGCAGGATCTGCATCCGGTCCATCCATATTTGAGCCACCATTCTCCTCCCGCAATCCTGTTGGCGGCATTTTGGATCATCTACCGCCCAGAAGCAACAATCACAATCACAGGCCCAACAACAGGCCGAATAACAATCCAGGAGGTGGTATTTTCGGTGGGATATCGCCTGGTGGTGAAGGCATCATTGATCCCAGATTCAATTTGGGTAGTTAGATTTTTGTGTTTTTATTTGTTTTTTATATTTAATATGGATTTAAGTTTAATAAAAAGCTGTTGGTTTTTTAAATGAGAATCTTATCTACATTAAAATATATATTTTCTAGATTTTTTCGTATATGTAGTATTTTAGATGCCTCATGATTTGGGGTACAGTTGCTGCCTCTAACCCTGGCGCTAATTTAGCTAAGAGTGCTTAATGTCTTACTCCATTTGCGTGCTATTGCGTAAGAGATAGAGAAAGTAGAGAAAGCTTGTGCAAACTTTTTAATCCACCGCAAAGCTTGAACAGTTTTGCATATTAAGCGCAAAGTTTGCGACTGTACAACACCAGGGGGACATTTTAAGGGCGCACACCTATACAATTCTAAATTTTACACCTGTTCAATGGGCAAAGAGAGGGAGAGAGAGAGAGAAAGAGAGTGATAAAGGGACAGAGAGAGTGAGAAAGCTCTATGGCTCTTGTGATTAATCACCGGCAGCGACAAAGATGAATTTACAAAGATTTTGTGAGCCTGAAAAGTTTTTACTTTCGCCCGCGCAGTTAATTGTGTTAGCCAGCCAGATGGACTTGGCCAAAAGCAAAGTGAAAGTGAGCGAGAAAGAGAGAGCGATAGCGAGCAGCTAGAGAAAAAAAGTGTTGGGCGTCGCTAATTAAATTCATGTGACGCAGATGACGGGCCCAAAAAAAAAGCATTATCGACTTTTAGGCGCTGAATATTTTTCAAATGAAAATGTTTCTGTTGTAAACACATGAAGGAGCAGGAGCTGGAGCAGCAGCAGCAGCAGAAGTTGGAGTTCTTTCTCAACCTGGGTTCACAAAGACTCAAAGGAAACCCTTGGCAACTGCTATTTGCGCCTTGCCTTGCCTTGCCTTTGGCCTGGCCAAAGTGTCGGCGACATTAATTTCATTTATTAATTTTTAACTACGCCCACGCACCAAAATAAGAAACGCAACTTGATAAATGGGAGGACCGAAAATTTTTCAAATCTTTCGTTTTCGCGTGGCACATTTTACTTTTTTTTTGGTCGTCCTTCGTCCTTTCTTTTTTTGTTCCTTTGTGTTGTCCCTCATTTTTCTTGGTAGCGTTTTTTCGCTTCTCATTCTTTGTTGTTGTTAATTTTTTGTTAATTCTTTGCTTTTTACTTGAAAGGCGCTCCAAAATGTGAAGATGCGCCGCGGTCCGCTAATGTCCTTTCTTTTATCATTAAGTAGACAGCGTGGGCAGCGTTGGGGTTGCTTCTTGGTACTCTTACGGTGGGCGTGGCAAGCGGCCATCAAGGCATTCTATCTTTCGAGAGTTTTCCTGGGTTGGGGTTGAAGCTTTACACTGGCCTGACTGTACAGGTATTTGCAGCCATTAGCAAAATAAAAAGCACTTTCGGCTTAAAGTTCTAAGGTTGCGCCGATGTAAAAAAAATATGATGTGGTATTGTATTAAAAAAAAACCTCCATTTCGAATCAAAATTGATATTTTAATAAATAATAAAGTCGGACCATAAAAACAATTAAAATTAAAAATAAATGTCTTTGGGAAAGCTCCAAAAGCTAATGCAATGCGCAATATATTTTAGTTTTGTAAGCCTATATAAGAAGATACCCTGTAAAATGTTAAATATATAACACGGATACGTTGTTTGAGAAACCTGTCACAATACAGTAATAACAATCAACAAAAATACACTTGGAAAATTCGCTTTTTTTTTAGTTCTCCATTTCCATATTATTCTAGTAAATTTCCAATTACAATGGGCACTTGTGTGCGTCGATTTCTCTGTCCGAATAAGCCAGTTTGTAGCACTGGCAGTCGTTCAACTTTTTACTATCCGGGTGGAGGAACCTATTCGGGTTATTGGCTGTGCAACAAGCATCATGGCTGGGGTGTTAAGACAACAGCGGAGCGCAGTTCAACATACTATGCGAACAAGAAGCCGGCAGAGGGTCAGCTCGTCTACAAGGGTAACTGGAAGCTGGGCAAGCGCCAGGGCTGTGGTTCAATGATACGGAAAAGGGGCACAGATCTGCAGGTGATCTATACCGGACAGTGGTACGATGACATGAAGTGTGGTGAGGGTAAGCAATTCTATCCGGATGGATGCGTTTACTTTGGACGCTGGTTGAGGAATCGTCGTCATGGATTGGGCATTCAGTGGAACGTTGATGGCAGCATCTATGTTGGCGAATGGGAAACTGACTACAAGCATGGATTGGGCGTACTTTTCTATGGTAAGCGGAGGCTCATTATCATTGAACATTTTTATCAACTAGTTACTCGGCTATAGCTAATGGCAATCGCTATGAGGGTCACTTTGCACGTGGCTATAAGAATGGGGAGGGTGTCTTTTATCACATGCACACGGGTCAAATACAGAAGGGCATGTGGCATAATGATATTGTCAAGGCGTCGATGATGCAGGACGAGCCGCTTATAAGACGCAATGATGCACCGACACCCTATCCCATACCTCCCAACCATCTTAAGTATCCCAATGAGATAATTAAAATGCTTTTCAATCGTTACCAACCGTTTGCCGATAAGCCCAGACGTCGCTTCAATGACAAGGTCAGTCTGGAGTTTGTGGCTCGTTCGCGACAATATGCCTCATTTGAGGAACGAATGTCAACACCAACGCGTCTAGATCTCTATCCCGATTCGGGCTTTGTGTGTACCTGCAACTGCAAAATTGAAGAATAAACAAGTTCAAGAATTATATGTTCTAAAGTTATAAGCGAAAATCTATTGAAAAATATGCCAAACATATCCTATTAAATTATGGGACATGTCAACAACACTAGAGTTTTTTATTTTTATACAAAAGTTATTTGGGGTTAGAAGTAGTGAATGTGTGTGAAGTGCGGACACCTGGCTTGGTCAGGGGTTTTTTTTTTTTTGGGCCTGTCTGCTTTTGTCAGTTTTGTAAATCATTTCATATGCAAATTTAATGGTCGAGTTGTTGGTCGGCCTTTGGGGACTAGGCAGAAGGTGTGACGACTCTCTTCAACACAATATTCAATTTAATAAAGGATAATTTGTTATCATAGCTCAAGAGGCATTTTGATTGAATAAAGCAAGTTGGGAAGCAAACTTAGAACTGATTACAAACTTAACTTCAAATATGTTTACTTGATAGATACTCTTTCAAGCAGTTTTCAAAAGCCATACCCATAGCTATACCCTTTTATTTGATGAATATTCTGTGAAGCTGTAAATCATTCACATTCCTGGGTACATTTTCAATCTTCAGGGTAGTTGTATTTTTTTTTTTGTTACCCAGCATCAACCCTTTAAGTTCCTATTATGTTTTTTTTTTTTCATTAGCATAAAGTGCAGCTGCACACAAAAAAAAAGTGTGTGGTGTCATTTTTTATATGTATGCGTGTACCAGCTATAAATTGAACTATGCAAATGTCAAAGGATGTGTTATCCTTGCAGCTTTGGCGACGCGTGCCTCGACACAAACTCTTTCATATGCTAATTTTTTGCAGGCACATTGCCTTTAATTAGCCTCGAGCAAACGCAAACGATTTGAATAGTTTCTTGTTATTGTCATCTGATAGTTGCAATTGTTAATTGTCTTTCAACTAGTTCGACTTGAGCAGAAGAAGTTGTTGTGTGTTGTTGATAGGAGTTTTGTGTGTGTTGTGTGAATAATCATTAATTAATCGAAAGGCACACGATTAATAATTGATTTCGACTTAAGGCAGCCATCGTTGAGATTGCTTCTAAGACAAATCAACAATTCGGTTTGGTTTGGATTTGGTTAATGTTGAGTTGGTTGGGTTGGGTGGCTAGAAGGAAGTGAAGCGATGCTGCCTGGCGGCCAAATAATTGCAAGTGACAGGCGCTTTAATTTTTCTTCCTCTTTGGCAGCTTATTTTTAGACATGGCCTACAGAGTTGGCGCAGTTGCTATGTTTATAATAAACTTAATTCAGTGTAAATGAGCGGCCCCAATGAGGGCTGACAGCTAAGGTGAGCGGAGCGGGGGTGGGAGGTGGGGTGGCTCACCACAAATCGGGGCAGCAACAAACTTTGGCACAAAAACAAAAAAAAAAAAAAAAAACTTCAAATAAACAAATCTGTAAAAGAAAAGCAAAACAACAAGCCAACAAAAACGAAATGAAGAAATAGCAAAAACTTTTTTTTGCTGTTGTTTTGTTTCGATAGCTTTTCCGTTTGCAGTTGAATGAAATGGAAAATTTTAATTGCTCTCAATGTGTGTGTGTGTGTGTATGTGTGTGTTTTCTTATGTGCATTCGTAAGCATCAGCGAATAACGGTTCGGTTCGAAGTTTTCGTACAAAACTTGTTTATCGAATAGTTAATTGAATGTGTTTTACATATTTATTAATAATATTTTATTGATAAAAACTTTATTAGAAAAAGTAAGCAGACCTTTAAAAATATATTTTTTTATATATTAAGAAATCTACAAAAAGTTTATAGCCTAAATTTTCATGGCAAAACTTCTCTTCACTTGGCATCCACACAAAAAAAGGGGCACGCATTCCATTCAAGCACTTTCATTAAGCTTACGGCCCATAAAAGGGGTTGTTGTTGTGGGCGCTCAAAATAATGGTTACAATCTAGATATGGCATTAACATCAACCCAAACCCACTCTTCTTTCCCATCTCTAATGAAATTTAAATTATTGCAATGCGCACACAAGCGCAAATGAGGATACAAGAGAGCGAATGCGACACGAACATGAAAGGCAATGACAAGGACCGAAAACAAAACAAAAAAAAAAACGATGCCAATGCTGATGACGAAGCTAAGACGCACAAAATTTCGCGGCCTTCTTCTCATTAAGCTGATGCTAAGATGCGAATTGGAAGAGAAAGAGAGATAGACGATGCGAGAGCAAGTGCGAGCTAAAGCCTTGGCTTTTACGTGGTAGGCAAGCAGAAGAACTCCAAGCACACACGGGTCCCATAAATTATTCGCTTCGGCGGCAACCCTTGGACGAAAAATAAAAAGCGTCGCGCAAAACTTTTTAACAGCACAAGCATACGAGAAGGCCAGAGAGAGAGGAGGGGGAGAGGAGGTAGTAGCATTTGTTATAAATTAAGTGATGGGGGTGCTCAATGTGGCAACTGTTGGAGGTGGGCTCATTACCGCCGGCAAGCTGGCAACCCTGTGACTTTTACCGTTACAACCTAAGCGAAACAAAACTGAAATAAAATCGAATGACAGAAACAAGAGAAATGCAACAACGACAACTGAATACCCTTGAATTAAAAACATATTTGTTAAAATCTTTTTGTTTGCAATAAGTTTCCTTGGATTTAGATAGGTCAAGAAGAGGATTAAATCATTAGTAAATTTTTGTTGAATATAACAAACGTGCCAACAAAGTGTAGACTCCCTTTTTGAAAGTGTGTATAAATATTTAAAAAGTGTAATGAAAAAATATTTGCATACTTAACATTTTGCAGTGACAGCGGCTGCTGCTGCTGCTGCTGCTCTTTGCAGATGGGGTTGTTCTCCTTAGTTGTTGTTGTTTTCGAGCTTTTGGCCATAAATAAGGCAGAGAAGAGGCAGTGTCTGAAGTTCTTGCTTAAGGAGGGGGTTAAAGTGGCATTAACCGTTGCAATGGCTGAACAGAGATAAAAAAAAAAACTAATTGCGTATGCACGACGACCAGACGGTGCGGGTTAAACAGGAATGGGATGGGGGTAGGGAAAGGAGGGTTGATCTGCAGCCATTTGCAGTGTTGCTATTGTTTTAACCCTTTCGCTGCCGTTCCCCAACCCTTGCTGGACATGGAGAAGGCAGAAGGCAATTCGACCAATAAGCAAGCTTCTTGGCTCTTAACCCTTTCGCTTATGTAGGCGAAATATGGGGGTGAGCTTAATGCGAAGGGCAGTTTGCCACACCCACGTCTCATTCGCCCACCTCCTTTCTCCGCCATCTCTCTTTCTCGCTCCCTCTGCTTCTCTGCCTCGCTTACTTTGTGGAGTTTTTGTTTTGTTTGTGTTTGGTTGAAGAAAAGAAGAAGAAAACTTTGATTTCATTTGATTTGCGTAAAATGCGCCAAAGTTTCTTCAACTGGAAGGCACAACAACAACAAATATGGCCAAGAAGAGGAAAAAACTGAAAAGTATATTTATGTATATAGTATATATACATATATATGTATATATAGATGGGGCAAACAAATTAACAGTCCAGTGATTATTGTCAAAAGCAAGCAAAAAGGGAAGAAGAAGCAAAACAAGTGCCTATCAAAAGTGAGGAAGTTTTTCAATTTTTTTTTTTTTTTGAGTGAGCAAAACCACTTCCTCCCCCCCACAGCCTGTACCTTTTAAAATTAGAAAAGGGCATAATTTTAATGAACTTTTTTCTAAGAAGTTGCGCAATGGCTGCCCCGTACCCACCCCTCCCGCCTGAACCTCCTGCCTACTTCCTGGTACTCATCATGTAAGCAGCAGCAGCTGTCGAAAGGACTTACCAACTTTCCTACTGGCCCAGCACTTGTACTGGCTTTTGACTTGTTTGATGCCAAAGCACACTTGGCTCGAAAAGTTTCTCTTAGCACTCTTCACTCTTGTCTCTCTCTCTCTTTTATTTTTCCTTGTGCTGATCATTATATCAATCTGTCCTGTACCTGCTTTGGCATTAATCACTTCCACTCAATCTGCTGCCGGATTCTAATTGCAACACAGCCTGCGGCACCGTTAACCAAACAAAGCGCGTGCCTTGCCTCTCTCTCTCTCTCTGTCTTTTATCTTATATATCCCAACTGTAAATCTAAATGTGTCTCAAATTGCGAGTTGCATGCTGCATGCTGCATGCTGCATGCCAAATCTGCCATACACCTGCCCCAGCAGCCCCTATTTCTACTCTAGATGCAATGTTGTCTCAGTTCTTGCCTTACGCCTGATTGCCGCCAAGTGTCCTGCAAATGAAGTGCTAGAATAACAAAGCCTTTAGATCCATTTCGTTATGCAAAATGAGAATAGAGCAAGAGAGAGGGAGAGAGAAGAGTAGTAGTAGAGAAGTTGCAGTTGAAATGCAATTGATTTTTTTGATCAGATAAAAGATACAATTGACAGCTGGAAAGACTTAACAGAGGTTTTAACTAGTTGGTTAAAAATACTGTAAGGAAACTTCGGACATAAATTCCCATTCCAAATCATCTATTCAACTCACTTACTTAGCTTCAAGCAACATTTTCTACTCTTTTACCAATATCTCTTTAGCATTCGCCACACTCCAAATGCACAATTTTGGTTTAAAATAAGTATTTGAAGGATTAAACTCAATGCATCGAGAACTAATGATAACCGTCTACAATAAACAATTGCAATAAACTCTTTTGTTCAAGGAATACAGTTAGATATACTATTTGCAAAATGAAAATTGTCAATATGATTGATTAGAGAACAGTTTTGGGTCAGGTAGTCGGGATGGCACACAAGCAATCTTGCCTAATATTTTACGCTCATTTAGGGCATTAACAGAAACATAGCGGATTCTTACTCATCTTATCCTACATTTCAGACCGCCCCTTTGAATACGGTGAATGGTGTTAACTCTTGAGCGGGGAAGGGGCAGCTCCCCAACACAATAGAACGGATGAGAAAACTAAAACCCACGCCCGCTTGACATTTGGCTGTTAGGTAAACAAAAACACACACAACGAGTAAAAGAAGAGAAAAAAAGAAGTAGGAGGAGAACTGTCTTGAGACGCAGGTCAACAATCGGCAACAGTTGCAGTTGCAGTTGCAGTTATTTTTTTTTTCTTTGGTGTTGCCTTTCAGCCAAAACAAAAGGAGAAAGAAAAACGAGAGAGAAAAGACAAAATTCGCCATAAAACTGAAACTGAAATTGTGTCATTTCATGCCATTGCCAAGGGCAGAGAACGCAGAATCGCAGGACGCAGGACGAGTGCAAGGACACACCTGGTACTACTCGGTTAGCAGTTTAGGCATTTGTTTGCACTCTTGCCTCGTTTTTATTGTCAAATTTTAATTGTTTGATGAATAAATAAGCGAGGAGGGAAATACAATTTTCGAACATTTTATTGCTCGCTTGACGTGGCCAGTTCTCTCCTTCCGCCCCCTTTCCTTTCAACTGCCCATTAAGCTCTTTTTTTAAGTGCCATTCTGTTTTTGTCGCCCCCCCCCCCTCGTTTGAACACTTTCCTTTCGCTTGTACTTTGGACTTGAAATTTTTAGCGCTTGCACAGCACAAAAATTTCATCTCGTCTCCTTTTTGTTTCGTTTCTTATTTTCTTGGCTTCCTCTTTTAGAGTTTTATTTTTATTTTTTCGATTTCCAATCTTAATTTTCTGCGCTCTTTTGTTACTGTTGTTGTTTGGGGTTGAAGACAAAAAATAATTCATTTATGCAAATGAGGGGTGTTTAAAATTAAGCAAAGAGCACGTAGGCCGAAAGTAGCAATACCAACAGCAACAACAATAGGTTCAGCAGCGGCCATCGAGAAGGAGGTGAACATCTCAGGCATCTCAAAGGCATCTCCAAAGAACAAGGCCAGAAACAACCAAAACATCTTTTAGACACGCAGCACGCGCATTGGAAAATGATAAAAACAAAAGGTTTTTTGGCCCAACTCTTAAATTGTGCCACCCTTAGCGGGCAAACCAGGAAATCCCCAACTCTCTCTCTCTCTCTCTCCTTCTTTCTCTCTCTCTTTCTCTCTCTAGACCCAACTCTTGGCCACTCATCTTTTGCTGTGTTCGGGTATAAGTTACAATTTGTAAGGTTTTAATGGCGTTTTTGCTTGTCAAGAGGGGTTTGAGTGACTATTTAGGGGTTTTGGGGGGGAGGGAGGTGGGCGAGATAGCAGAAATCAAGAGAGAGAGATCTGTGGTTGGGGAAAACAGAGGACGAAGTTGAACAACTGGTCTTCTCGGCAACATTTTCCCAAGACAAATTCAAGTCGCTTTCTTTTTGCTACTCAAAAGTGAAAAGCTTGAAGAATGTTCGTGGGAAATATCACAAAGGAATATTCAAAGAGCTAACCAAGTATAGTTTACACTTGCTATCTATGAAACTTATTGTAAGCATTTATTATTTGAAACTAGAGTTAAAAAGTTTGAGTTTGTTAACAATGTTTTTCATAAATTTATTGGATATTTGGATAAAATCCTTTTCAAGGAAATTTGTTTGGGATGAATCCCTAATGATTTTCTTTACCATCGGTTTTATCAAAGTGTTATTCTAACCACAGTTAAAGATTTTAAATAGCACATTTATTTATGGCCTACATAAAGCTTCCTTTTGCTTAAAGGCAGCTGTTTTTGACACTACTCCTTGTTGTTCTCCTGCTCCTCATCCTGCTTGTTGGCCGGTCCGGACATGGACCGCTTGTTTGTCTTTGCTACACGCGCATAAATAAAACTCATTTGTGGAGACTTCGGAAGAATGCGAGTTGTTGGAGGGGGGGATGTGAAGAGGCAGCTATGCGCCAAAAGTTTGACCAATGGAATTTTGTTGATTTTTCGTGGTTGAAGTTTTTTCTGTTGCTGTTTTTGTTCAGTCGAAGATAAATGGCATTGGAATTAATTAAGTTGTTAATTTCCCATTAAGCAGTGCGAAAACAGCACGTAAAGCACACACACACATGTATGTATGTGGGAGTTGGAGACGTGTCTTGACAGCACTTGACAAAATTATGTGCCCCGAGGCATCGGCGTTTAACCTTTCAGCGAGTCAACACAACAAACAATAGCAGCAACAGTTCTCTCTTTCTTCCCCAGCCCCCCTTAAGGCACCGACCCCGACCTATGTGTTACACCCTACCTATTACACACACACACACACACATATGTGAAAGTCGACCGCAAGCAGCACGCGTCAACATTTAGTGCGATGTGTGTGTGTATTAGCATATAAAAGCCTTGAGCACCCGTCGCATTACAAATCGTATCCTTGCTCCTTGGACTTACTCTCCCCTAAGCGCGAAAGGATTCGCACGCCTGCACAAACCACACACTACACACACTCGCACACACTTGGGATTGTTGCCGCTCATGTGTGTAAAAAAAAAAAAAAAAAAAAAAAAAACCACGCAGTTGAATTACCCTGCCAAAGCATATCCTGCCTCCACATAACATTCTCGCTCTTGTTCCTTTCGCCGCTAATAGAGCGTAATAAATGTCATGTTTTCGCCAGGCTGAGCTACTCCTTTCCTTTTGTTGTGTGTCTGTCACAAGGGTCACACACATGAGAGTGTGGACAACCCTTCGGCAAAGAAGGAACCATGAACCTCAGGTTATCAATTTGTGAGTGAACTGTTTATTTGCCGATTGCCGTCAAGGCACTTGGCAGCAATGATTTTAGATTTCAAATTACTGATTTGCAGTTCGATGATTGATATGTGGCGAAACAACCCTATGAAAAGCTTCATGTGTGTGTATGAAGCTAATTTTTATCAGGTTATCAGAGATTGAATCGAGATATCAAAAATTGTAGAAGAGCAACAATAATTGTAAAAGAAATCGAAAGTAGCTCGAATTGAACTCTCTTTGCTCAACCTGATTGCGCTTATAAATAAGCAATAATTTCATTTTGCTAATAATTCGCATGTTAATTCAAACAAACTGACAGTTAAAGAAAGAGACAAAACAGTAACATGATGCTCAAATATTATGAACTATAAAATATTCATATTCCTTTTTAGCTGCCCTAACAAATGAACAAATATCAAGAAAACACATTAACAAATTTGTAGATGAAGTCTTTCTGCAGGCACTCATCTAATTGCATTAGAAGTAGAATTGAGGTGAAGTTTGAGTTGGTTGGGTGCCATCCCTCACGCATAACTCTGGTCCTGGTATGTCCTGGAATATGTGTTTTAGGCACATGTTGTCATGTCCTTATTTGCTGTCGCTTTGACTGTCACTTGTTGTTTTTTCTTAGAGCTTGTTCTGTCTCGCGCTTTTCAAATTTTATGACATTTTTATTCGCTGCAGGGGTGCTGAGGATGTAGAGGATGGGGGGACAAGTAAGAGCACCCAGGGCTAGTACACGTAGCTTATCTGATATATAATAATGTTGGTGTATTTTATTATTTTTACGTTGATTTCACACAAATGTCCACGCATTGTAAAACAAAAACAAAAACATCTTGATTTTATTTCATTTTGTTTGCTTTTTATGTAGAGGCGGCTTTTAAGTTTTTATGAGACGTCATAATTGACGTAATTGTTTTGGTAGTTTTTTGGATGCCGACTGCATTTTTGAAAGCTTTTTGCTGTCCTTTGAAGCACTTAGGCCTCAAATTATATTCCTAAATCTCTTATGCCAAAAAGAAGATGGTGAACAAAATGCTTGCTTGAAGCAAGTATATGGTTTAGTTGAGGTTTAAAATAAACTAAAACAAAGTATTTATTAGATTTGTTTGACACAACTGTACCCTCGAATTCACTCATTAGCGCAGCCCTTGCTTCTCACACACACACACACACATCAAAAGAGTTGCCAAGGATATAAGAAAAAAGACAGACAGGAAACGCAGACTCAACGCTCCAAGCGCCAAATTGCAAACTTAATAACAAAGGCTCGTCGATGATGACGAAGAAGAAGAAGAAGATGGAAGGGTGGCACAAAACAGACGCCTGTCTATATTATATATATAGTACTTTATACAGTGTGTGTGTTTGGGGCGACGATGGGCTCATAATGAAAACGAGGCAAATGCAAATGAACAAAAGGCAACATACGAGAGAAGAGACAGGGGGGCGGGGGAGTAAAGGGAACAGAGGAAACTGCTCAGCCACATCAGCGTCAACATCCTTGGCAGGAAAATCAAAGCGCCAAATGAGGAAAAAGCCAAAAGCCAAAGCTAAGGAAACGCATCTCGAGCAAAAAAATAAAAAAACAAACAGAAAACAGAACAGAAAAAATAAAACGCCAGCAGAAGGGGCAAAGAAAAAATTGCGAAAAAATAAAATTAAAATATCGATCAACAGTCGGCAGCAGCAGTAGCATCATCAGCTAACGAACTCCAACCCCTTTTTCCAAGTCTAAGGGTTGGGGCAAATGAGAAAGCAGACGAAAGGGCTTCTCTGATATGAGCTTTTGGCGTCGTAGTCGTCTTCCACAAAGTTGCCTAGTGCCAAAGGGAGGAGGGTGAGGAGAGAAAAAAATAGAGAGGAGTCTCAACTGGCAGAGGGGGTGCTGCGGTTGCTGGAAAGTGCAGGAGGAGAAGGAAGGGGGAAAGCGTTGTGCATGTCCTCGACGTGCGCTCTTAAAATTAAAAGCATGTTTGATGAGGAAATTGAACTGGCATGTTAAAAAAGTGTGTGCTGCTTTCTTTATATGCATGTAAAAGTACACTGAGAAAAATAATTACCTTGAAAAACATGAGAAATTGCTTATCGAATAGAAATCGCGTTTCCAACTATAAATGCAGTATAAATCTAGATGCCAAATCATGAGTTTTAAGCCCTTGCTTTTGATAATCGGTTGAGTTTAGCCAAAGTTATGGCATTGGAAAGTTTTGACCCATTTCTTGTTGAATTTTCAGGGATAGAATTTTTACATGAATTTCGAATAAAAATCGCGTTTCCAACTATAAATGCAGTATTAATCTAGATGCCAAATCATAAGTTTTAAGCCCTTGCTTTTGATAATCGGTTGAGTTTTGCCAAAGTTATGGCATTGGAAAGTTTCGACCCGTTTCTTGTTGAAATTTCAGGGATAGAATCTTAACATGAATTTCGAAGAAAAATCGCGTTTCCAACTATAAATGCAGTATTAATCTAGATGCCAAATCATAAGTTTTAAGCCCTTCCTTTCGATAATCGGTTGAGTTTTGCCAAAGTTATGGCATTGGAAAGTTTCGACCCGTTTCTTGTTGAATTTTCAGGGATAGAATTTTTACATGAATTTCGAAGAAAAATCACGTTTCCAACTATAAATGCAGTATTAATCTAGATGCCAAATCATAAGTTTTAAGCCCTTCCTTTCGATAATCGGTTGAGTTTTGCCAAAGTTATGGCATTGGAAAGTTTCGACCCGTTTCTTGTTGAATTTTCAGGGATAGAATTTTAACATGAATTTCGAGTAAAAATCGCGTTTCCAACTATAAATGCAGTATTAATCTAGATGCCAAATCAAAAGTTTAAGCCCTTCCTTACGATAATCGGTTGAGTTTTGCCAAAGTTATGGCATTGGAAAGTTTCGACCCGTTTCTTGTTGAATTTTGAGAGATAGAATTTTAACATGAATTTCGAAGAAAAATCGCGTTTCCAACTATAAATGCAGTATTAATCTAGATGCCAAATCATAAGTTTTAAGCCCTTGTTTCTGATAATCGGTTGAGTTTTGCCAAAGTTATGGCATTGGAAAGTTTCGACCCGTTTCTTGTTGAAATTTAAACTAAAATGCAGAGAGCAATAGAATTTTTGATAACATGAATTTCGAAGAAAAATCACGTTTCCAACTATAAATGCAGTATTAATCTAGATGCCAAATCATAAGTTTTAAGCCCTTGCTTTTGATAATCGGTTTTGCCAAAGTTATGGATTGGAAAGTTTCGACCCGTTTTTTTTTTTTTTTGGATTATATTTTTTTTTTTTATTTTTAAAAAAAATCTTTCCAACTATAAATAGTATTAATCTAGATGCAAATCATAATTTAACTCTTAATTTTTTTTTTTTTTCCAAATTTTGTTTTTGAAATTTTTTCCCCTTTTTTTTTTTAAATTTTAGGGACAAAATTTCAACATGAATTTCGAAAAAATCGGTATTTTATAATCTAGATGCCAAATCATAAGTTTTAAGCCCTTCCTTTCGATAATCGGTTGAGTTTTGCCAAAGTTATGGCAAAGGAAAGTTTCGACCCGTTTCTTTTAGAATTTTCAGGGATAGAATTTCAACATGAATTTCGAATAAAAATCGCGTTTCCAACTATAAATGCAGTATTAATCTAGATGCCAAATCATAAGTTTTAAGCCCTTCCTTTGATAATCGGTTGAGTTTTGCCAAAATTATGGCATTGGAAAGTTTCGACCCGTTTCGTGTTGAAAATTTTAGAGATAGAATTAACATGAATTTCGAAGAAAAATGCGTTTCCAATTATAAATGCAGTATTAATCTAGATGCCAAATCATAAGTTTTAAGCCCTTCCTTTCGATAATCGGTTGAGTTTTGCCAAAGTTATGGCATTGGAAAGTTTCGACCCGTTTCTTGTTGAATTTTCAGGGATAGAATTTTTACATGAATTTCGAAGAAAAATCACGTTTCCAACTATAAATGCAGTATTAATCTAGATGCCAAATCATAAGTTTTAAGCCCTTGTTTCTGATAATCGGTTGAGTTTTGCCAAAGTTATGGCATTGGAAAGTTTGGACCCGTTTCTTGTTGAATTTTGAGGGATAGAAGCAAATATTCCATTTCCTATTTCCTTTGCAATTCTCGTAATTACTTTGCCAAGATGTGCATGTTTTTTCTTAGTGTAGTTTCAAAGAAAGAATAAGAAAAAAAACGTTACCCAGGGTGGCACACAGCTTTTTCCATCCCCAACAACGCTTAATTCATCAGAGGACGCGTTATCCTTTGCCGCGGTGATATCTCTGCCTTCTTCTGCTCATTTCTCTTAATTTCCCATTCACCCTTTGCAAATGAGCTGCGAGGGAGGCAGGGAGGGAAGGGGAAGGACGCCAAAGGGGGCTTTACCCACGCAACAAATTTTCCACATTATATCTGACGTCGGGGCTCTGCCGGCGTCGCTGTCGACGCTATTCAAATTTTCTACTTTTCCTTTGCACGCGCGATTTTCCTTGTTTTCGCTTTTACATTTTTTAATAGCTAGAGAAATTTTTGCGCCGCTGCCTCTCTCCCCTTTTTTTTCTTTTTTTTTTTTTTGTCGAAGGGTGGCACATTTTTTGTTTAGCTGTTTCTATGTTTTTTTATTTCTCCGCGTTGGCAGCACGACAACCCTGGCCACTTTCATTGTGTGTATTTGTGTGTGTGTGGGTTTGGCACTTAAAACGATTTTCTTTTACAAAAAGTTGCTTTGCTTTTGCCTCCTCTGCCTACCCCACCCTGCACTTGCGGGTATTAAACTTAATGTTGATAGTGTAATTTTATATTTAAAAGTAAAGCAACAACAACAACAGCAAAAAAAAAAAGTGAGCGTATTAGGGTTGTGCGGTGTCTATGTCGACAACTGAGTCCGAGTCTCAGTTGTTTTTTTTATTTTGCTTTTCCGAGGGTGCCAGGTTTTTTTTCTATGCCAAAACGATTTTTTTTTGTTTCTAAGCAGCGCCGCTCAACGGGTTCTAATTGAAGTCAAGTTGCTTTTGCTTTTAGAGGGTGCACAATCAAAAAAAGAGGTTACTTTCGGATTAGGTCAACAGCTTGGAAGTATAGTTATTATAGTTAAGAATTGTAATTAAAATTTGCCAAATGAAAATAGTTCAAATTCTTTACTGACCCTTCTACTTCAATGGATTTTATTCCAACTCTTGCTTTTTGCTAATTTGAAGCTGTTTCATGCTTATCAACAATTTCGCCAGCTGCTTAAATAGAAATTATTTCATCGATTTTTTTATATGTTTTACTCTTCTCTCATTCCGCTGCATGTCTCAAATAGGCCGCTGGCAATGAGCAGGAATGAAAAAAATGGGTCTGACGCGCGCTTCCGTTCCTGGTCGAGACCCACAAAAGATAGCAAAAGAAAAAAACTTTGAGGCACACGCAGCTTTTTTTTTGTTTAACAAATTTTTTAATTTAAGGGTAGCTCTCAACAGAATTTTTTTTCTCTTATGTTGAGATGCTGCGCATCCTTTCGCATTTTTATTTTTTGCCTGGTTGCCTAATGAAAAGTCACCGTCAATTACAGGGTCGCCACGCGTCCAAAAAAACCCAAATGAAATTTGAAGAGAAAAAAGCTAAAAGTCTAGAAAAAAATGCAAGAAATGTGACCAAAAGTCAGCAAACACGAAGGACCCTTAATCAGGCATCCTGTGCAAGCAAATTTGCTACGCAAATGAGCCAAGACAAGGGAGCTAAAAGCGAAATACAAAATTATTCAGACAGTGGATAGACACTTGAGAAGATGAGTCTGGGAATGAACCAGAAAGACGTGTCTGCGCATTTCTTGAAGCTATATAATTTTCACTACCTAGTTTTCAGAACATTCCCTTTGACCCAAGTGCTTCTCAATTCATTGTTTTGTATTGATCATTAAGGGCTGATAAACCCCATTCAAATCTGTTTCAAACAGACAACTCTTTCTAAAAGATTTCAGCGCATAATTGCAGATAAGCCACGTCTGCAGCTGAGATTGCCAGCTCTAAGCTGCCCATATAAGTATGCTACGTTTCTTTTTAAACATGATCTTAGGGTATATTAGTTAGAGTTTACTTTAGTTTAGAGTATGCGAGTGGGAAATCCTTGAGAGAGAGTTGTGTAACGTACAGGGTATCCTTTGCTAGTAATTCGTCTTTGAAAACATTCGATTCTTTATTGTGTTTTGGCTTTGTCTACCTGCTGTGCACGTGTGTAACTCTGTCAATATTTGCCTCACATGTGTGTGTATGTTGCACGGAAGTAACCTGATTTTTTGTGCAAAAACAAATCCTAAATGGGCGGAGGGCAGCTCATGGAGCTGTGTAAACTGCAATGTCCTGTTTTGTTTGGACATGTGTCTGCCCCGGCCGCTTGACCAGCGTGGAAGAGAGAGACCCAAATGTTTGCTCAAGGCATTTGGCGGGACTTGGTTTGGTTTTGTTAAGGCGGGGTCTGCTTTGGCAAAAGCGCCGCAGGGCATGGCGCCATTGGGCAGCTGTCAGTTGCAGAAGCAATCGAAGTACAAGTAGGAGTTGGCAAGCCTTTGAGGCAGGCAAGCGTCGCTCACCTTTGGCGCAGCTGTCAAAATTGTTAATAGGCGTAAATGAGACGCCCAATGAGGCGAAAGAGAAAGAAAAACAACATAAGAAGAGCAAAACTAATTTCCGTTTGCCGCCAGGCGAACAAAGGCGAGCGCAGAATGTCTTTAGCCAAATCCTTAGCCGCAGCCCAGGACGTGTGCCAGACGCATCCTTTGCACGCAAATTGCATGCCTCGATCGCTGCGCCGTGTGCGGCCCCGTCAACATGGATTTATTTTGCTTCGCAAAAATGCAAATGGAAAATTGAAAATAGAAAAAGTGCAGGCAAGTCAATAGAGAGAAACCGAAACCCTTTTCATTATCCCTTTACTAAACACAGATCTTCGTCTATATGGGGTGTAATTTCTGGTTCTTTTTTTTTGTTGTTATTTTTTTTGTTCAACTGCTGTCAGCCGGCATTTGCATACGGCAGGAAAAAAAATTAAATATGCAAAAAATAAGTATATGTATTCAAAAATAGTGAGACTGTGCCTGGCAGGACACACGACAAAAAAATCCTGAGGGGTGCACTTTTTTTTCTTTTTTGTCTTGTTACCCAGACAGCAGCTAGAGAGTCCTGCGGCTGTGTGTACAACCCTTTTTTTTTGTTTAAAAGGGTTTTCCACAAGTTCTCGACGCACTTTTAATTTGCATTTTTTTTTTGTTGGGATTTTGAAAATCAAGTTCGAAACTTACCCCAGAGAGAGAGAAAAGAGTTCCGGTTGTAGCCATAAAACACAAATGCCAGTCTCGTTTTTTGTATTTGACAAGTGAATATTCATGTAATATATATTTTTTATTTTTTAGCTATGCAAGGGTTAAAAACTTTTCAGGACTGCGCAGCAAGGAATCAAAAAAAATATTGAATGGAAAAAAAACGTGGGTACTTTAGCATGTGCTCGTGCAGAATAATTTGGGTTGATTTGGTTGAGCCAAAAAAAAAAGAGTTGAAAAAATCGAATGCAGGCGCTTTTGTACAGGGTGTCGCGGAAGGTGAGAAAAGTGCTTGAAAATTGTTTAAAGTAAAGGGATAGAGACTTTTACAGTTTAAAAACTTACCTGAATTTTCGCAGTAAATTAGCTGTAAAGAGAAATTTTAGAAAGAAACTTTGTTAAAGAATTTTATCAATAAATTAATAAACAATTTAACATTTGTAATATTCCGAAGCTGCTGTTTCTATTTTCTCCCAACGTCACCCTGTTTATTTAATTCTCAGCAAAAAAAAAACTACCCGTAATATCCGCTTAAAAAACTCAAAATTCATAAAACTTGGCAACCAAAAAAAAAAATTGCAAAAAGCTGGACCAAAAAAAAAAAACTAAGTACTTATTCACAGACAAGCTGGGGGGGAGCACAAGCAGCCCACAGCAGCCAAAGGGTTGAGATATATGGGTTGGAAATAATAAAAGCAAGAAGAAGAAGCAGCACGCAGCGTTGCATGCAAAACGAAAGTTAATCACAAAATACATAACGGTAACACAAAAAAATAGATGAACAGAAAAAAAAAATGTGGCAGACGCGAGGTTTTTTTGTTGTTCTTCTTCCTGGGTTGTTGCTGAGGGGTTAACTTAATTTATGCGCATCGCGAGACTGAAAGCGTGGCAGAGGGCAGCGACGTCTACCGAGGCAGCGACATCACCTAGAGCTCAAGCTGATTATGCAGCGCGGGCGCAACGCGAACACATTTTCTCTTTTCTCTTTCTCAATTTTCTTTTTTTGTGCCGTTCGGTTTTTAATTTGAAAAATATGCGACGCTTGATGGGCTACACAGTTGTTGTTGGTTCTTGATGATGTGGATGTGGAAAATCCTTTGACTTTATTGGAAGTTATTGATTTATGATGTGCAATATGCTATGCGATGAGCTTCATAAGAAGAATCGAATCTCGAGGTGTGGTGTTTTGTTTTTTAGGAAATAGTGTACAAAAAGTTCTTCAGAGCTATAGAAAAACTCATTAGATGTTGCTCAAAATGTTAAGTTGAACTTCCATATAAAGAATTTCAAGGGGACAAGAAAAAAACTTCGTTGTAGAGAAAATTGGTTTTTGATATGAAGACAAATTGCAGTTTTCTGGAAATAAATTCGTAAAATAGAAAACATCTTTATACGGAAGTTCGTTATATGGAAGTTCGGCTGTTGTTCTTGAAATCGGACAGAATGTAAGTGTTTGAGTTCTTAAGGTTCACAATTATTATGTTTGCAAAAACCTAGCAGCTACTATTTATTACGGGAAAGCCTGTTATGCCAACATGTCTAACAATGTTTTCTTCAGGTTCTTAAGGGTGACAATGAGCTAGTTTCTAAGATCATAATGTTTTCATGAGTATATTCATTATTTTCACACATATTTTTCGTTCACTTTTTAATCTAAAAGAAGCTAGGGATACTCTTAAATACTTTCATAAACACATATACTTTTTTAGGGGCTTCTCACCTATTTAACTTGCCGAAAAAGAAAACCCTTAACTCCCTCTATGCAAAGCAAACTCCCCATACCTACACTTCATGCGGCACTTTAGCAACAGTTTCTCTGCCCCACACGGAGCACACTTCAAACACCAATTAAAAATTATAAACAGGCTCCACAGTTGCAAAGTAAACCACCATCTCCTTCTCCTTCAAGTGCGCACATATAATACCATCTTTATGAAAAAATACAAGAAAATTGTACATTAGGAGAAGCAGAAGGTGAAAAGGAAGTGAAGGAAGAAAAAGTGTGTAGCCACCTGGGCGAACCGGCGCCAAATGATGCCGTTAAGATGCTTACAACAACGAGAGGGGTAGAAGAAGAAGCAGAAAATGCTTCGTGTAGAATGGCGAATACTTCAAAAGGCATTAAAAACAAAAAAAAAAAACGAGCGCTTACAAAATGAAAGCCAACTGACCCCCAACCCAACCCCTTCCCCTGCAGCCAGCTGCTGCTGCTGCCACCACACAAGGGGCTGGTCCTGTCGGCACGGCAAAAGGGTGGCGAAACGAAATTAAATTTTGTACTTCGCATAAACTTAATTACTCGCCATGGCAGAGAGCCCGAGCGGGTAGAGGGAAGAAACGTTTTGGAGCGCAGGCGCAAGGGCTAGAAAATCGCGAGTTGTCCTTTCATTAATGGCCGCGCTTAATGGGCAATATTAAATTATGCGCTGCATTGTCCTTAGCCACGTTGCGTCCTTAAAACAAACTTGCCGTCGTCGTCCTCGTCGTCGTCATTTCGCCCTTTATGGATCCTTGCTAATTTCAACCCACCCTTTCTTCTTCTTCTTGTTCTGGTTCTTCTTGGGCTTCTTAACTGGACGCCATTTGAGTCTTTTGTCCGAAAACTTTGGTGTCAAACAGAATCATTTCCATGTTAATTGCACGCCATTTTTGTTGTTGCCGTTGATTATCCTTTCATTTATGCAAAGTCCTGGCCGCTGTTAATTCGCTTATTCGCCGCTTTTGCGTCCTGCTGCGTTTTGTCTGCATTTTAATTAATGTTATCCTTCGTGTTGTTGCTGCTGTTTTTGCTGTTGTTATGCAAAGGAGCTGCTCTCTTATTAAAAGGATATGACTTTCGTTCTGCTCCTGGCGCATCGTCTCCGGTTTGTTTGGCCACTTTGCCGGATATGAGAGGTAATTAAAACAATTTTCATTGCCCTGTTTAATTGCGCTTTGCATATTTTGTGGCGTTGTTTCGCCCACCCCTCCCATACTTCTGCTCAATCCTGATGAAGAAAGAGAGTCCTTTTGGGCTTGTTCTGCACAGGCGACTTTGATGTGACTGTTGAAGGAAATTGCATTAAGCTATTGACACAACCAGCACACACACACTTACACACACAGCCACAAATTAGTTCAAAGGCTGGCGAAAGTAAAGGACTCGCATGTCCTGGACATGCCTAAGCGAATTATGGAACCCATTAGAGTGTCATCTATCTCTCTCTCTCTCTCCCTGTCCATTGTGCATTATTTAATAATGTGTATCCTTAGGCCTTATCCCTCTGGCAAGGCAAATCCTTTTAGACACTTCACATATATGGGTTATAATTGAATAAACATAGTGCTGGGGGCAATAAGAAGCTCTGACACGCCCACCATTACACCACAAAGGTCTCGAACTGACCTCTACCAACACACTCATGACACCCTCTTGCCCACACTCTAACACAAACTCACACACATGTCAACATATGCCTGAAAGTATGCTACAAGTTTTTTTCTTTTGCATAAAAACCCGCCAAACCAAATATAAACAAGCAACAAAAGGAAGACAGCAAGCTGCGGCCAGAAAAAAAACCCACACAACAAATCGCTTAAATCGCATCAACAGTTTGCCAAACACGCACACACACAAACATACACACACATGTGCAAACCCTTATCACACACACACACTCACACATAAACGATTTGCATATGTGTAGTGAATGATAGCTTGTTGATAGCTCACTTTTCCTCCTTCTATTTTGTTTTTTCTTCGCACAAAATGTCAACAAGCACACTTCCTTCCCCCCACTTTCTCTCTCACCCTACACTCCCTGCTTATGCATATGATTTTCAAATGTTTTTTTTTTATTCGCTAGCTTTTCACTTGATTTTCTCTAAACAAATTTACTCAAAAAGGGGGAAAAAGGGTCGATTTGTTGTTGGTCTCATATGTTGGCCGTTATGTGTGTGTGTGTGTGTTGGAGTGGGAAGACCCACGGGACCACACGCAATATACTATATATCCACGCAAATCGCGTGCGTAGTTTTTTGTTGTGTTTATACCCTGGAAAAGGTTGAGAACGGAATGGTATGTTGAATGGGAAAAGAGGTCTCTAAGTTTGATGAATTTAAGTTTATGAATCGAGTTCTTACTAATTAGCCAGTAGATGGCGTCGCTAACCGGGATGAAAAATAACAAAACAATTTACGATTGGTAAAAGAATTTTCAAACTCGGTTCAATAGATCCAAAGATTAGCGACAACAACATCAGAAACTTTGACTCTTTATTAGATTAGATTGAAATACTAAATATATCATCCAATTATTTTTATAAATTTGTCATATGAGAATCAATTAAAGTAAAGATATTAACAATATCCTTTACTTCAACTACAATTTATAGGGCATTTTGTAGTCGAATCTTGACTTCTCGACTCTATTCTTACTTAAATGCTTTGTTGAATTTTGCCATTTATTGTCGGGCAATTGCCGCTTCCGCCGCCCATGTCGCGGTTTATGCATGTAAATTTGTACAAAATTGTCGAATTTTTGTGGCAAATAAAAGGGAAACGTATGTGAGGGGGCGGCTAAACTGTATAGAGGGAGTGGTGTGTTGTACTGTACAGTAAGGCACTTGTCTAATGTACGCGTAATCATCAACGTTTTTATCATAGAATTGCCATTATTGTTGTTTGCTGTTTGGGAGGTTGGTTTTTATGGGCGGATAGAGTTGTGCCTTTGGCTGTTATGGAAATTGATATGTGATATGTGAGTGTAAGGAGTGTTGAGGGTGTTAGTGTGGATGTGTGGCAGAAGAGCGTGGGAATTTGTGTAGTTAACGGTAAGAAATATTTTTATTAATGCTTAATTTAATCATTCAAGCAAGCTTGGTTCTTATATTAATCACAGTTTCGTCTTGAAACACAAAAAATACTTCTTTCTTTTTTACTTAAACGCAACAGAAATAATTCTGTTGAAGAAGCCTCTTAACGTGTAATTTGTGTAAAAGCTTAAGCAGTTAAGCAGAAATGCGTGTACTTAGCCAGCGACAGAGACCGAAGAGCGACATCTGATACCACGTCTACTGCTTCTGCCCTCCCCATCCCATTCCATCCTTCCTCCGCTGTAAAAAACAACTGGTTCATCAACCTGAACACTTGCACTTAAAAATTCTTTGAAAACTTTAAAGTCTTGCGAGTACACTGAAGTACACTGGAAAATAAAACGTGTGCACTCTACCCCCGTAGCCAAAAAAAAAACAAAATTTAATCGCGGCTCCAACCCCTAGCAGCACAGATACCCACCCAATGTCATGCCCCTTCCCCCGCCCCCATTTCGACTTGCTTGCGACATTAATACCATGAATAATATACGCTCATTTCTTTTGCTTTTGCGTTGGCGCCCTCCAAACCCCCCTCTTTTGCCCTGCTCTGCGTCTTCTTCTTCTGTCGCCTTAGAAAATCCAAAAAGGGGTTGTTTGTAATTTTTTTAAACAAAATTTTCTTCATTTCGCTTTTACGTTGATTTTCGTGCAACTTGAGAAAAACAAATAAACAGAAGAGAAAAAAACGAACGAACGCAAAATGAGTCAAAGGCAAAGGCTAAAAGAAGAAAGGGGAGGGATTGGTGGGGGTGTTGGCAATGGAGCCTGCCTGCAAACGTCTCAATGAGTTTTACGCTCCTTCGCTTGATAATGAGCAGCGAGAAGAAGAAGAAGAAGCAAAAGCAGCAGCAGCAGCAGCTCCTCAGTCAACGTCAACTTCGACTGAGCGCCAGTTCACCCAGCATTAAACTCTTTGACTAAAGCCAAAAGTTCGAGTGAAATGGATGCAGACAAGTATGCGTTCTCGCTCTCACACAGACGCAGGTGCTGCAGGGACGCCATTCGCACAAACAACAGCAAGAAGGGGTTGGTGGGTGAGGTTAGGGGGGGGTTTGTTGGAACCAGCAGAGGAAAGCGAAAGCACTTCGTATGCAAATGAGTTTGTCGTTATCGCTGCTACGCTGCCAGCGTCGCTGCTTACAGAGAGGGTTGCTTTTCGTCAGGCTTTTACTCTATGGGGTTGACTCGATGATAAGCGTGAAGTAGAAGCTGGAAGTTAAATTAGGACCAGCAAGGAAACAGACCGATAGAGAGAAAGGAGTGTAAATGTTAAATTGGGAAAATTATAATGAGAGAAGCAATTTTCATTTTCGTGAATGTTTTTGTTCATTCAGCTCAATGCAATTGATTATCCTGAGGCAAGCAACAAGAGTAACAGTTAAATTTGCAACATGCTGCGCTTAAATGTCCTTGAGAGGTTTTTCTTTTCTATACACACTTTCTCTTCTCTCGTGCATGCTGTGTGTGTCCCGAGGAATTCGCAATGCTTGCAATATCGAGAATCGTTTTGGCATCGCTTACAAAAATCAAACAGAAGAAGAAAAAGAACAAGAAGACGAACACGAACACTCTGTGCCTCTTTCTCTCTACCCCTGCTGGCTCTTAATTGCGATATTCGCTTGCCAAAAATTTGCATGCCTTTTTCGTAACAGCATTCCGGCGGGGGTAACGAAAAAAAAATGACCTGGCTAAGGATCAAAAACAACAACAACAAATTGGCTTCAGTTTGTGTTCATTCATGCGGCATTTGCCACATTCACTTCAGCTTCTTCTTCTTGCTCTTTGCTCTGCTTTATCGATAACCCTTTTGTTTAGCTTTGGCATTGATCCTTTTTGCCAATTTATTGTTGTAAATATGATTGATGTCGTCTACGCCTTTCCTTCTTTATTTTCCCTTTTCCCTTTTCTTGACTACTTTTGTTACATATTTTTCATGCAAGGCTTGAGCTCTATTTAAGATGTTGTAAGAAACGTGCTCAAGGATCTTTTAATAACTTCCTTTTTAAGAGATTTTGCTTCTAAAGAAAAGTATTCATCTTTATATTAAAGTGTTATTATTAGATTATAAGCAAGGAATTTAAATTTCCTTCAAACTTCCTTATAACCAAGTTGTTATATTTTGATTTTATTTCCAGAACACTGCAATTTGCTTCAATGAAAACCCCATTCTATATTACGAATTTCCACTGTAACAAAAGTTTTCTCAGAGTATTTTGATCGACTCAATAAAAGTTTTGTGCTTTTATGGATTACAAAGATTAAAGATTTTCTAGGAATCTTTGGTTTAACTTTGTTTAAATTTGTTATTTGATTTTGTTTGTATTCAAAATAGTTATTATTAATTTTCAAACATTTTTTTATCTTATAAATTTACATTTTTCTCTTACCTCAAATCTTTCGCCATGCACTCGAAGGCGTTTTCAAAACGCTCCCAGCTGCTATTACTCAAATTCAACTAAGCCCACAAAATCCACACAGAATTTAGGCCCACAAAAAACTTCAGCGAAGGCAACCATAGATTAATAAGGCTCATAATTTTTACCCATTTAATTGAGGCGAATGGCCGCAGGATAATGAAAGGCAAAGGCGGCAAAGGCAGCCAATGCGGCATCAGCTGCCCCATTTTTGCACCCACTCTCGCTGCCATCTCTTCTCCCCGTTCGTGCCCTTCACCATAGTCTATTGCACTTGAGGCAGCTTATTAGAATTGCTTGGTTCGCTGGACGCGAAACGAACTTCGGACTTTCAAGTCCTGCGTCCTGGGCGCAAATCATAATTTTTCAATTTGAATAATGAGCGAGAAGCGAAAAAGAAGCAGAGAGAAGAAGCCTTTAAAAATAATTTCAACTGCCTTTTCATTCTTTTCTTAAGAGGGGCAACAACAAGACGAAGCTAGATAAAGTTGAGTTTGCTCGGCCGTTAGATACCCTAAGGAAAGCATTTTAAACTTTGCAAACTTAGAAAAACTTTCACTTCACATGCCCCATGAAAAAAGTTCATGTACAGGGTATTGAAATCCTTACAGCCAAACACTCGTAAACTCATTTGGAAAAAGAAAATTCCGGCTATACCCGAGTCTAAATCATTTACTCGAAAGGCAACGCTTGGCGCTTCTCAGCGAAGAAAGGCTGAAATGCTAATAAGCAGCAGCAACCGAGCAGGACTCCCCCCAATGAAAAGCAAGAGGTGGAGATGATGGAGCTGAATCAGAAGCAGGACGTCGCCGCGTCCTGTGTAAGCACATAAGAAGGCTTTTATGTAATACATGCTGCTATTTTGTACATAGAACGAAAAACGCGAAGCCTTTTTTGGCTCCTGCCGCTGCTGCCGGTTGTGTTGAAAGGGGCACAACGAAAAGGAGGCGTCGTCCTGAAAGGTTTTTGTTGTTGGTGTGTGTGTGTGTGGGGTGGGAGGGGGATTGTTGCTGTTGTTGTTTGCTCGCTGGAGATTAAATGGGAAAAAACACTGTGACATTTTCTGGCTGCGCACGCGGAAAGCACGTTATTCTTCCTTTTTTTTCGTACCCAATTTTTGTACATATATATTTTTGTATATTCAAAAATGTTGGCGGTGTTTGGGGTTGGCTGGCGTTGGGTGGGGTTGTGGGTGGTGCCATTGCGGCGACAGCATTAGTGGGGCGTCGTCTCATGGCAGATGTAAAATAATGCGAAAGGGCTTCGTTTGCATAAATTAAAAATTTATTTAATGTCGCCCGTTGTCGCGCTTCTCGCAATGGGAACGGGGCTAATTTCGGTTCGAAAAAGGAGGAGTAGATAGGGTAGGGTAGGGATGGGCTTGAGGAGGTGCTGCTTAAATATATATATATATATTGATTAAAAACATAGCTTGGGTATATAATCTTTTTTTTTAACACAATATTGTAATATATTTTTGTCGCTTTTACGCCATAAACATAATAATATATATATAATCGTACATTGAGGATTTTTGTCGCATTTTAAAATTAATGAATCTTGTTATAAGTTGGTATACAATTTATAATGTTTATATATAATATTTAAAATGCTTGAATGAGACAACAACAATAAACTAGTAAATCAATATGCAAAAAGCAGAGCATGCCTTAAGTTATATATTAATTAATTCGTTTATATAAGTCAGATAATAATTGTTAGAATTTTTCTAGTTTTCTTTTTGTTTTTCATTGTGGTTTCGTTAGATTAGTTTTTTATGTGCTATAAGTGCTGAGATTTTTGTGTGTTCTATGCTTGTTTTTTTGTCTAAATATTGCACATTTTGAGCCGCATAATAATAATTATAATAATGTATAATAATATTGAATAGTATTTACAATTAAATTGACGTTTTTTACGATTAATAATGTGAATACAATAATTAGAGATATTTATATTAATATGTACACTTAAAGTAACGATTATTAAATATACATACAATACATAATTCATATGAAACATGTGAGTTGTGTTGTGTGTTTACAATGCGCAGTTTCTCAGGGCCTACGGGGGTAACGCAGGGCCTTGAGATGCGTTTACTATTTTGGTTTAAATTTTTTGTTTCTTTGTTTGTAATTATTTAATCTTGAGGAACTTGTATACCATACACTTTTGAATGAACAAAGAAAATTACACAATATTTTGTTGCATTTTTTTTTTTTTTTTTTTTTTTGATATTTAAATAAAATCGAACCAAAGATTGCACTAAAATTATTCTGTTGTGTAAGTTTGTTTGATTATGTACAGAGCTTAGACTATATACAGATATATATGTAAGTATAGAATATTTTTTATAGATATTTACACTTATTTTATTAAGTTTTTGCTAAATGCTTTGTTTTTGAAAATCGTTCGTTAAATGCTCTTAGTTCATACAAAAAATATGCATAAAAATTGCTATATATATAATTGTTTGTGTATATCATTTTCTTTTTAGCTCCTTTTTTTCTTTTTTTGTATATAAATTCAGTTGAATTGTACGATTGCCCAATTTGTAGTTATTGTAATTACTTTATATCATTGCTATATGTTAATTATGAGCTTTGTCTGTGTGCGTGTGTGTGTGTGTGTGTGTAGTGTGTGTGTCTATGTGTGAGTTGCTTAATGACAATCACAACAAATTGTTTTTTTTTTACAATAGAGGTATTGGAGGTATTCGGTTATAGTAGTTCTTCCTGTTTACTTGGTTCACGTCTTACGATCTAGCTTTAGACTATATATATTAATATTTACGATTTCTATATAGTATTTAGAGATATTTTATCTGTGGAAGCGAAAGTGTGTGGATAAGTCGGGAAAAGCAATTGAAATCATTTGAAAACTCAAAATACTAAATAAAACAAAATCATAAACAATTTTCTTCTCTGATTTTTTTCTCATCAATTTTATTTTGTATATTTTTGTTTTTCATGCCCCTTCACATAATGCGGCAAATACAATTTAAAAAGCAAATTAATATAATAATCATAATAATAATAATAATAATAATAGATGCTTTCTTCAATCAAAAACGAGATTCATGCAATAAAAATTTAAATTCTAAATTAAATATTATTATTTAAATTTATAATTTATGGCAAACAAAACAATTGGCATTAAGAATAAAGAGTTTATTATTATAATTATTTTTTTTTTCTGGTTTTCTGGCAATAACTTAAAGTTAATTTTGATTTTGTGTTGATTTTGTTGATTGGCGTTTTTCTTTGAGAATAAAAATTATTTAAAATTAAAATTATACTAAACAAAATAACTAAGATACTAAACCTATATATTTTTTGATTTTTTCATAGTTTTTCTTTTTTTTGGGATGGAGCTTTGCATAATTTACAATTGGCAGCTGCATACGCTGGCTATATACAATTAGTGGACAACAACCAAAGAATTTAAACTAAATTAAAACCTAGAACTTTTAAGAATGGCACAACATTAGCATTGGGTTACGTTTTTCAGGATAGTTGACAGTGAGAGAGAGAGAGATAGTTTCTTATATGTATATAGTAGCTTAACTAAGCGTGTTTTGTACAATTTTTATCGTTCATTTTTTTATATTTTATTTATGTGCAGTTATTTTTTTGCTGATTGACTTAAAGTTATTATTAGTTATAGTATTTATATTTATTTTAATGTGTTTTTTTTTGCAAGCTACTTGTAATTTGCAAGCTACTTGTACTTGACATAAATTCCTGTTCCATTAACATTCCCGGCCCGGCTTCATCTGATGAACGCCAGACAACAAAAATTATATACAATTTTTTACTTTTTGCTGATCTTTAATGATGCTGCAATTGCTGCTGTCGCAAATATAATGCAGCTGCATCATCGAGCTCATCCAAATCGATGTCCTCGGGCTGTTCATTCGACTCAGCGGAACGAGGCGAATGCATGCTCAAATCCTCGGGCTCTGTCTGCACGGGCATGGCGCTGGCCACATGCGCAATTTGTGGCGGTGGCAGCCTGAAAACTCGGCGTATATCTTGCGCCTTGCGACGAGCATTGCTGCCATTCGTGCAATGGCCATCGACAGAGCTGCCGCCATCCTCAGACAAGTCGAGTGGTGCCTCCTCATCGAGACTGCTCTTGGCCAGATCTACAGACTCCTCAGAGCCACCATAGCTGGCGCACATCTGAGCAAACTTTGTCGTCGAGTTCTCCAAGGCAGCAGCAGCTGCCACAGCCGCTGCAGCCATTGGAAAATCTCCACTCATGGCTGGCGAGAGAGCTGGCGTTGGTGGCGATTGAATGCCACACTTGTGATTCATGAGATGATGACGCCGCCGGAACTTCATGTGACAGCGATCACACTCGAACGGCTTCTCGCCATTGTGCACCAGCATATGGGATTTGAGCTGATTCGAATCGCTGAACTTGCCATCGCAAATCTCGCAGGTATAGGGACGTTCGCCGGTATGGACACGTAGATGACGACGCAGATTGGCCACCTGCACGAACTGGCGATCGCAGTGGGAGCAATGATATGGCTTCTCGCCCGTATGGAGCCGCATGTGCGTCTTCAGATGATGATCGCGTGTAAAGCGTTTATGGCATTCGGGACACTCGAAGGGTTTCTCGCCGGTGTGGGTGCGTTCGTGGTTCTGAAGGACATGCTTGTAACCAAAGCTGCGCGAGCAGATTTTGCAGGTGAAACTCTTGTCGCGCGAGGGATCCTTGCCAGGAGCCGATGCACCTGTTGTTGCTGAAGCAGAGGTGGTTTCATGTGCCGATGAGTTTGGTGAACTGCCGCTTGATGGCGGTGAAATGGGTCCATTCGGCGTATGATGATATAAATCACTTACACTCATGCTAATCTCCGTTTGGAACTCCTTTTTTACTGACAATTTGCGCGACTTCTTCACCGGCTCACCCAAATGATGATGATGTGAGTGTGAATGGGGATGATGATGATGATTGTGTTGTGGTGTGCTATTTGGTGAGGTTAAAGGATGCTTGCCACTGTTCGCTAGAGGGGAATGTGGACTTGCGGGTGGTGAATGTAAATGTGTGCCAGCCAAAGGCAATTGATGCTGTTGCTGCTGTTGTTGTTGCTGCTGCTGTTGGTGTTGCTGCTGCTGTTGATGCTGTGCCGCCCAAGCGCCAAAAAGCGCAGCTGGATTGTGTGGAAAGAGCGTGTTGGCCAACGTGCTCATTGGCAGTTGAGCCATAAAGGCTGCCGCCTGACGATTAGCGGCCATCAGTTGTGTGGGCGATAACATGCCAAAAGCAGATGCGGCAGCTGCCTGTTGCAATCCCATCGCTGGATACAACGAATGTGAATTTGATGATGCGACCGGACTGCTGGCTGAGGTATTTGCCGACATCGGCGGTGATAGCGACATTGAGCGATCCACAACAATGTCCTCGCGCTTAATGCCAGCCAAGGCAGCGGCAAGGCCTAAAAACCAAAAATAAAAAGTGCTGCAAGTTAGTAAAGTTTCATTCTTTCATTCACATTTTCCCTAACCCGCTGAGCTGTCAGTTACACAGTTTTGGTCAGTTTTGCCCCGCCGGGCACAAAAAAAAAACACAACAAGACCAAACTTTTTACGTTTCCTTTTTTTTTGCTTTGCTTTAAGTTCAACAGACGCGCGTTTGGCAAAAGTTCAAGAGAAGTGCTAACTGAAGAAGAGAGAGCTGTTTGCCGCTTAAGAGCAAAAAAAAGACATACACACATGTGTGTGAATAACATACGTGAGCTTTTTACGCTCTCTCTCAACATAGCACTCTCTCTATCACACACACACACATAAACGCTCGCTGGCACGTTTGTTTTGGTGGGCGTTGCGTGAAAACGAGTTAAATGCCGGTTCTCGAGCACCCAAGACAAAAAAACTTGTAAACAAAACTTAATTGCTGCTCATGTGTGTGTGTGTGTGTGTGTGTGTTTTGAGCATTTGCCAAAATGGCGCCTAATGTTAACTTGGGCACATTGAGACGTCGTTATTGCTGTGCGTGCTTAAACATGTGTGTGTGTGTGTTTGTAAATAACGATGCTTTAATGTTAGCTTTAATGCTTTTTGAAGAAATTCTGGCATTTAATATTAAATAACCAAGTTAAAGAACAAATATATAAAAGCATAATATTTTTGTTTTTCAATGGTTCTAAAATTGTGTAAAATCCATTTGAATTTTAAAAACATTCATACTTTTTTTTAGTAAAGTGTATTTAAATTCTTTAAGAAATTGTTTTTTTCGTCTTGTTGCCTGTTTTTCGGTTTTTCAACACTTACTTAAAATATATACTTTAAGCATTAATCGACCAAACTGTTCTTCTTGCTCGTCCCACATTCTAATTATTATTATTTTTTTATATAATATTTCTGTACTTACTTCGTGTTTGCGCGTCCTGCAGCATTGATATGGCCATAACTGTTGGTTATGTTGATGTCCTTGCTTTTCACTTCGAGCAAATTAAATTGCAAGCGTTTTACTTGCAATTTCACTTAACGTTTTTACGTTTTGTTTTAACAACAATTTTGAACACAAATTTTCATTTGAGCTGAGTTTTTTGTTGGTTTCTTTTCTATTTTATAATTATTAATAACAATTTGTTTCGCGCACTTTTTGTGTGTTGTTGCTGTTGCTGTTTTGTTTTGTACTTTGAGGTAGTTTTTGCACAGTTTACAAAAGTTCACGATATACAAAATGAGGTAGTTGAAATTTGTTTATAGTACGTTTATGTAAATTATTAGCTTGTTTTTTGTTGTTGCTATTTGTTGTTGAGGTATTATTGGTTTTGTTGCTGTTCCAGTTGTCACGCGTTTCTTTTCAAGACACAACAAAAGTGTATTTTTATTTTATGTATTTAATATTTAACTAAGTTTTTTATTTATTTATTTTAGTTTTTTGAGTTGTGACTGTGACGAGTTGTCGCTGAGAAATGATATGAAGCGAGTGACTGCAACACGTTTTTATATTCGTGCTGAGCTGGCTGAGTAGTATCCTTTGCGCGCTGTGGTTATCCTTTTGAAGCAACAAATTTGCGTCGTGAGTGTGTGTACAAAGAGCGTGCGATTATATCAAAGTGCGAGTGTGTGTCTCTGTTTGTTTGGCACCAAAAACTGTGCTCCTCTCACTGTCAGAGCCAAATCACGAATGATACGAATTCGCCGCGTGCGCTAACTATAAGTACGCTCACAGCACTCACCCTCTCTTCGAGTTACACACACTCAGGCACAAACAGTTACGCACTCACTCACTTACTCGCTCGCTCGCTCGCACATTCACAGCAAAGGCAGCAAAGAACACACAGTCAAAGGGAGGAAGCAAGCACGACACGAAACCGACAAACGACAAACCCGACAAAGCGCTGCCGATCAAAAGCAGGTAAAATGCTCTCCTTTCAATGTGTGTGCCTCTCTCTCTTTCTCTCTTTTTCTGAGGCTGTAAAAAAACAAAACCTAAGCGCTCAGTTGAGCACGGCTCAAAAACATCTCAGCTCTTTTATGAGTTTGTTTCGTGTTGTTTTTGTTGTTGTTATAATTATTGCTATTTTACCTAAGAACATTTTTAATTTTGCATATATGCAAATTGATGTGTGTGAGAGAGAGCGAAAGAAATTGAACTACAAGGCTAAATTTTCGGCAAACTCTAGATTCTAGAACCATATCTTTTTATGGAAAAATAAAAAAAGTTGACTTTTAGCCAAACGCCTTCAAAAAAGATGTTGTAAAAACTTTTATGGTTTTATGACCAAGGCGTTTTTTATACGCTGTTGGGTGTCATAAACAGTAAGGAGCAGGAGCAAAACTACTGCGACTACCTACAAAAAACTACCTTAAAAAACTTGCGTGCACTTCCGTTTTTTTAAGAGCCTTCATAAAAATAAAAACAAACACTTAGCGCAAGTAAGGAAAGCCACTCAAAACTGTAACAATTAACTCATTTCGAAGATTTCCCCTTTGTACACATTAAAAAAAATAACTCAAATATCGCGCAAAGGGGGATGATAAAGGCGAAACGAAAGAGCGAACGAGTGAGCGAGCAAGCAAGAGCGAACGCCAAAAGTCACATAAATAAAGGAGAGGGGTTGGGGTTGGGGTTGGGGTTTTGGTTATTTTTTTCTGTTTTGTTCGGCTTGGGCGCGTGCGCTGTAGGAGTAAACAGGAAGTAAACAAAACGAATGCCTCTCCAAAAAGGGGGCGCAGTCAAAGTGAAAGTGAAAACCGAAGGGGCAAAGAGCGACAAAGATTTTGAGTGAGTTTTCTGTTCTATGCAGCCTGTTGAGGAAGTTCTGCTTCATTTATGGCCAACTAATTGCCGGCACACGTCTTAAAAAACCAATATCATAAAAAACACAAGCACTAGTATGATAAAAAAAAAATATCTAAGTAAAAATGAAAAAGAAGTCAAACTAAACTGCAGACCAGGTAAAAAACCCTTCCTAAAAAACAGTCTATTTTCGAATTCGAAGTCTCGCGCTGCTGTCTTGCTGACTTTTGCGGATTGACTTTTAAATGGTTTTATGTAGATTTTTATGGCAAGGACGTAGAGCATGAGCAAAATAACTTATGCTGAAAACCGTATACATTTAAGTAGGTAGGCCAAGGACGCTAGACCGAAACGCGACGGGATGTTAATTTCGGTCGATTTTCTTCAACTACCGTGGAAATTTTGAGTATTTTTCGAAAGTGAAAACTACAATGGCTAAAAGGACTTTTGTCCTTACCGCATGCCTCATCCTTGCTCTGCATAATGTTACGTAAAACTGTAAAATTGTAAAATTTGCAAATGTGAAACAATTCTCGACCGTTGGATTAAGTCAAAACGAAAATGCGAATGTTTTTGGCAGAAACTCAAATACGCAGAAATACATTAAAAACAAAACATCAAAACAACAATTTTTGACATAAGAACTCAAACTGTACTGATAAAGATTTCAGATTTAAATATATAAGTACACATGTATATTTTCACATGACCCCTTTTCTACACTTTCTTTTAATGAGCAAAACTATTCTTGTTTGAGGATTTATTATTTTTCCTAAGATTTTCGACTAATGGGATTAGTCAGAAGAGAATCGCCTGTTAAAAGTTGATAAGGTTGAGATTTAGCTGCTTCTTCATTAGGATCCGGTCTTTGCAGATAAGACAACGACAGACTATAAAGCAACCCATTATCAGTAGTTTGCCGTTGTCAAAAGAATATGAAGATTAGGAGACATGAATTTGAATTTAACTCAAAGTAGATTCACGCTCGTGCTTTAAATAAATACCATAACACCTAAATATATTTATATGGGGCAGTAGTGCGTAAGATAGTGCGTATGGGCTTTATTATTAATATTCAGCACTAACCTAACCCAACACAAATTGTTTTCGTGTTTAGTGCGTAGAACTCTCGACATTGAATTTAATAATAGAACACTGTTGATAGTTTTGACAAAAGAATATTAACATTCAAACAACTCTATCAAAGCAGCTGCCATAATTTCAATGTATAAAGTCTAAAACTAGTTTTTCTACACTCATCATTTGTCCAGTTTCGAATTACAGCTGTTGCCAGCATCAACTTGCATGAGGAACCAATAACCCTACCACAAACAAAGCGAAAGCCAAACAAAAAACACAAATTTTTAACCCAAAACTATAAAAAAAAAGCGACAAATTTTTTTTACAAATTTTATACGAGGGCTGTCAATACAGACAATAACGGTGCATTCGGCCAAGTGGTTGGCAAATAGACCAGAAAAAAGGAGTAAAAGAGTGAAAGTGAAAAGGAAAGAGCACACGTTGCGCATGCGCCACACACTGCGGGGTAGGGTTAGGCATAGGGTTAGCAGCAGCACCCTGTGGGTTAGAATTAGGGGTAGTCCTGGGTGCGTTCGTTTGTTATTCGAGCTTGCCCACAAATTTTTTAACCATTTGTAACACTCGATCGAGCTGAGTGGCGCAGGGGGAGGGGGATGTGGAGAGGGGATTCGCCCTTGATTTATAGTCAATCGAGCGAGCGATCCTCGATAATGTACTGATAATGATTATGATGATGACAAATCGAATTGTTATTGATGTGTATATCGAAACAAAAATATGAAGAATATTGCGAATGCAAAGCAGCTGATTAACGAAGCACTTAATCCAGCAAGATTAGGCTGATCACGCGACAAGGCTCCTGAGAGAGAGCACTGAATGAAAGGGATAAGGATAAGCCACGCAATCTTAAGAGTTTGTATTATTATTATTATTTTAGCGCAATCCGCTTTTTAATGCGCCAGAAAAACCCCCTTTAAGGACTGAAGAATGTGTCAGGGATACCCTTTTGTCTAATGATCGCTTAAAGGCTTAGAGCATGGACCAAAGAGTTGTAGGAAATTACAAAGCACGGACTCTTCTTAAAGGCGAGATAATCTAAGCTATGTCTGTTGCTTCCAGGAAATGCGATTCAAAAACTTTTCCTGTGCCTCTAAAAAGTGATATGAAATCTAATATATTCAGAGTTCTGGGGCGTGGCAGACATTCTTGCCTTTGCATACATGTGTAAACAACAAGCTCTGTTCTGATCTTTCCTTAACAAGCGCTGACAGCCGCAGCATCCCTCAATGCATTAAAAAAACGATCTTTTTTTTAGGGCGCAGCAGCTCAACAGGCATCGGGTCTGTTTGATATCAAATTGATAGAGGGGCGAGACAGAGAATGAGAGAAAGATTCTTGGGTGCAGCTGTGACTTGTTTAGAGCGCATGCCAAACACACGACACACGGCAAGGAGCTCGCGTTTATGTGTGGTACAGGATTCAAAATGCAAGGGTTTCGAATGAATACTCAAAATTGAGCTTGAATGAATCTTACGCACACACAAACGGATCAATGTGGACGGAAAGTCTTCGTTTCTGGCTCAAGCTAATCCGAGTGATTTAATTAAGCCAGCGAGTGACGTCAGGAAGCGCAGTGCGTAGGAAACCAAGCGTGGGGATTAGCATTGAGCCACTCGGCTGGCGACGCACGCAAGTTCCTATTGGGATTAAGATTAGGCAACCGCTGAGCAGCCCGGATTAGCGGACTCGGACTCGAACAGAGCATAGATCGGCAGATTGAGAGTGGAAATATGAAAGTGGGAAAATTTAAATTCAAATTTTAAACTTTTTCAAAATCAATAAAAAGCAAAAGAATTGAAACAGATTTTATTCCTGGAAAACGTTTGCCGCTTTTTATGATCGTCAGTCTTGTTTGTTTGTTAGCTGTTTGCCGTTGTGTCTTGTTCTTGGTAAACAGTTTGACGCTTCTAACTCATTAAAATTGGCCAAAAATATGTTTGCGCTAATTGTTTTGGCCGCGCACACAAAAGCGACAAGCGCTGTGAAAGGACCTTAATGCATGTAAATAGAACACCCGAAACTCTCTACCCAAGGATTAAGCAACTAATCCACCCACCAGCACTCTCTCGCCTTTACTCTCCGTTTAAATGGCCAGAGTCCTTCGAGATCATTTTTGGTGGGTTGGTCCAGGGCTAATTCTAATTACAAACATACGCCAAGTGTGTGATCCTTTAGTCTATGGAAATTCTAAGGAAATCTTTTCGGTAAGTTGTTGCTTAGCAGCTGCATATGCAGAAAGTTTAACAATCGTATGCATAATTATGTAGATCTGAGTTGCTGTCGGTCATTCAAAATATCCATGCAGTTCACTAACCTCTTATTAAAAAACTGTTTGCAACAAAAAACAAAACAAAACAAAAAACAGCTCATCGTAAAACCAGGTAGAATTGCGCTACTAACAAACTAAGCTAAAAAACGGAAGTGCGTCTTAACAAACGGCACTCGTAAAAAACGGTTCCAAAAAAGTCAAACCGCGCACATTACGCATCAAGTCAAGGACAAAAACAACAACTTGAAAAGTGAGAGCGAGCGACTTTTGAGAGAGCGTTTAAGGTTTGAAGTTCGAACACTCCCTCAATGCGGCGAATTCATGGCATGTGCAGTTTATGATCAGCATGCAAATGCAGCATGCACCGGATTTACAAGGAGAGAGAATGAGTGAGGACGAGAACAGGAAAAAAATAAGCAAAAGGGACAACGATGTTTATGACGCAAGTCCTTTGGCTGTAGTCATTCTTAATCCGGATTTAGTTCAGCTTTGCACATTTTTTGCATTGTTTCGTGAACTCTGCGCGATCTTTTTGTCTTTCTCTTTTTTCTTGGCTAAAATTGACTTCTTAATTGCCAGACGACGTCGACGATGGCAATGGCGATGACGATGACGATGCTAACCTCAAGGCTGACCAGAACTACCTGAAGCAGGAACGACTACGACCTGGCAAAGAGGTAACCCACGCTTACAGGTAGCCCGCCCGCCCACGCTCTCGATGTTCAGTGCTCTGGCTATACTATGTGTGTGTATCTCTCTTGTTTAGGAATTCCATAATTATGATCCTTGCAGTCCACTCACAGACCGACTTGCCTTCTCGCGAAAAAAAAAGAAAAACAATCAAGACAAGACAAAATACAAAACACCCAGTTGCGAAAAAAATCGCGTCGCTCGCTAAGCCGGAGATTAGCTGACGGATTTAGAGGAAAATCCATCAATATTACGCCCATGTCCCGGGAGGATCAAGCTCTAATCACCATGCTTAAGACTGACTTATTTAGCTGAAAAAATTTAATCCACCTTTCGCGCCTCTCGAGGTAGGCGCAATATCTTTCTTTTTCTTTTTTTGCTCTACTAATCCGGGAGTGAGTCAGCTGCTTGGCGTAAAAGAGGTAAGAGCAAAAGGAGAAAAAAACATAACTATATAAAAATTGTAGCTATTTTCAAATTTTTATTATAATCCACATATGTAGCGCAAAAAGTTTAAGTCCGCGGATTAAAGTAAAAACAGTTGGCACTCAAACGAACAAACACTCGAGCAGGTATGTCCCGGAACATATTGCTTAACAGAGTGGATCATGTTGGATTATAGTTAACTTAAGGCGTGCGATTAGCTTGAGATCGCTGCGCGGCTACTGCGATTAGCGCCAGGATCTACAGATTTGTGGCGCAATAAGCAGCCACAAGCATGCAGATCAAGTTTCGCGGATTTCGATTTGATCTCTAGGATTAAACTTAGTCCGACTAGGAAGCGAGCACGCGTATGCATATATGAGAGTGGGTTTCTGGGGTGAGTTCTGAGATAAGGGATCAAAAGTTTAAGAATGAATAATAAAATTTGATATAGAAATATGTTCAGAGGAAGTCACTTAAGTAAAAAACTCAAAATGAGTTGGTTTATTGTTTTTAAGAAGAGTTTAGTTTAAAGAAACATATGGAACAACAAACTCTATGAATAAGTCCAAAAGGGGGATCGACACCTTACACGGAATGCAATCATCCAAATGCACTATGTATATAGTATTACGTCCTGTTTTCTGTTGCTGCTTATTGCACTCACTTCCGTTTTGGCCATTCATGTGTTTTCTTAACTGTTTTTATTTATTTTTTGGCCTTTCAATCAATATCTTTATATTTTCTTTTCTCTTTTTTTTGGCAACAACAAAGAACAGAACGATTTGTTACTGGTCCTTGGGTGCATTGTATTTGGATTTTTATGCAATTTGTCCAAGATTCCGTTTTGGATTCAATTTCCTGTGCGCTTACATAACGAGAGGATTAACTGCTATACAATTTATGTTGAACCGATCTCGATTGTATGAGATCTCTGTGCATTGTGAAGATGTTACGATTTTTCTTCTTCTCATTTTTCACATATGTTGTGGGTTGAGAATGTTAGAAAGGATGGGCAGTCAAGTCTAAGCGGCTGAAGCGTAATTTGGTAGAGATTTGTGTGCCACTTGGTGGCTGCCTGTCAGATCAAAACAGCAGCTGTTTGCCCCGTTTCACTAAGCGGCTTTTTAGGCAAATGCCAAAACGCGTGCCTTGAACCAGGTCCTGTTTTCAACACACACACACATACACACACATCCACCCAGCTGGTTTTTGTTTTTATCAGTCACCAGATGCAAACGAGTCCCCATTGTGTAATTAGGCAGCTTCTCTTTCTGTCTTTCGCTTATCAGCCCCAGCAAGCAGCAACAATTTGTTGTTTTTGTTTTTTTCGGGCCCGCTGGCAATGCGACGCAACTTGGTGCGGAATCGCTTATCAGTCTGTTTGCTGCTCGTCGTTGCTATTTCTTGCATCTGAGATGCGCCCCCCTCTCCCTTGCCACCTTACTTGAGCATAGCTTAGCTTCTACAAATATTTAGAGAGGCAAACAGGTCGCAATTTTTAGCTTAAGCGGCTGTGCGAGTTGAGAACGCAAAAAGCTAGAAACGCAACTCAAGATCAAGGATTTTCAAATGCTTATCAGCGGGTCGAGCAATGCACCCGGGCCGCATTTAGTCAACGAGTTTCTTATCAACAATTATGGCAAATTTTGCAAATATGCTCACCAAAAAAAACACAAAAGAAAAATCTCCTTTCGGTGTCAAAGAGTATACAAAAAATATGGCCAAAGATTTCAGTGCAATCAGCGGAAATGACAAAAAAAAAAGATGGGAAAGACTTGGCGACAGTGCAAGACAGAATGTGAATAAAATCTATAATTCTAAATAAGTTTACTTAGGTATTTTCTCAATATGAAAGTTAATTAGATTCCTAAATTGCCTTTTACTAAATACTTGTCATTGAGGATTCCTTCTTAGCTATGATACAGAATGGAATAGTTTATTATCTGCCAAGTCAATAAAATGCGAACTTTTAACACTTTAAGAAAGAAAAGATTAACATAATCATTTGGTTTTATAAATTTTTTTGGCATATTTAAGGGGTTAATGTGCAGTCAAACTAATGCTTTATAATTATTGTTGCCGCGCACATAATGATAATCTTAATAAATGTTCAAAATTATGCCATTTTTATTTAGATTTATGCTAGATCAGAGCTTCAATTTGACTCTGATAAGGTCGCAGTCATGGCCGTTCATGGCCAGGCGCGTACATCGTGCGTTTTTTTTGTTGTTTTTTTTTAATTTTTTGCTGATTTTACGGCGCCAAAAGTTTGCGTCAATTGTTGCGATTATGGGAAAGGTGCGAGAGAAGCGATTTGTTTTTTTGTTTGACCCGATGACGTGAGTGTCGCTCACAAATATGTTCGTACTACAATGTCTCGAGCAAATGACAATCCAATTAAGCAAAAGCGGGAAACCGCACAACAGTTGACGCCTGACAGGATAATCAGGCGCAATTGTTACGCAATTGTTAGACTTGGCGCAAGAAGTCCTAGAAAAGTCAACTAAAAAACTAACGAAAAAAATAAACAGGCATTTTTAATACTACAAAAAAAGTATCGCATTGCATACGCATGAGCAGCTTTTCAAGTCAAATTTGAAGGACATGCGGAGAATGTGCTTTGTAGTTGCCGTTGCTGTTGTTGTTGGTGTTGCCCTTGCTGTCAACAAGGCCGCCTCGTTTTCGGTCCTTGTCAATTTGGTCGGTCGTGTGAATTTGCAAATATGAAGCTGTAAATTGCATTGATTGGTCGTTGACAGCTGTACACCAATTGACAGGACGACGATAACGAGGTGGGCCAAAGTAGGCCACACACATTCGGAATATTCGCAAGGATAACATGTCAACAAGCGCGCCGAATTGCAATTTTCAACAGCCAATCCTTTGGGCCAACAATTAATCAAATCCAAACACCAAGCCACCTACAACAGCAGTCAGCAGAGCTGCCAGTTGATGTCCTGTGTGTGTGTCCTTTAATCAAAGTGCATGATTTATGGATGGCATAGGCATCAAACAGCGCCTTCGGCAAGATGAAAATTGTGTAAAAGTCGCCATGGTGTTTTCTTCTTGTTTTTACTTTTTTTTTGTCAATGGCCTTTGGCTTTTTGTTTGGATCGGGGAGACCATTAAAAATTCGGCCTACCACTTGGCCAGAACACTCAGGCAGTTGGCTTACTTGGCTGTTGCCAACCGTTCATTAATCATAATTCTTCTAGCTGCTTCACAATTTCAGTAGCTGCAGATTATTTCTTGTTCTTGTGCAAAAGACACATAACTGCAGTTCAACAATTTTCAATGCCTTGTCGAAAACTTTTGTAGAGATTTTCTCATTTCTTATTTGTATTTTGTGTTTTTATGTTACTTTTCTTAAGGGTCCTATGACACTTTGTCAAATATATTCTCGTCATGCGGCAAAGTTCTAGTTATTCAACTTGGCCTAATGAAAGGCGCATTCAAAGGAGCAACAGTCAACGATTTTTTGTTTTTTACGCGCTTCTCCAACTCATCGCAGCAGATGTTGAGCCTTACCTCGAGTTTGTCTCTCCATCTATATACCACTGTCGATGTCGAGGAATTTTAATGTAGGTACATTTATAGATTTAATTCTTTTTGAAATTCTTTCGACAACACTTTCGCGAATTGCCCAACGTCTAGGATCTATCGGTCCCCAAGACAATATTCCCTTCGTGCAAATATCGCTATCAGCTGGATTACGGCACATCTAAAGGTTGCTCAGCTCTCCACTATTATTCAGATATTGATGCCCAAAACTGGCAACTTGTCACTCAAATCAGATGATGCAAAAGACAAAGTCAAAAGATGCCGCTGGCGGTATCATTATCAATATCAAAGGACTGCTATTATCCTGCTGAAGAAAAAGGGATAATCATGCTCACATGCGTGTCTGTTAATTTGTTATAATATCACGTAAGAATTGCGGCCGAATCGATTTTTTATGCTAATGCCGCAAGGTGACAACTCAATTTGTCGCCCCGCAACACCAAAGGCAAGTAGAGGAATACGTGTTCGCACAGTGGGTCCAAATGCTTAGCAACCAGTTGAATGGAACAATTGGCCAAGGGGCGACGTGACCTGTTCTATTGCCAAAAATTGGCACAAATCTTGGCTGCTGGCTGCTGACTGCTGTGTTGCCTTGACGCCAGTATTGACAGGATGTTAGAAGACATCCGCATGTGTTAACTTTTAACCACCTCTTCTCTTCAAAGGACACAGCTCCATCCATCCAAAAACAACAAATACACATTCTTGGGTTACACACAGACACAAACGGACGCATTTAAATTGGGTTTTTAGTTTCCGAAACTAGGTCCTTGCAACGATTGCCACTTCCTGCGACTATCTGACGCGCCACTTGTCGTCGCAGTCAATTGTCTTGAGTCCGTTGTCCTTGCTGTGTCTACGCTTTGTTTTTATTGCACTTTTGTTTACACAGTTGTGCTCCCACAGTATATAAAAATCGATATCCTTTGTTTTAACCATTGTGCAATTTCCTTTGTGGACTGCACTTGCTTCCGACTACTTCAGAGTATGTTAAATATGATGCTTGAGTTCGTTTTTTAGTTAAGATTGAATACTTGGGATACTTAACGGATACTTTAGGTCAATCTAAGCGTAACTTAAACCCCTTTAAAGTAGATCTACCACAAAACAACAATAAGGATTTGACTTTAAGAAGGGATTTTAGCTCTAGGGATTATTATGTAGTGATAAAATATATCTGCATAATATTAAACCTATAGCCCGTTAATAAAATATTAAAGGTTTTCTAGTGTTTGTTTGCCCGCATTTACTGTCACCCTCCCATTCCGTCTATACTTTCCCAAACTGCCCGCGTCTCGTGACCATGACAACCAACAAAAAAAGGAAAATTCCAACGAATCGGGAGAAAAAAAAAACAATTAGCAAAGAACACCAATGGAAAATTTGCCTAAACAATGGAGCAAACAAGCCAAATACAAATGCATACTTCATTTGAATACAAGAGAGTTTGGAATCCTATTGGACAGTTTTTGTTTGGGCTCGCAATTGTTACGCCTCCATGTGGCATAAATTAGTGGCCACTTACTGACGAACTTGCAGCTAGGGGCAGGCAGCCGCAGTAAAAATTGATTAACAATATGCGGAAATATTTAGTTATGTTTGATTAGAGTTGTAGTTGAACCGAAAAGTGCGGCATCATCAGTGAGTACGGCGTCAGTTTAAGTGGACAGTGGCAGGAGCAGGGGGGGTAAGCAATAATGTCACGCCGGATGTGGCAGTTAGTTGTTGTTGTTGTTGTTGCAGCATTAACCGCTGAGGTGGTTGACTTATGCGGGTATTATGTACTGTGTTCTTAGACAAAAGTTTCATTCTTTCTACTCTACATTTAAAAATACTTTCACTTAACCACAACAACAAAAAATCAAGCCACAAAATAGCCGCCCATTGATACGCCTCAATTCGCTTTCGCTTTCACCTATCGATTTGCAATACGATAACTGATTGTTACCTGAATCAAAAACCCAACCAAACGATATCAATTTAGGCGACCTGCGAGCACCACGGAAGTGAAATTTGAATGTGCCGTGGGGCGTTTTCCGATTTCCGATTTCCCCATTGTTCCGCATTTTGATGTAGAAATTATAGAAAATCTCTGTACATAATACAGAAGGAAAATAAAAAAAAAAGAAATCGAAAGTCGCCCAGGACTACATGCTGATACCGGAAATGGTTTCACTTTTATCAAACGCTAAACATTTGACGTCCTCATCCTCGCTGATTTATGTGTATGTGTGTGTGCGTTAGCCTAGTTACCCAAGTGTCAGGTTACGCATTAAGAATACCAGAACACCCAACACTAACACTAACACACACACACAGTCTAATTGCTTCTAAAAAAAAAAAAAAAATACTGAAATTCAGCGAGGCATATGAGTTTTTATATATTTCTCTCTATGGCGCTTAAACCGAACTTGTTAAGGGGCAGGACACGCATTTTGCATGCTTGAGGCAACACTTGGGTTTCTTTAAATTTCTCACTTCTCATGGCATAGCCATGGTCAGCAGGTCAGTTCATCCATATGGTTATTTATTTCGTTATCCTTTTGCGCAAGATTGCACATCTTTTGCGTGGGATAGAACAAGAATGCGCATTATACGCTTCATGATTTCGGTTAAGCAATACACAGAGAAGAGATTTGTTCCGGATACCCAAACGGATTAATGATGAGAGAGCTGGCTTTCTAATGATCCTAAAGCTGAAAAAAAAAACTCTGGTCATATACTAGCATAACCCCAAGCTGTTCAAATTCCCATGCAGGGTTCAAAGCCCCGGGACTTGGCGCCACAAAGCAAATTTAGACATCAAAATACAAAAATATTTGACCTGACCAAATGACCAAAGTCACTTTGTATGATAACGTTACTCCCACACCACACACAAAGAGGCCAAGTTCAGCAACATTTTAATTTTGTCTAAGTCAACGACTATCTTGGAATGCATTTTCCATCGCCCCCTCTAAAATACACACACACACACCAGAATTTCTTTTTCGGTGCTTATCAGTTTTAGTCATAGAATTGCAATTGAGTAAATATAGCCGGAAATGCATTTGCTTTCACCAAAAGAGAGTGGAATGGTGGATGGATGGGAGACCTCGAGGGTTATCACAGGTTGTGATGGCTTTGAGTCTCCCTGATTGCTGATTGACCCCCGTCGAGACGACTCAAACAAAATTTATTTGCACGATTGTAATTCACTTAGTACTTACATATTGTAATGAGTTGTTGACTTGGTAATCTATCAGCATTGTTTACTCATAACAAAAGGGTGTGAGTCTGAATCTGTACGAAACTGGATTGTATACTGTATTTAAGAGAATATTCTTTCAATTTTGCTACTTTATTATTTCACTAGAAACATTTACTAGTGCCAAGCCATGCATACCCCAATTAATTCCTAATTCACTTCTCATTACGAATCCAGCTGCATCTTTTTGACTTGCTAAACTTCTCAATTTCCAACTCTTAAAGATCTTTTCTTTCATTAGACCCATATACACTGATTAAGCGCAAATTGCTTGAGCTACGTGAGAATCAACTCCATAAAATGGAATTACTCGGAATTTGGCTAGCAATTAAGACAATTCAGATGCAGATAATTTGCGAACTGTAACACTAGATGCAAACGAGCGACTACTGTGGACCTCTCCTCTCCAACGATCATAGAGAAAGACACACCTGATACTATTTTTTAAGCGATCGCGATAAGCGACTCAGTCAGCAGCTCAATCAAGACAAGAATCATGAATGACATTTTAGCGCCCCAAAAAGAAGGACAATACAAATGAACAGCGTTTGATATGAAGGACGACCTGTTCAATCTACCGTAGGCAGCATCCGAGAGTATCAGATGGCACAACTCACAGGATTCCCACACACAGAAGAAGCGGATGAGATGCAGATAAGCCTGCCGTCAACCTGCTTGTTTTGTGGTTGACACTGGGCTGGCTGCATTGTTTGTATGCTCTTAAGGAAGCTGGATGGAGCCAGAGTTGACATTTGCAATGTGTAGCACCAGCAGCAACTCAATCAACAGTGGCAGCTGCAGTTGCGACAGCAGCACCAGCACCAGCAACATTGCCTCATCTATAAACGCAACCGCAAACAAGTAATACGAAGCCATTTTGTGCCGGACACTGGACTTTGCCAAAAAAAATTATAACAAAAAAAAAAACAAAACAAAAAAGAGATGATCGCAAAATAGGAAAAGAATCCTTTTGTCTTTTGCGTCTTCGGCTGCCTTTCGATTGCTTTTGTCTGTTGGCCATATTGTCTGCAGTGCGTTCGAGAAAAACGGACAAAAAAAATGAAAGGTTTAAGAGTGCTCTAAGATTTCGCAACATGTTTCACATTATTAATGATGAGGAGTCTAGCCTCACTTTAAGCAGCGATCCCTATTGTTCGCACTGACCATTGTCCCTCGACCTACTGCTGCACCCGCTGTTCGCCATCGTGATGAGCGGCGTCTCATGAGTTTTCTATGAAACAACAACCAATTCGCAGCAGGCGATCTCATGAGTATCCTGAGATCAGAACGATCTGCATCCACATGTTTTTTTCCACTACAAATACTTCTTGCTTAATCTACGCTTGGCCACGCCATCTTTTTGCGTAACTCATGCAGTTTGGTCAAGCACGCATTAAATATTAATTAACCAACTCCCTTTTTATGTCTACGAGTCTGACTTTGAAATAATTTTTCTCTAGGAAGAGAACAAAATATATATTTCATTTCCGAGCAACCAAACTATGAAGTTTTAGTTATAAGAAAATATACATTGCGAGTCTTTTGTCATTATTATTTTTTGCCGCGTAATGAAAATCCTTTATGCATTGACTGTTGTTGTTCGTAACTGGGAACGACAAACGCAACCCTCACAACAAGAGTGCTAAAGGATGCGCATTCACTTTCCCATGACGCATTCTCGACTGTAGCAAGTGTTGCCGTTGTAGCATGTTGCATCCTTTTACATGTGTCTGTGGGAAAGCAAACACTTTCACTCACAACAATATCTCACATTACAACACACAATCACATCCTGTGTGTGTGCTTACAACCTGCAAAGGATTGATATGCAGCTGACAAGTGTCAATGGCGACACATTTTGTTCTTTTTTCCTTGATAAATCGTTTGTTGGCGATGCTAGGTGGCATGGGAATGGAGGGGAATATCCAACAACAACAACAACAGATCGAAACTTAAATTATGCACAAGTGAAATAGTTGTGATACATAAAAGAGAGAGAAAGCTGGGAAAATAAAATCAGCTACTAGGCTGTGTAGTTGTGGCCCTAAAAAGGATATTAGGCACTAAGTGTCATCGAATCGTAAAAAGGACACAAATGCAATCAACTGCAGACATTCCAAAAGCAGCAAACCAAGTCGAAAACATTTTTCGCTTACACGTGCAATACTCATAAGTGTTGGTTGTCCCTGTTATCCTGTTTGGCGCTTTTATAGCCACACACACACACTCACACATTCGACGACACTTTGCCTCAAATTAGTCGACTTTTACATCGTCTTTGTCTTGCGTGAACTACTTTTTTATGCTGAACGCTTTACGCATCCTTGCTGGCATTAAACGCGTCATTAAATGACCGACAGGACATCTCGTGGAATATACTATATGTGCATATATTGTGGTTTTTAGGTTTATGGATTTGGCGACACCCAGTTTCGCGACACATTCAACAAAGGATAATATAAACTAAGTGAGTTTCCTTGTTTGATATTGCCCAAAGTTTAAGAGATATTTGTTTTCTCTCGAAAAACTTAAAGTTATTGTTGGGAGATCCAAGTAAAAAGTGAAATATAGTTTTGTTTCTCTTGCTTGTGTTTCACATTTTATCCTCCATATAAAATAAAGAACTATTTTCAGTTAGCTCAACTGATTGGATGGTTTGAAAACGAAACTAAACTGACACCTGGCACATTTTTCCCCCAAATACTTTTTTCTAAACAGACAGACAGCTAAACTAAGAGTAAATAATATAAATGTGCTGGGGCTAGAGGCTGCACAGAGGGCGCTATTTTTGTCAGCAATTCATTCATTTTGTTCGCTTAGGCGTTGCAATTGGTTGACTAGGCGATCAGTCGTCATTCCCCCCCTAATGCTTATGTATCTTGTAGCTGCGATCCGGGAAGTGTGCCTCGCTCGCACTGCATTTCAAATGTTAAAAAGTTCAAATATTTTTCTTTTTTTTTTACTAAAACTCCAGCAAATGTCTCATTTCCTTTGCAACGGTACAACAACTGCAGCAATTGTCTGTGCAACAGCAAGTGGCGGAGCAGAAGGTAGCAGCGAGGGGGAGGAGTGCCGCATATGCGCGCAACTTGGAAAAATTTAAATAAATGATTTTTTTCTTTTCCTAACTGAGCGCACAAGGGGAAAATAGTCTTCGTCTTCATCTGCGCTGCACATTTTTCACCTTTGCTTGACCTTGAGTGCGTGCCTGGCAGCTGGAACCGACTACAACTCGATTTGGGGGGATTTGAATGCAGTGATGCCAGCCAGCATTAGGCCGACAACATTTCACTTAGTTCATTTATAACAAACCAATATACTTAGAAAGAGAACTATGAAAAACATTTCCGCCATATTTAAAGACCAGCAATCTATTCTAATCAACGCAATTTAAATCAAAGTCGAAAGTCTAAGTGAGTTTATTTAAGTTCAAACCATTTTTTGACTGAGTCAAAGGCCTGGGAATATAAGGTATGTGTTTTTTTGTTTCTTATGAGGAACCGCCCTAAAGGTCTAAGGGCTTACTGCCCATGAGGTATTACCTCATTCACTGGAAGGAAATCTTTGCGAGTGGACAGCAAACAAAACCTAAACACCTGTGAGAATGTTCAACAAAGCGCAAAAGATGCGCAAAAATTGCATGAACCAAAAATTCGATAAGTAAATAAACGCGAATGAATACGAAACCACTTGAGCCAAAAACAAAGACAAGCAAAGACCGCAAATAGAGGACGACGTTGGCTCTACTTTCTTGAGGTTTGCTATTCTTTCATTCAGAACGATTGAAAACAGCAGCAGCAACAACTGAGAAAACCAACCTGAGATGTGAAGAAGTGAAGTGCATCCGTTTGCATTTTCACTTTCACAATGAAAATCGAAACCGCAGGACGAATACACACACATATGCAGGATACGCCTGTGTAATCATCATCATTATCATCAACAACAACAACAACGTGTCCTAGTGTCCTAGTTTTTCTGGAGCAAACAATAAACCGGACACTGCGATCAAATTGCCACACAACAAAAAACCCAGATTGCATCGCATATATATAGAAATCAATATCACACATCCTCTCTTAGAATGCTTCGGAAATATCTATCGATAAAATAATAAAAAAAAAATATAGCTAAAAGTAGAATTCGCTAGAAAAATAAATGTTAAAAGTCATTTATTATTTCTAAAAACAAATTGCTGCTTCTTCATCATTTTGTGCTTCTTGTAGTCTACTTCTGTGGCATTTAACTCTTAGCCCTAACACGCCCTAACACAATATCTTATCGCAGTGTTGGCTGGCATCGGGACTCCCAACAGGACTCAATTTGTTGCGCTTACGATTTCAATCATTGCTTCTGTTGCACACACACGCACCCAGACCATTTTTTACCCTTACTCTTACCCTTTCTCGCTCGCTTGCTTGGCAAGTGCAGCGACTTTATACCTTTTTTCTATCTTCTTTTTCTTTTCTTATATGGATTCTCGTCTATCTTTTATGTGCATTCTCAACTAATCATCATGACAGGCTCAGTCAACCCTATTATGGGCAACACCTTCGCATTTTGTCTGTGTCGTCTCGTTGTTAACCTTTTACTTCCTTTTGTGCATTGTCAACGTTTCGGCTTATCGGTATTCTTTGTTTATTCCCTGGAATTGTGTGTAGGTGCATGCAACCCTGTCGCAAGGTTGCATGTCGTGAGAACTGATTGCAATTTAATCCTTTGCGCAAATCTCTCCCTTTACTATAATGAGTCATTGAACAACAACATCAACCCGTTCTATGTAATGTTGGGTATAGTAACTGAAGAATAATAAGGGAATCCCCAAATGTATGCTCATCAATTTAATGAGGGAAACAGAACACAACAGTCTGACCAAATGGCCAAACTAGCAAACAGAGCACGTAAAACAAACAGCAAGTCAAGTTTGGAAAGGGGAGAAGCAAACCTACAATAAAACTTAAGCTTGCCCATCTATACTATACGTCCCCATTCTCTCGTTGCCTTCCATTCATTACTCCTTTCAGACACAACACAATTTAGCTGAAAGCTTTGCCGACCACAACAAACCGTTAGCCGTTTATTCTCTCTACTCACACACGCAAGAACAACCACAACAAATATGGCCGCACACTTGTAAACACACACACACACAGACACACATATAGTCATAACACGCATGTGCTCCACTTTAACACTTTCGCTCTCTTTCGAACGCACATGGCGGCAATTTTAACCCTTTTAATGCCGTCTCCGTCTGCGTTGTCGTCTGCACTCTCACATACACACACACACACATATATTACCGGCCATTGACTTTCCCAAACACGCACACACACATCGCGACAGCCTCCCAATTGGGGCCACGCTCTTGCTCTCTCTATATCTCTTAACTCGCTCAATTCGCTTTGCTTACACACATGCTGCTCTTCGCCGCGTGCTCTTTTTTGTTTCGTGCTCGCGTACAAAAGGGGAAACTCAAGCCTTTTTCCTTCATACCCCTTCACGCACACAAACTCACTTACATTCGTGATGAGTGAGTTTTTTCTCTCTTCTACTCACTCGTTTTTTATGCTCGTCGTTGAAAGTGAAAGGATTTCAGGAGCGCAATAAAAAGGGGTGAGAGACAGAGAGAGTGAGAGAGAGAGACAACGTTGTTGTTGATTTTTATCGATTTGTTTATGTGAGAGAGCGAGAGCGGGTGAGTGCGGCGAATAATTGAGAGCAACTCTTTCATTTCCATTCGTTGCTTCTGCTTTAACTCTTTTTTTTTTCATTCTTCTTCTGTCTGCCGCGCATTAATTTTATTTTGACAGCGCCTGTCATTTGCCGTCCCTTGTTTGTGTTCGTGTTTGTGGCGCTTTGTTGTGTTTCTTGGCGTGTGTGGATGAGTGGTAGGCGGAGTTTGATCGATAAAATTTATGAAATGGCGTCGCAACTCTTTAATACCCAATGGTATTGAGAATTTTATTGTTATGAAACTTGTAGCAGTTTGATTGGAATTTAATTGTTATATCAAAACGTGTTTATATCATACACAAAAGTATTTTTGAAAAAAACCGTCGCACTTCCTTACAACGAATCTCAAGAGGATATGAAAAAACTTCGTTGTGGAGAAAAATTTCGTAATATGGAAAGGGTTTTCATTGAACCCAATTGCAGAGTTTTGGAAATAAATTCTTTGTATAGAAAACTTCGTTATATGGAAGTTTGACTGTATATTACACATGTGGCATCTAATCAACAACCAGTTATAGATAAATCATACATTCTTCACACCCGCACACCCCCCCCCCCCTCTTTTTTTCTTCTTACCCCGCCCTTTCATACTCTGCTTTTGCAGCTCTATTTCGACAACATTTTGATGAATGGCCGCCATTCAAATCTTGACCAAATTATATAACAGACAAACATATGTGAAGAAAATGCATTTTCCTAAACAACAAAAACAGATACATCATCTTCATTGACGGGGCCGGAGGAAGACACATGGACAAACTAAAGGAGATTTTTAAGAGCAACTGGCTCGTCAAGTGTGCCAAACTGAAAGCAAACGATGATTGTATGATGAAAGTGCTGGCAACCCTTAATAGAGCAAATGTGATGGGGAGACGACACACTCACACACACATATGTATATGAGAAGCCGACATCAAACCCGAATCCATTTGCCAATTCGAATCCCATAACGTGTTCATTAATAACTAATATCCTGCGGCCTCAAATAGCATTAGCTAACATACATAAATATGTATATTGCGGCCATATAGTTGGCCATTGTTGTTTTTGCCATTGGTTTTCAATTACACAAGGAGTTGTGGCAACGACAGGCATAAATGATATAGATGTTTGCTTGTTGGTGTGTGTATGTGTGTGTTTGTGTCAATCGATGAAAGTTTGAAATTAACACCCAAATAATGTTGAGTTTGGCGTCGTTCTACGTAATTAATGAGTCCACAAATTTCCGGGGCAAAACTTTGCCCATGACTGGCCAACTTTTTTATTTTTTTTTTGGTTCGACAATCGCTCAAAACTGCCAGCTGTTAGCTGTTTTGGCAGCCTTACAAGCAAATGATTTTAGCCAAAACAAACTAAACAAATATCTCTACATCTATTTTTGTCTATTAATGAACATACTACATGTATAAGAAAAAAAGAACTTGCGGGAATGAAAACCCGATATTTGAATGCATTTTACATTTCAAAATCAACTTTTTCTCAAGAAAAAGTTATTTTCCCAGCTTAAATATCAATTAAGCAATAATTAAGTTGTAAAGCGCATTTCTCACACATAACTCAATATATACTCGATTTATTTAAATATGAAAAGCCATGCAAACGCAAACAACCAAACATACGAATCTAATTCTAGCATAATTAAACGCTGGACATGGCAGCCCTAACAAATCGTAGGCGTTAATTGAAACTGAAGCTTCTTTAGATGATGATGATAATGATGATAAGCGCATCAAAAAGGGGGCACGTTTGCGTGTCCAAGTTTATTTATCATCACTTTTTTTTTTCTTCTCTCTCTCTCTCTTTTCAAGTGGGTACAACAATGCCGCATGGCGGCTTGAATTGAAACACTTTCTCACATGTGTGTGTGTGTGTGTGAGGCACAACCGAAAAACTACAACATTCAATCCAATTGGACAGGAAATGTCATACGAAATCTCAACCATAATCCGTTGCTCTTTAATCGCCTCAAATCACACGCTTTTATAGTGGCATATTCGAAGAAAAAATAAAAAAATTTTCAATTCGCACACAATAGCCTCATTCAGTTTGGGCAGTGTACTGGGTATTTTTGGGCATCCATCCGGTATTTGCAACCGTTTCGACATTGGCGCCTTTTGTGCGCCTCTTAAGTGGGTGACAGAAGGCAGAAGGTACTATGGGAACTTATGTATATGCATGATATGAGGGCTGTAAAAATAAGAAGAACTTTCTGCCATTGTTGTGAGGGAAAGAAGCATTTGAGTTCGTATGCGATGATCGCTTTTTATTATCAAGTGTCTGTGTGTGCGAGTTAATGAACGGATTCTGTAATATGATGAATGCTTAAGCAAGCACCATAACTTAATCATCAATAATATCACAACTAGTAAAAGCAATACTCTCAACAAAGCACTCTTTAATAAACACGAAATGCACTCACAACACAGTTAAAGTTAAACGAATGACCATTCAAATGCCTTGCAATATGGGTACACTGCTACCACTACTACATACATATAATGAAACCCTAAAACCCAAGACATGATACGGCCCATTGAAACTAACGAGCGACACATGCAACTAGTTAACACTATTCGAATTTGGATGGGAGTTGGGTATTGATATTAATGTGCGATCAAACAACAGAACAGGAAATCGGACAGGGCAAGAGGTAGCCGAGCAAATTGGATTTTTTTTAAGTTTTTTCCATTGAAACGTCAGAAGTTTTAAATAGAATCGAAACGCCCACGAGGAGCAGCCAAGCGATCAAGAGCCAAGAACATTAGAGCCAAGCCAATTAATAGAGTCGCAAAACAAATTAACCCCAAAAGAAATCAACACGAAAGTTGTTTTTTTTTTTCAGTTTCCCCGGACCGCGAAGCTAAACTGACACACGTCAGGGCCACGAAAGCGATGAGCGCCATATGGCAAAAACCCGACTAAGTGGAAACAAAAATACAAAAACACAACCAAGAAGAAGAACAACAACAAATAAACACAAATCTGAACTACTTATAAATGCTGCATATGCTCTGATTTCTTTTCCCTTAAAGAAGGGAGAGGCGACGCGTGCGGAAAGTGTTGCCTCCAGTTAAACGGCAACCCTTTGTTTTGGGGTCACAATGAAGACATTAAGAGTTGAGTATGAAGAAGGAAATAAAAAAGAAAAGGGAACAGCGAACAGCATTAAGAGGCGCCAGTTTAGACAATGATGATCACTAAATTAAGGGTTAGAGTTCACAAACAAGACGATTATCGAAAGGCGTCTTTAAAAAAAACGAGGGATACGAAGGGAGAAAGAAAGAGCTGAGGCAAGCAAAAGGGTGCCTTTGATCTTGATAGCATCAGGGTCGCGATCTCTAAGCGGCTTGCTAATGAGCTCACATTTCCGTCTTTGCTCCTCTCCCTTTTGAAGACTCACGTAACTTCCTCTGTACGCGAATGGAGTTGGAATTGAATTATCTTGCGGCTTGCCTTGTGGCATTTTAATGTGTCTAAAGTGTCGCCCCTTCCATCAGGCACTTGTAAAGAGTTGATGTGGGGGACCGCCCATAGCTGGGATCCTGGAGGGATCTCAAGTGGCATTCTTGGCGTTTGGCCATGTCGCTCACGTGTCAAATTAATCATTTAGCCAATGCTTAACGTTGTGACAGGCAGCTGATTTAGTGGCTCAGTTAAGATCTATGATCGTGCAATGCGATCGCCTTGAAAGTAACGAATGCCATGCATGAGGAATTGATTAAAGGTTGCCGAGGTTGTGCACTGAGATTGTAATGATATAATACCATGTTTTGGAGAGTGGAAAGTAAATGCAGATGGCATTGATTTAGCAATTATGCATGAGTTATGTCGAGTATAATTTAAAAAGAACTCCGAGGTAGGTCGAAAAGGAAAGTAAAACCAGGAAACGAATGTTAATGAATACGTATTACGTATCTGCCACGATCTACTTCAACTAGGTGGGTGGTGTTGGTTACAGTAAACAGCCCTGTGCGATGATATATTTATTTATTATGCTTGAGTATCAATTAAGATGCAGGTCAAGCTACATATGTAATGATCATTAAAATGCTTCAGATCTCACACTCAGCTCTCACTTTCTCTCTGTCGTCTCTCTAAAGTTCTCACAGACAAACAAGAAGAAGTGGACCGCAATTTTCACATGCGGGCTGCGGTTAGCCGAGACGGCACACGAACACACAACCAACTGACCAATATCAACTGACCAACGCAACGATCTCATCTCTCGTTGAGACAGCTAATTACGAGTGCGTCAATATTTGTTGGCATGGCGATCAGCACAGAGTAAGAAACGGAGCAATACCATTGTACAGTATTGACTAACACAAATCGCAAGTAAACACAAACACAAGATGAAAGACGGCGACGGCGACGACGATGACGATGAAGACGACGACGGCGGCGGTGCAGCGAAAGGATTCCCTATTTAGCGGCTCAAGTGCGCACACGCGCAGGCGTCAATATTTGCACAAGGATAACACAAAAAGGATGTTTGCGCTAATTGCCCAAAAGAGCGACCAAAACGCGTTGCGGTTGATAAAAATAAAAACCAAAACCAAAAAAAAAAAAACAAAGAATGAATATATGTTTAGGACGCCTTTTTTTCTCTGTTTGGTGGATTGTGTAATTTGCGATAAGCGCTGCAGTTCAATCAGAGATAAGCTTCAATCAGTGGAGCCGAACCCAACTAGAGTCTAGTAGGTCTTTTGTTTCGCCCCTAGGATCGCAGGATGTCTGTGTGTAACCAAAACAGGTGACACTGTCTAGTTTTACTGATAAGCGCTCGGATGGAAGGCGTTTTCCGGGAAGCAGTGTTAAGTTCATGTTTGCTCCCTATTGTTTCTGGGAAAATTCTTAGCCAAGTCACAACTGTCCTTATCTATGTAAAAAACGAAATCATTTCCTTTGTCAAGTGACCTAAAAATGCAAATGTTTTCAAAAGATACTTTTAGCTACAATCTGGTATAATTTTCATTTCTATTTGAGTAAGTCATAAATTCACTATCGATTAGCTTGCAATGAATTTCACTCATTAAAAGTAAGAGTGAAAATGAGGCGTAATCCACAGCTGTTGCCAAGGAATGAAAGTAGCGAAGGGTTTTTCTTGATCGTTGGCAAGTGCGAGGCGTAAAGAGGCACTAACAGGCGGCACACGGCACTTGGAAGAGGACCACAGGCAGAGAGAGAGATGAAGAAAGAAATGTAACATGTGTTTGATGGCAACGGAATAGGTTGATTATGGTTGAGTAGAGTCTGCTGCTCAGTTATGACGATCGATGATGATGATGATTCAAAAACGTTTGTGTGATGGAACGATTATGATTATAACGATGGAGAGGACCCGTGCCGAGAACAACTATTTACTTTCAATTTTCTTTTATTCTTTAAAAGGATAACCACACCACTTTCCCTTTGCGTTTAGTGCAGCGCATCTAATTGCTGGCATGTGGGCAAATGCAAGAAGGAAACCTTAAGGGGTTGCCCACATTTTCCTAATGCGTAATACAAAAATTCGTGAAAACAAATGAAAACGACAGTTGGTGCAAGGAAAAGCAATCAAGTGGCTGCTCTGCTGCCTCAATGACGTTCCACTCGTAATAAGAAGCTCAAAGACAAAAGCCGCAATATCTACGCGCGCCTTGCAAAGGATTTGCGATTGGGCTTAAGGAAGCCAAAAAAGCAAAACGGCAACACATCATCATCATTAAGCTGAGAATGAGTGAATGTGAGAATGTCTCCAAGTTTACTCGAATCCCAATACACGAGTCTCGTCAATGGGACGCGCCACGTCATCAAATCTTACATAGCAGAAAAAACCTCACGCAGCCAACTATTACAACAAGTAGTAAAAACTTGTGCGAGTGTGTGTGTGTGCGTGTGTTTATTAGATGATTTCATTTTGGTGTGCATGTCCCCAAGCTGGAATGACCAAGGACCAAGGAGCAGCAGCAGCGCAGCGGCAGCAAAAGTTGCCCATTGTTGGCGTGTTGAACAGCCATTGTCCAACCCTTAAATCAAAGTGTACGCAATTTCGTTAATAATCCTCAAGACAATATCGAAACGCCATAACAATATCCTTTTGATGATTATCGCTACTCCTACTTGCAATTTACTTCGGGCTTCCCTCCTCCTCCTCTTTCTGTGTGTGTCTCCATCTCGGTCCACATTTTGGACTCCCTAGTGTTTTTCGCCTGTCTATTTGATTCGGTTGCCGCAGTTGCCTTCATGTTTATTGCTTGGTTAAGGCGAAAGGATAATGGCCGCTGAGCAGTAGGTAACTCAGTTACATACGTATACACAGAAATAAGTCCTAGTTGGGGTAAGCAGCTGTTCCTTTTGGAACTGCCCCACTGGTTTATGTTCCTGTTTTTCAAATGCTTTTTATTACTTATCCCAAAAGCTGGTTCATTAAAGAGATGAATATTGTATGGCTGAATATCGTTTGGGTTGCTTCCTACTGTCATCCCATTAACCACCAAAATAAAACTTTGCTTTTATGCGGCAGGTCCCTTTAAAAATGCTAATTCTAATTACATCCTCAATGTAAACAATGTGAAACGAATATATAATACACTCTTTGTTTAAGAGACCCAGTTTTAAACTTGTTTCTGTATTACCTCAACTCAAACTAAAGAGCATAATGAGAGAAGGCACTTAGGCCCAAGACACCTGATGCGAAATGGCTACCAAAGGATTTTAGGGATACTTTCCTTTTGGCCAGCAGGACATCAACTCAACCTCATTTCAAATGCACAGAAAGTTGGTAAGTAGGCAACAAAAAATTATGTCCAAACTTTTGACAAAACAAAGCCAAAGGAGAAAGGAAAATGGACGCAATGTTTCATTTGAGGGGTACACGGGCTGGAGACTCCTTTGACTGGTCCTTTCTTTCTGGCCATTTAAAATTCTTTTCATGTCCAAGCGAGCAGAAGCAAAAATAAAATTAGAAGGAAATGGAGAGAAAAAAAGGGAAAATATGTAAAAATTGTAAGAAAATATTAGAAGTATTAAAATTTTAATGCAAATTGTTATTTTATGCAAGAATGTGCGACCGCACAGGGTACGAAACACGTTTCATGTCCTTGTCCTTGGCTTGACTTAAATCCCCCTTTTGAAAAAGGCTGCGTAAAGGATTTTCGGCCATAAGAAACGTTTGTTGTGCTCTGCTTTCTTTCTATTTTTTTTTATTATATTTTATGCACAAAAGTCGACATTGAGCAAATGACCTTTGCTTGAGCCAGGACGCTGCTGTTGTGCAAATATGTGGCAGGATATATTCTTGGTTCTTCTCTTGGGCATTTATATGCGTTGCTCGTGCTCTGCTTCTAAGCCCAATTTCCTTATGGCTTAAACCTTTACAGCTCAACTGCAGCCTCGACATTTGAGTCCCGAGCCAAAAAAAAATAAGAAAAGGATAATTGAAATGCGGCCAGCTGCGCATCTGCATGCAAATGATTTACAGCTGCCTGGCAAAATTCATCTTCTGCTTATGTTTTAAGACAGTATACATATATATATTTAAACTTATTGGGGTACGCACATTTTGATTACTAAATAAGTAATATGGCCACAGAATGCGTTTTAAAAATTTATAAAAATAAAAATAATTTCATTTGAACCCAAGGGAAACCTTGCATATGTCTCAACTGGCCAATGTACTATTTGACTGTACCGTAAACACCCTGACCTGAAACCGTTAAGAGTAATGGCTGTAGCGCAACAACAAGCTAAATGACATTAGGAATTTAGTTTAAACGAGGGTTGCGCCATTTCCCAAGTCACATTCGTCGTCGTTGTCGTTGTCGTTTGTTGCTTGGACCTTAACCCTAAATGCAAGAGCTCTTTTTGCTGCCCACTGTCTCCCTTTCTTGCACTCCTTCTCCCTTTCTCTCAATCTAACTTCTCTTATGTAATTTAAGCTTGTTGTTGAACATTTACTAGTTACGAAGGGACTCAAGCCACGGGCTATTATTTCACGTGGAATACTCTTTCTTATTTAAGGTACTTTCATTGTTGAGTATATCGAATGGAAATATCTTCAGACGTCGTGGATGAGTTAGAAAAATTCCAACTGAATTATTGCAATTAAAATATTATTGAAAATTTTGATATAGGGTATTTACACTTCGCATTTATTTGACATCTCTTTTCAAGTTGTGTGCGTAAATTTAGTCGAGCGTGTCTGCGCATTTCGAAATTGGATACAAACATTTCGTAATTTCTATAGTTTCAACCAATTTCGAATTTGAGTTTTGCCGAGTTTGGCAATGGTTGGGCGAGGGTTGGTTGTTATGTTTGTCGGTTGTTGTTGGTGTCGCAACAGCTTAGCTCTTTCATATGTTACACCGCAACCTCCCCCACATCTAACACACATCACACATCCATCCACCCACCCATGGAGTACTGTCATCCACCATTTTTGTTGTTGTTGTTTTCGGGTGTCTTTGTTTTTACCCGTTTCTTGACTTTGGTTCCAGTTTTGGCTCGCAGAAGTTGCCCTCTGACGACCTCGCGTGTGCCGGTCGTATTTACTTAAATGTCCTTTCGCGTTTTGTGTTAATTACACCAGGCTACACGCACATACTTTCGCACACTTCATCTGTGTACGTATGTATGTATCTGTGTGCATTATCATTGCATTTAAATTGAAAGGCGTGTTCAAAAGTCCAAGTTTCCTAGTATTAGGCATTTGTTTGGTTTTTATTGCCGCTGCTTTTGTTAGCTGTTGTGTCGCAATTAACCCCTTTTTTAGCATAGGGTTGTCGAGGAGTTGAATTATTCTTCGCTTTTCTAACTCAATAAAAGTTCTGTGAATGCTTTTTCACTTATATTAAAAACAATCTTAAAACTAGAAAATTAAGTAAGAGTCAAAGTTTTTCTTTTAACCATAATATTTGATAAATACTACTTTAAGCAATAGAAAGAAATCACTATAAAATGAATAAAGCCCATACAAAAAACAAAAAACTCATTTTTTGTTGCTTGACAACCCTGTTTGTGCCTGTCATGCTTTCCCATTAAATGCGCAACCATTATTCATAGCCCAGGCAGGCAACCAGGCAGACAGACAAGTGGATGGTGGGAAACGTGGGAAGAGGTGGCAACCCACTCAGCTGACAACAGCGTTTAATTAAAAGCAAAAAGCTTGACATGCCGGGTTAAACGCTTCTGCTCCAGTTTAGCCCCTTGCCATGCATATAATTAAGGTTATTATGTCCTGTAAGTTGCTTTCCTGAGGGACTTTTTTGTTTAGTTGTTTTTTGGTGGTGCACTGCGGCTTCCATTTTGTAGCCAGGGGCAACCCAAAGCAACCCTGGGCAATTATTTATGTGTTTATGTAAAAGGGTTGAGAGTTTTGGTTGGGTTAAAAAGGGTTGCAAAGGGTTAACTGCGTAGCATGAAGCAGCTTTTTTTTATAGAGGAATAAATTGTAACCAATGGAAACGCGGAGAGAATATCAGAATATTACCATAAATACGCAAGGGTTAAAATAGGTTGGGTTTTCAAGAAAAAATGATGATGCAAAGTGGATACAAATCGTGTCTTAAAGTGTAATGTTAAACTTCAGTTAGGCTGACCCAATTCTATTTGTATAGCACTTACATACATTCCCCAATCCCCACTACTTTTTTACGGTGTCTAATTGCATAACTGTCCCAAATTTTTTATGCTGCAAATGAACTATTAAATTTCATAAGCACTTACACAAAAAATATCCCATATGAACAGTAGGCACTAAAAGTATTCGAATGGTCGGTCATATAGCTTCCCATTCGACGTTTTCTAAACGGCCACTAAATAAAAATTTCCATTAACTTAATTAATGGGCCCGCAATTATGGCCACTAAAAAAACAAAGCATGGCAGGCAAACAGAAACTCTATAGTTTTTAATCAAAAAGTCATTAAGGATATGTCACACAGCGTGTACTCTGAAAGAGGACGCCCCATAGAAGGCTCCCATCCATACCCACCTCCCAACTTCCATAGAAATCATAAACAATTTGTCGCCCGCTGCTAAATTTGCAATAAAAAAATCTCTCTCAGCACATGAGAAGGAGCAAATTAATTTGCTGTTATTATTGCCGCCTTTTATCCTTTTGATAACGACATCCTGTTGATATTTTTAGTGTGGCCACAAGGTAATAATAATTATATAAGTACTCCATGTACTTCAAACGAACACACACATAAAAAACCCTGGTTAAGAGAGCCAGCCCCTCAAACCCCTATACATATAGGACTTCTATGCCCCTTGTCCCCTTTAACTCCTTGTTGGGCATTGAGCAAAAGGCTTGCTGATTGAGTGCTTTTGCGTTTTGAAGATGAAACAAAATATTATTGTCAGAATTCAGCCCTCAGCTTCATTGATGATGTTGCTGATTTGATGATGATAAAGTTCTGGTTTATCTTTTGTTTACAACTATTGTCGTTTTTTGGTGCAAAACAACCCTAAAAAAAACAAAAATATATTTGCCCCTAATCTCAAAGTCGATAAATTTTAATGCCTGGGCACGTGTTTGGCTTTAGAGCAAATTGTTTAGCCATCAAACTATACCGATTGTTTGTGGCAAAAAATTGGAATTTCAAAGGATTCGAGTATTTTACAACTGAAGAAAATAATTGGAAATAAAATAAATACTAGTTAGAAAAGTAAATATCAAAAATCCGCTTACTTAACACTGCCTTGACAAAATTAAATATTTAAAAAATGCTAGTTGACTCACCCAGATGATGGCATAAGTTACGAAGATCCAGAGATCCCTGATGTGTAGAAGCAGCTTGTTGCTCATATTTTAAAATCTACCGCATTAAACTAAATGGAAGATGATGGATTCAAGCTATCGGAATAATAATCACTATGGTAAATACATCTAAGGCTTCGTCAAAATGCGTTCCAGATCCTTAAGCGTGCATTAATTGTGTGTAAAACTCGAAAAGCTTGAAACAGATAGAAAATCGGAAGAGAGTTAATGAGATAAGAAGCGCTAGAGAGCTAGAAAAATATAAAAAGAGAGAGAATACAAGCTGTAAAGCAATGAGCATAAAATTAATTGAAATTTTATTTCAAATGCGAACTTTGACATGGTTTTCCTCAAAAGCGGTCGAGCGTCCATTCTTCCCATCCCTACCCCCCATCCCCCCAATTTAACCACCCACCTTCCGCGATAACGCCTGTGAAATATTTACGCGCGACAACAACAACAGCAACAAGGAGTAAATGAAAGTGAAGTAGGAGATGGAGAAGCTCTTGCGGGCATTTGGATGAAACGGATATGAGAAACAAGCAAATGCAAGGAACCTTGAACAGGACGCCAGGACACGAGGCTTTAAAGTGTGAGAGTATGAGAGAATTCGCTTCGCTTATGACTCAGAAATTTTGCGTTTGTGAAAATTAAAAAATTCTTCTACAGACTAAAAAAAAAAAAATTAAATGAAAACGTCTTAGGGACGCGGTTGGCTGGGTGCTAACTACGCGGCTGCCTTTATATCCTTGTTGTTGTTGTTGCTGATGTTGTTTGCTGTTGTTTGGGGTAAACAAAGGATCAAAAGCGCACTAATTGTTTTCTACTTAGGCATAGGCCAACAGTCCACCTCCCCCCGCCCATTCAAGCAACCCGCAGTTGCCACGCCTGTTGTCCTGTGCGAGAGACCAGGCTAATCTGTCTTTCTTGACTGTCTTTGCTTTTTGCCGCGTAATTTTTCAAAACGTAATTTGCAATTAAAGACGGACACAACATAGCGCGACTGGCCACGCAATGCGTAACCATCAACCCCCCGAGCACCAAGCTCAACCCCCACCACACGAAAAAATAAAACACTCGCATAACGAACGCCATGAGCCTTGAATTGTGAGCTTTGAGTTGTGAGTCCTGTGAGCTGGAACCTCATTTTCATTTCTTTAGCATTAAGATTACGCGGGGCTACAAGTTGCTCCTCAGGACTATCTCTTTGTAAAGGATGTTTGCTTCAGCTGATTTACACAAAGAGAATTTTAATTAATTTTATTGCCTTGCAATGCAGCTCAAATGAGAAGTTTTGAATCTGATAGATATTAGGAGTAGTATTTAAAGTTATTCCAACAAAATTACATAAATTTATGCCTTAAAGTGTTAAATCTGTTCGGCACAAACTCTTGGACAAAATCGCCAAAAATCCATGACGCCAATTTATCAAAGCCAGGACACTCAAACACACACATACACACACACTAACACACATCAAGAAAGTTGAGGGTCTTGGCATTGGCGATAGAAATCGATAGGTCGGGTTTTGGTTTTTGTTTTTGTTTTTGGCCACGCAGCCAGCGTATGGCGGCGAACAGAATTTGCTTGATGACATGCCGTCTTTCGCAAAACAGCCTCCCCCTTGGGCCCGCGAGTAACCCTTATGATGATGGGCCAGAAAGTAAAAGCAACAACCCTATGGCGGCTGCTGAACTGGCGCGCAACCCATTTGATTTCTTTTTTCGTTGCTTTTTCCCTTTTTTTTTTGTGTTTTGTTTTTGTTGCAGAAGACGACATGTGGCTTTGGGACCAAAACGGAGGACCAGAATCGAGACCGGTTTTTGGCTTCGTGTATGTCTCTCCTGTCGTCCGCTCAAGTTCAAGCTAAAACAGCAAGGACACGCGCTACACACGTCCTGGGGTGGGTCTGTGCACCATACATACATATAGCAAAAATAAAAACTTTTTATAAGACACGACGAGGAGGGTAGACGGACAGGACCTCAGGAATCTGTCTTACATATATAATGTATGGTACATAAACGAGTTTGCGAAGGGTTCAAGACGGCAATTTTTGTCACACACATGTCTGTGTGTGTGTGTGTTTACATACATAAAAAGCTGTCACACATATAGAAGCAAACGTTTGCTTTTCACCCTTTTTATTGCGTCTTGAAGTTTTATGTTTCGGCTTATGTACTGTCCGTCCCATAGGCACAAAATGTGTGGGTATACGAGTATACTATATACACATTATATGTACGTACGTATGTGTGAGTGTGTGTGTGTATGCGTTGTTGGATAACCGGAAATGTGAGACATCCAAGGCTTTTATAAATGGCGCACACAGGACGAACGAAGCCACGTTTGTTTCTTGATGTTGATGTTTGATGGCAGGCACTGTGGATGCTGCAGGCAAAGTGAGAGGAGTAGCTGAGTCTGGGGGTCGCTTTGGTGATGTATGTGTTTGACAGCCACATAAGGGGGTAAATTGAGTTTTCACATGGTATGCTCAATTCTTTTTCTTTCTTTCATATTGTTTGCTTTGACCAGCATAATCCAAAAAAAAAAATTTGAAGGCGCCATCGTGCGTGCCACATGACGTGCCACAAAGCAAAGCGAATTTAATAAATGACTTTATAGTTGTTTTGGCCAGTTGCTTCAGCTGTGCTCTGCCAAACCCTTGCTCTCTGTCTTTGCCTCTGCCTCCTTTGCAGCCCCTCGCCTTTTAATGGTTGTGCTTGGGTGGTTGCTTCAAATCGATGTGTATGTTGTGGGTGTTGCTGAAACGGCTGCAGCGACTATCAAAAATTAATACTTTTGTCTCCTCCTTTTGCCTTCTCTTTCTTCACACACATAACACGTCATTTTCACGTAATACTTTTGTGACCCACACACGCACACACACACACGAACAACAAAAGTTGTAAAAATTTTAATTTTCCCTTCAATATTTTTGGCATTTCATCTGCTGGCGACATATGTGTGCCAAATAAAAACAAAAAGCATGTACATATATGCAAGTAAACATAGATGTTTTTTTTGTATATGTATGTGTGTGTGCTTAGTGGTTGTAAAAATCTGTGGCATCACGTTGCGAATGCATGTTAAGCCTTTAATGGCTTTAAAATGGCCATTTCATGGGCGGGCAATTTCTTTCTTGTGGGCGTTGCGAGCACACGGCGAGGTAATGTTTCAAAAGCTTTGGAAAAAGCACAGAAAAAATTCCCAAAAAAAACAATAATCAAATTCTTTCCATCGTACAAACAAAACCATGTGTTCAAATGACCCTAATTATAACTTAACCTTCCCTTTAACTATTTTTTTTAAGACACGCAATTTTTATAGCTTCCATAGTCAAGTGTCGTGTGTTCATAATTTCAAATTTGTTCATAGTTTCACCTGCAAACTGCGTTTCATAAATAAGACACAAAAGGAGACCAGTAATAATTTTGGTTTTTTGTTTTTTTTTAATAACATGGTTGGTGTTGAGTTAGCGAGCGATCGATCGGCTAGGTTCTTTAATCTGGTTTTAAACGAGACGCAAGACACGACGACCACACAAAGCCCATAAAGAAATGTAAAGGCGACCGACAGGCACTCAAAGGACGACTCAAAGACAGCTCGAGGTCGAAATAATTGGAACAATTTCCTATCAAATTTATGTGCTATAATCGGGAGCAGCAGGTTCAAAGATAAAAATCGAACGCGTCGCACATTCAGGACCTGCGAACAGGTGAAAGTGCCTTGTGACAATAGAAAGGATGCTTCGGGGGGAAGGGGGGATGGTTCATATAGGTTCAGTTGTTGGTCGAGTTATTTTTATGGCCACAAAAGCGCTTTGTTAACAATGATTTTTATTCATGTGTGTGTGAGCTGCCACCGTGTGGCAAACAGGCAGCCAACTAGGCATTCACTATTTGTGGTTAGCTCAACTCGTTAGAACGCCTTGTTATAACCCTCCTTGCTCCAGTTATCCTTTATGCTCCCCTTTCCACTTCGCTTCTGTTGCTTATCGCTGACGTTGCATCCTGATGGCGACGTCTTGACCAGAAAAATGTGCTGTATGTGTTTGTGTGTGTGGAATGGGATATAAAATGGGATGCGAAGGATTGCGGATTGGAATTGGTAATAACCGTTTTGTCCTGCGTCCTGTCACAAATGTCTCAATCGTGGCTTTTCTAAATTGGCTCGGGCCCATAATCGAAATTCCATTGAAACGTAAAATTGCCAAGGCACACAGAGAGAAGGAGAGAAAGAGTGAGGTCGACCAACGAGCAGCTAACGGTTTCTTCAACCGCTGTCAAACATTTTAGGCGCCATTGTTGACATTTCTTATGTACCCTTTTTGTTTCTCTCTGTCTGTTTGTGTGAGTATTTTTGCTTGGCTTCCTTTATTGATTGTCCGATAAGAAGGCAACTCAATATATTTATATTTTTGTTGGTCAACCAGACATTTTGATAATATCATTCCAAAGGAACATAACTGTAAGTGACTTTCAATGGGTTTAAGGATTGGGAATCAACGTGGCAAAATGTAAAGAAAGTAAGGTTTGGTTGAGAGAAGTTGTTGACAGATCGATGAAGATGATAAGAATCACAGTGTCAACTGGATGAATGAGTTATGTAAGGAGACAATTTTGATGGAAGCAAGACTAGACTGGAATATAAGATAGGCTTTGCGTTATGATCGATGGTAATCGAATAAAAAGCAGAAAGGATTCTAGATAAGTAACTGTGAAGAAGTGAAACGGTAGAATTTAAAGTTTAAAGACAGGATAAAAGTCCTTTGTACAAAAACTCGGATACAAATGATAGAACTGACTTATACAAAGGACCCATGGATTTATTTATTGAATCATTCCTATCTCAATTATTAAACAACTAAGAATTCAAGTAACTTAATAGCCTGAAGATTTTCCAGCTACTAGTTTACTATTTAAGAGAACTTCAGAACGTTTCTTTACTCAACCTTAACAAAATTCCCTCAGGAGTTCCTGCTCGTGTCATATTAGCAGTGTAATTAAGAACTTATGATCGATTATGAACTTAGGGAGTTCGATGCACCTTGCTACCTGTACTGCAGCTGCTTTTGCGAGCTAAGCCGAACTAATCTTATCAAAAGGCACTCGTCAGTCATTCGAATTGTGCTGCTCAGTGGAGCCTTTACAATATGCCGACGACGACGACAACGAAGATCGTCATTTTCGGCAGGTGTAGGCCTTATAGCAGAACCGACTACAAGTCAACAACAATAATTTAACAAAAATTTCATTTCATTTGTTACAATTACCCAAAACATTTTGCGGCGCGCACACAAACCCTTCGAAAATGGTTGCTTTTTTCCAGGAATTCGACTTTTGCCAACTTGACTGGACTGATAAGATAAATAGCAAAACGAGTCATCCACATGCCACATGCTCGGCAAATTGCTGATGTACATCTCTGCGAGTGCGGGTATCTTGGATATGTTACAGCTCAGTGCCTGCCGTGCAACACCCGCTGCGTCAAGGAACCTGAAACTGACCTCTGAAGTCGTTTTTTTTTTTCCTTCTTATCGTTTGTTACAATTGTAATTCTTTTGCAAACTGACCGTTTGATGTGCATTTGATTAATTGTGGTCCGAAAGAGTTTTCGATATATTCAACAACATATCTTTCATGTAGCTGCCCCCGTGTGCCATACGCCACAGGGTGCTGTGTTTTGTTTGGACCCGGGGAGTGGAACATTTGTACCTAAAATGTTGGCTTTGTTTTGAGCTCATCTAATTGAAATACAAAAGCCAAATGATTAATGTAGAGCACGGCAGGTTAAACTATATCAAAGGAGTAACGTGGAACCGGTTAATGGTTGCAAAACACACAAAAATAAAAACAAGTAAGGTCTTGGAAAACCTTGTAGGGTACAAAATTAATGTAGAATAAAAAAAAGAGTAGGTCATAGTTTTAGTAAAATCGATGCCTCTCTTTTTTAATCTATCTCAGAGGAGACTATTGATAATAACAAAGGCGAGGTTATTTTGTTACGGAAAATTCAAAACCCTCTTGAAATTTCTTAGGAATTAGTCAATAATAAGAAAGAACAAGGAGTAAAATTTAAAATTATTATTAAATCGAAACCTTTGCCTTTCAGTATCGCCATCTTACCTTCCTCTTCCTATTGAGTTTCCCTCAATTTAATATTTTTAAATCCCATTAAGTTTCACTCTACTCTCCTTTTAGTCGTCTAATCAAAATGAGTGCATTTTCTTGAACACTTTTGGGACTGATTCATGCTGCATTTTAACTGCCTTAAGCTGCAACACACGTGCCACGCCCCCATATGCTGAACTGGCCCCCTCCCGCGTTTCAATAACGACCCGTGCCCGGCCTCTAATTACATTCTTCCGGCTTAGTTTAGAGTGCGGCTTTCGCTTTCGTCTGACGACGTCCTGCAGCAGCAGCAGCAGCATCACAATTAGTGTCCTTTGACACGCCCCCGCTCGTCTTGGCGCGTCCTTGACAAGGAAAAATGGTGGAAAAACCGAAGGAAACCTATACTGAACTGAATTCAATTGATAAACCGATGCACAATAAAAACCTTCGCTTTTATTGATACGAAAATTGGTTTACACTGAGGAAAATCGCTGGCAGCTGCCTTTGCCTTCTTCTTCTTCTACGTTTTCTTAACATGCGGGGGCAACACCTACAGGACGCACGTGTGTGCCTTTGCTTGTGTGTTTGTGTGTGATTGTGAGTTTTGGACACGCGTTGATGAAATCTACTTTTGCTGTTACTTTGCCTTTGCTTTTGCATCTTTTTTGCCAACGGCGTCGCCATCTAAGCAAAACATTTCAATTTTCTAGGCCAGTGGCCAGGCGGGCAGCGCGTGAGAAAAAGAGGGAAGGGGGGAATAAAGAGAACTAGGCTCGAAACTACGAGATGTCAAGCCCATGGGGCCGTTGTCCTGGCGAGCGTAACCACGCACAACGAAGGATTCGCAGCCCAAGGATTTGTTTGTCAGAAGCAGACAACAACAACAACAGAAGCAAACTCAATAACAAATGGACTCTTTTTGGCTGGGGGAAGGGAAGTTGGGGGCATGTGGCCAAGTTTCAAGTTGGTTTATTTATTTTTCATTTTTAGGCGGCTTTCTTTCGTCTCCCAATCCTAAACCCGACTCCTTGGGATCTTTGTGCACATTGATGAACCTTTTGCTTAGCTTTTTTTAATATTTGCAGCTTTGCTGTGTTTGTTTACAGTTAAAGGAAACAAGACAACCCACAGGAAGTGCTGGGCTTAGGCCCATTTTGGGTGCTGTCCTGTCTCCTGTTTTTTAGGACAAGACCGGGCAGATTTTTAGACGCCAAATAGGTTTCGAGAGAAATGAGAAATAAGAGAAAACTTTTCGTCTTTTTTACTTTCTGCCTTTGTTGTTGTCACTTGAAAATGTTGGGACAGTGGTGCGGGAAAGGGGGTAAAATGGGGGTCCTACCTTGGGCATGGCTAGGTTTTTCAATTAACTTTCACAGCAATGATGACAACGGCACATTCTAGTCTTGCTGCAATCAGTTCAAGATACACTTTAACTATAATGGATTCAAAAGAATTGGAAAGAAGAATAAGTTTAACAGCAAAGAATATCGCACTAAGGAAACCTTAACGTTCCAGAGTTCCTTATAATCCAATATTTCCTACAATAAGTTTTTTAACTGTGGAATGGTTGATATTTAACTTCAACCAGAGTAAACTCGACTCCATGCACGTGTTAACAAGAACTCGAGTCAAATTTAATAATGACCTACTTCAAGGCAACTCACATAACTCTACAATCTAACTTCGATCAAACCTTTTCAAGCGCTTCATTTACATTTCTAGTTCAACAAAATATGTGACTTTGCGTGCGTAACAGGCAATTAACCAATTAAAATGTGAAAATTTGACCATGGCTAACCCCAAACAAGGGTTAAACAAGCGCCAGGGGCGCTTCTCGTTTTGTTTTTAGATCTGGTTCGTTTGATAAGGCCACACACACACCTGCATACTTCCCTTAAGATGAGTCTTTAAATTGGAATTTACGATAGAGATAACGAACGGCTTTCCCCTTTTCCCTTTAGGCAGCAGTAGCTCAATTTAAGGCGAGATAATGTCAGTTTGGTGTGAGAGTTACATAAATTTAGATGAGCAGCAACTGTACTTTTGGGGGATGAACTCTAAAAGAAGCAAAAAAAACAAAAACAAAATGAAACGTTAGCTGACCTGCAAGGAGCCTTTTGGCAGAAACAGGCATTAACGACTCACATTTCTTCAAAAGGATAACAACAAATTAAAGGATTTGCTTCTTTGTGCCTCTTTTGTTCGAATGTTTTACCATTGTTCGCATGTTCTTCTGTACGTTATTTTATTTTTTTTTTTTCAAGTGCTTGCTGCCCAGAAAGAATTCCGGGAATTGGTTTTTTTTTTGTGTGTTTCAAAGGTAAAATGTTGCGCAATTTGCTGGAATTATCATTATGGGCGTGGGCGTGGCATTTGCCATTAGACAGCTGCAAAATAAAACTGTCATAACATGAAAAAGAAATCACATTGGAAGTGTAACTAAACCCTTTTTGGTGGATATGCCACTTAACTTTATACACAATGTTCTTGATGAAGTTGTCAATGTGATGAAGTCAACCCCTTTTATGCGGCAAAACCCTTTCGCTATGCGCAAGCGCAACATTTAATGGCTTATTAAACACGTCCTGGCTAATAAAGGGTTGCAGCAGTGAGTGTGTTGAAGGGTTGCCAAAGAGGATACTGAAAGGGTTGGCGTTGCCGTTGATGACACCGCTAATTGCTGGCTAATTTGATAAACATGCGGCTCATAATGGGCTTAAAATAATAGCATAAAGGGTTCCGCGAGGCATTTCTGAAGTGCTGTTCAAAGTGTCTGTTCCTGCACCAGTGTTGTATAACTCAGGACAGTTCTCACACCTGCTTTAGAAACGAAACGAAACGAAAATAAAGGAAAACATCGTCGCTGCGCTCAAGTGAACTCATGTGAAAATTTCTCATCGCTGGCATTTCCTGTGCCAGCGGCGTGTGATAATTAAAAACTAAGACAAACGATGACAGCCAAACGATGGCCAGCAGCAGTAGGACTAAGAGCAAGGAGCAGTGGCAGAAGGACAACGATGTTTGCTATGCAAATGACAGGACAATGGACACTTGTGCGAATGAAATGAAAGAAAGAAGGCCCATCATCATTCTCATCAAAAAAAAAAGAAAGAGAGAGAACTACACAAATACAGATACCAACGAAAAAGATATGACAAAAAAACGCAAGAAGAAATTGTCGAATACTCTGCGTCCCTACGGATTCGAAAATATTTTTCTTTATAGGTTATAAGTTTACTAAAAGACTATAGTTTATATCTCAATATTATTCCAAGCATACAGTTGAGTGTATTTTAAGACAATTATATTCAGAACATGAGGGTAACATTATTAGATTGTTGTATTGTCATCGATCCTCAACATGTGTGGAAATTTTGAAGCCGCTCGGAAGTTTCGAATTTGGTGAAAATTAAGTTGAAAGATTCCGTTACATGCATATAAAAAAAGCTTGATTCAATTTGAAATTATTTACCCAAAATCAGCTTTCTTAATGCAACTTAAAAGATGTAAAAAACGATGAATGTAAGTAGCTGACAAAATTCGAATACCCTTTTTCGTAAGTGTAGTATATGAAAATGGCGGCTAATTAAAAACGTAGCCATGCGAATGTCGCTGAATAAACAAGGAAGAGGAAGCAGTAACAGGCGGCAGTCTGAGCGATAATGGCCAAGCCAAAATGAAAGGACACGGCGGCCAGATAATGTCCTGGCACGTCATTGGCCATGCCAAAGTGGCCAAAAGGATAACAGAAGAAAAATAAAACTCAGAAGCAAACAGCTCCCCACCAGAAGATGAAGAACAGAACAGAACTTTTCTTTGCTGCTGCTGCTTTGTTTGGAAGGCTCTTTTTTAATATTTAAGGCAAAATATGCACAAAAATAAAAGGAAGCAAAATATTTGCCACCAAGAGCGACCAGTTGTCCTGCGCTTGTTGTCGCGCTTTCTATTGTCGTCCTTGGCAACATTGGCTTTGTTGTAGCTCGCGCAGCGCTATAAGGTTCGTCTCTCTTTCCACTTTTAACGTATTGTTTCTAAGGCAAATGCAAAACAAACTTTTGTCCCAAAAATAAAGCGTGGGCTTAGACTAGGGGAGTGGGTGAGGTAGAAAAGTAGGAGGCGTGGCTAATGGCCTCAAGTGCGCTGCCTCGCTGCCTGCGCACAAAAGCCTTTATTTAATTTAATTTTTGAGTGCGTCTTTTGGCTCACTCAAAGCTTTTTCATTAGCAGCTGCCTGGGATAGGGAAGTAAGGAGTGGCGAGGTGTGGGTTGGGGGTATATAACAATGTAAAGGATGATTGCGTACAGTTGAACAAAAATATATGAGCTCCTTGGTGTGGGTTATCAAGCTGAAAGGAATTTAATTCTTTAATACTTTCTCAAAGAAATTTTGTTTCAGAAAAAAAAAGTCCTAATTAATCGATATAAGAATCTTTTTAATTGTCGTTAGCGAGTCTTCCTTTCTCATAATACCTCCCCAATCTCTCGTCCTCCCTTCCACTCTCTCTCTCTCTCCTTCTCTCTTTCTATCGCTGCTGAACGTAGGAAACATTAATCTGCTATGTAAATCTAGAGCACAGTGTAAGCAAAGGCGTCGTATTTGCGCATTTTTAAGTACCATCGGACAAAGATGAACGTTCAGGCATGGCAGACATGGCAACCAACTAACACCCAAACATCCATTCACCTACCCAGACGCTGGTTGGGTTGGTTGGACAGCATGAAAGTTCACTTTTTGCGCGCTGTCATTATTCATCAGTTGTGCGTGTGAAGAGGTGGGGGGCGGTAGGAGAGGTGGCAAACAAATGCTAGAATTGTGGGTGGCCCCCTCTTACCCACCCCCTCCATCAATGGCATTTTCATGCAATGTGGCTACCATTTCTTTTTCCTTTTTTTACTATTTACCCTAACAGCACATTAACCCACCGAAAAATGCCCATTAGAAATGTAAGCAGCGAGAGGAGAATAAGAAAAAATTAAAATTGGCCACGATTTTCATTTCTTGCAAAATCTTCCTCTATCTACGTGGTTTATGCTCTCTCCCTCACCTTCTCTCTCTCTTTCACACTAGGAATCAGTTCGTGTGTCTCTATCTCGCTCGGCCATTGTTTCATTTCATTTTTTGCTCATTTTTCACTTGAAATGAGCCGCCGGGCATTCATGTCATGTGCCTCAAACCCTAGCCGAATAACGGGCACGGAAACGCCAACGACACCGGCCGGGCAGATAGCAACGGACGTTTGGAGCTGGACGGGCTGGCTTTCAATTTACGCGACTGCGTGCAGCATATCCTTTCAGCGTGTGTCCTTCGAGTTGTGAAAGCAGCTTAAACAGCCTCCCAGTTTCAAGTCTTTGTTTGCTTAAACATTGTTTTTTTTTTCTATTACTTTGGCGGCATTTTCCATTAAAATTCCGACACTTTTTTTATTTTTGCTTTTTTGGGCACTCGAAGAACAACAACAACAGCAGAGGAGCAGCACTGGACGAAAATTTAGAAAAATAACGTAAGAATTTAAATAATAAAGCAAGCGCGCACAAATGAATCTAATTTTTTATAAAGGGGGCAACAACGGGCTAGAGCTATCAGGCAGATTTCGAGGAGATGAACAGGGTAGGGAGGGGGTTCGGGGAGTTAGTCCAACTGCCAAGCAGGCCCCGTAAAGTGCTCTAGTGGGGGGGCAAAAGTGAAAAAGTGTTTTGCTTTCTGTAGCGCTTATTTTTGTTAATTTTTTCGTCCACTTCTTTGCACTTGGAAATTAATTTTATTTCGCCTCGCTGCGCATCCATCGGCTCGTGTTTCCCATTGTTGTTGTTGTTATCCTTCGGAGCAATTTTTCTTAAGCCTAATGGTGACCGCTACACAAAAAAATACCAACAAATGGCCCTGTGAAAACTGTTGATGTTATATAATGTCCTTCGTCGATTAAAAGGAACATTTTAAAAGTTTTCATGACAGGAAAAAAATATTTTAGATCTAGAGTTGACCTTGAAGAAGAATCAGAACAAAAGCATTTCATACCAAAATAAAGCTTAAAGTGTATCCAAATTTTTGTTTAGCAAACAGTTTCGATAGTTTCGAAAAACAACCCTATTAAAACACCTTTCACATTTTAAACTCGTTGTGTTAGGGGTGTTCAAATAATCAAGTGTGACATATAAAGGACACGAGCACCCTTTCCCTCTAACATCATCCGCTGGCAATGGATGAAACCAAAATAGCAAAACAAAATCGTTAAAAATTCGAGAAAATATATTTTAAAAAAATTCGCATTTCATGTCACGCTTGGTAAAGTAGCTCAAATCACAGCTGAGCCGCCTCGACCCCGCCCCTTCATTAAACCAACGGGGTTTAATCAACGTGTTCGTGCAGCACCACCAGCAAATAGTAGCACCATCACCACCGCCACAAGGACGAGTTGAGCGCAAAATCAACTTGAAAATGGGTAAAAAAAATATATATACAATATAAAAAAATTGCAAATTGATACAAAAAAACGACGAAAACAAGGCAACGACAGGCGCACAAAGGACGAAGGGGATTTGTTGTCAAAGGGGGCTGTCAGCTCGTGCGTGTCTGATTGAAGGGTTGAGGATAACTGGGCACGTGCGCAGCGAAAGGATTTAGAATGTGAACAACACAATACAATAAAAAACTGAAAATTTCATTGATTTTCCACAAGAAAAATGCGTTAATTTTTAAGCGGGTGTTGCTAGGCGAAAAAAAAAAGGGATGAATAGGTTGATCAGAATGATGTTGACGATGATGATGATGATGAGGATGAGCGGGTGGTTGTTACATAAGGCCATATACATTGTATATAGTGTATATAAATGTATGTATAGAGAAGAAGCCTTTTGTACAGGGATAGATTGAAGCAACAACCCCTTTTGAGGCAAGCGGCAGGCGCAATTAGATGACTCGAAAATGGACACAACACGAACACAATGGTCAGTTCGAACTATCTTCTTTTTTTTTGGCATGACGACGCTGGTCTATCCTTTTGAGCAACCCCCGAAATGGCATGCAGAACTCAACAGCTGGACAGTGTAGGTCAGTCGGCGGCAACGGCAGCGGCAGAAGTACAGAAAGAATGACCTACAAATGCCGCCAAAAATGGACAGCAATCGGCATTATAAGTGAAAAGGATGCGAAAAGGTCTGGCAACGGTTTTATATACATTTTGATGGACGCACCCAAAAAACTGACAATTTTAATGAGGCAATGCAGGGCAGGGCAGGCAAATTTCATTGCGGAACAAATAACAGCCAAAAATTGCATGATTTTTGCTTTTTTTCTGTTTTCATGTTGGACACAGATTACGAGGCAAGTTTCTATTCGAAGGGGAGCCTTCTGGATGGGGGAATTGTAGAACGAGAGAAAGCGAAGAAGAGAGATTTGTGGAGTCTAGTTGCGCGCGCCAGGACATGCAAAGGCGGCAGCTGTGCGGCTTCCAAGCCTGCTTCTTTGCCGTTATGTGTCGCCTAGATAACCTTTGGCCTCTGTCCACACACACACACAAACACACAGCGAGCGAGAGAACAACTGGCACAAAGGATAATACACAAAGGACCTCCTAGCTGACGCAACAATGGCAACACAAAAATTTTTAAAAATATGTTCTTGTGTTTTGTTGAACGCTACTCTCTCTCTCTCTCTCTATCTGTCGACGTTTTGTGTAGAAACTATAGAAAAACCAAAGAGCAGCACCCCATGTATACCCCGTACCCCTACCTCCTACCCCTTGGCGGCATAAAGCCATAGCAATGCCATGGTATTGCCACTTCGATTCCGATACCACATATATTGTATGAGGGCTGAGACTCATAGTATAGCGTGTGTTGGCCCAATTCGTCAACAAAGTCGACTAAAAAGTTGTTACCAAAAAATAGACAAGAGAAATAAAAGTAGTGAAAGTAAAGAAATAAATAGTTGAGCTCACTATTAAACATTTGCTTTGCTTGGCTAGCGATTTTAAGAAATAATGAGAAAAGTTTGATAATGTAACTAGCAAATGTTGTGCAAAGAGAAGAGTTGTTTAATGGATTGGAGAATGGGTAAAATGTTATTGGTAGAACTTCGGGAATGTGTAATTGTAGTTATTATCTTAATCCTCCAAAAAAACAACAATCATAATCATGGACATTTCGGTTGCCTTAATTATGTATCATACAATAACTTTTTTTCACAACCTTTTTAAAACAATCTTTTCTCCAGTTTATTTTTTTTTCTAGCAACTGTTTTTAACTTAGATATTATAGCTTTAGCTAAGTATTATGCTTCGACATTAATTTAATATATCATCTCAAACATTTTTAGACAAATCAACGCAAAGTCAAATCTATTTTGAATCATAAAACACCAAAGATAGTTGGCATCGCTCAGCCAAAATGCCGACATTACTCAACATCAACACACGAAAAAAAAACCGCCCTGCACCAGCCCACTCCATGTGACCCATAGTTTCTTCCCCCCTGAGTTTCTTGCGGCACGTGGCTGCAGTCATCAAACCACAAGGCGGCTCACAGCCTGCCAAGAAGTCAGCGAACTCTAGGAAAAACAATATCGACACTTTTCTACTCCGCCTATTGTCTGGGGGGAAAAGAACTTAATTTTTTAATCGCGCCAACTGTGTTGGGCGATCAAATGACAAATCAAACAAAAGTCACCAAAAAAAAGTTGACAATGAAAACAGAGCAACAGAGAGAGCTCCACTCGAATGTCAAACGAAGTGTGCAACACATTAATTCCTCCCCTGCCCCTCCAAACGCAAACTGACAGCAATTAAAAGCCGCAAGACACGCGTTGCATTTTCTTCATTTTTTCACTCTCTCTCTCTCTCTCTCTCTCTCTCGCCCCGCCAACAATTTGGATATGTAAATGTGCGACTAATGAACACTTCAAAATGTCGCCTCCAGCCCCACTCCACCTTTTTCTCTCTGCGATGCTGCCAGTGGCAGCTGCTTAATAAAGAAAATAAAACTAAAATAAAAAACCAACTCGAAGTGTGCTCAAAGTGCAGCGAGAGAGTCCAAAGAAGCAAATAAGGCTGAGGTTGAGTCTCTTCTTCACAAGGAGTCGAAGGATCCTAGTCGCGTGCTGATGCTGTTACTGACTACCCTCAGTGTTTTTTAAGATGCTCCCTAAAAAAAAATAGGGAGAGCGAGATGCAACAACTCTCGTGCCTGGCTTCTGCTGCTTCTGTTCCTGCTGTCATCCTGTTTGTCGCCGCTTGTTTTGCTTTTTCCCTATCAATTTTTTTGGCCAGCTCCTGTCTCTCAAATCTCATCTGCCTGACCTTTTTTTATAGGTAAATCTCCTTATAATGCTCTTGTGCCGCGCCATCGATCCATCCGCCTGTTGGTTGTTTGTGTTTTGTATTTTGTGTTTTGGTATTTGTGTGCGCGTCTTTTTAATAGGATTTTTTATAGGCTTTGGATGCGTGTCTCTCGATTGCAGCATCTTTTTTATTATTATTATTTCGAGGGGTTCCCTCTTCTGAGCTCAGCTCACTTCTGTCGCGTGCTTTGCTCTCACTTAGCGGATTTCTCTGTGAAGATTGTTCGTTTATTTTTGTGTTTTGATGTTTTTAGCAATTTTATTATCTTGTCTTTTTCCCTATCTCTCATTTTTTTTTAAATGATTTTTATGTGTTGTTTTTAGATTAGGGAAACATTTATATGTGAGATCACTTGGATTTCGACTAATTGTTGGGCAGACTGAGAAGATTGATGCAAAGAGAGTTGTTATAAAACTAGTTACGCATAGATTCTTAGCTCTACTTATAAGAATCCTTCACCTACTTCCTCCATGCGATTTCTTAAGCAAAACTTTTACTTTTGAATGGAAGTTTGTTAAATGAATAGCTCGAATGCTTCTGAATAACAAACCTCCCATAGATTTATCGAAAATTACGCAACAAAAGAACTAAAAACGATGGCGTTGATTGTTGTTGTTCCTCTTGTCCGACAGAAGGAAAAAAGGAAAATAAGCAACCCCTTGTTGTTGAGTGACAGTTAAATTTACTTTGCATAGAAATTCAACTCGAGAATTGTCTAAGCAAATGACCGTTAGAAAATCTTGCAAATTGCCATAAAAGTGAAACCCGTAATACGTCGTCTATTGTATATAAAAGACATTGACAAAGTAAACAAGTTTGGTAGAGTAGGGGTAGACGGATGATAGAGAGGTATAAGAGGTATCAAAACGCAATTGTTATAAGAAATGCGCCAAATCATGCAACATTCTAGAGGTTTTCTTCTACTTAGGGTAAGAGATTTTTGAATATGAAAAACACGATAGGTAAGATATTCAAATGAGTCAAGTTTGAGCGGTTCTTTACTCAATGTTAAGGCTTTTCTATACAAACGAAATAAATTTTATGAAACAACTATGAGAAAAACAGTTTCAATTGAGTTTTTTTTATTACTTTTCCCTGCCGTTTTGCTCATATATTATGCAAAACGAAAACATTAAACAAAAATCAATAAAAATTACAGCATAAAAGTGCAATTAATGTGCCATGACCTGATGATGATGATGACGACGACGTCAAGCTGACAATTGCCAATGGCTGCCAGGAGGACTAGATGGACAAGACAAACCCCGTTTGATATGCATGAAAAAACCGTTGCCATATGCAGCATACATATGTATATAAACAGAGAAAAATGCACTAAGCAACCCTTACACACATATACGTTTATATATGTTTATATTTATGCATAATATGCCACCCCTTTTTGGGCATACACCCACCCCGTTTATGTAAAGCCATAGCCGTGCAGCCCTCGTTCGGTATTTTGGGGTTAAGCCAAAATGGCGCGTGTTTGCCATAAGAGAAAGAGAAATTAAACTCGCATATGTGAGAGCAAGCAGCAGGAAAGGATCGTGTTTGTGTTTTGTTGTGGGACGTGCCATATCGATTTACGCAACATATGCAGATCCGATTAAGAGAAACGTTGAGAAAAAAAAACTCAACTCAACAACAACAAAAAATGAGGGACTACAAAAAAATATGGTTGCAACGCGTGGCAAGGTCTGCTCTTTGCTCCTTGCAGCACAACGCGTGCCTGGCAGCCAGGCAGACAGCATCCTTAACCTCATCCTCAGCTCCCGCTTCTTTGCAAGCAGAGAGATAAAAAATTTACAAAATATGCAACGCAAATTTTTAACATCAAAAAACAAAAGTTGATGAAAAAAACAATGTGAAAAGTGCCTAAAAAGCAGGAAAAAAATTGCATATGTGTATTGTCTGTGTGTGTGTGTGTGTGTGTGTGAGTGTGTTGCATCCCTTGTCAACAATGGCACGAAAATCCCGTTGCTGACCTCACGATGACCCCAAGCCCGAGCTGCCCCTGTTTTCTGTATTTCAGATGATGTTGATGATATTTTTCTCTCTCTCCCTTGGACTTTATTCAGGCCGCAAACAAAAGCCAGCGTTTTTGTGACTGATTGCATGCATGCAACAACGGCAGCAGCAGCAGTAGCATATCCTTGCATCGCATCCTCGCAACATATCCTTTTTGTATGCTGCGCCTGGCGCTTTGGCCAAACAATGATTTCTATGCAACGTTTGCTTTTGTGCGCCGTTTTAGCGCGCCATTTGCATGTTTTTCCCACTTCCACTTACACATTTCTCATTTCCCATATTTTCCTGCCAAAAATGTGCAAAATGCAAAATATATATGTAGTATATGCATAAAGGTTTGCTCCGATCGCCTCTCACCCTCTCTCTCTGTCTGTTATATATGGCAAGCTGCCAAAGGGGGAAAAAAGAGGGTTGCACAAAAAAGGAAGAAAAAAATAAAGGGGACAACAGAAAGAACACAATGCGATGGTCATCAGTTCCTAAATTATGAAAATGCATATGAAGCATTTTTGCATACACAATTTAAATATAGAAACTATTTCAAAATGGCATCCTTTTAAAAATAGTACCCAAAATATTCTAATTTAATGCACAAATTTGGTAAGATCACAATAAGCAAGTTTTTTTTTTTTAAGTATTTTAAAATCAGGATTTGTATATGGTATGCTTTATTAATTGGAATCCTTCATTCATTCTTTAACTCATAAAATATAATAAACAGCTATAGAATTAAAACATTTCCTTCAGCAAAAGAAAAACCAATTTTTTTTATCATAAGTAGAAAAACCTTTATAAGATTTTTTTTCGATTATAGAAAGATCAAAACTCAGATAAGATTTCATTTCCAAGAACTTTTTGCATTCATTGTAAATAAATTGAATTTCTCATGATGCTGCTGCCCCACTCAAGGACTTGACCCCAAGGTCCTGGGCAACATATGCAAAATAATCGCAAGGCAAACATCTAAATATTATGCCTTCCTATGCAAAACAATGGTAAATAAAATAAAAAGAAGAAACCAATTTTTTCGCACATCTCGATCACTTGACCTTGACGACGACCCAGAACATATAACAAAAAACCATTTTAGCAAAAAAAAAACGGTCTTATTTAAAGTAGAGCGCAAAAAATTAGACGATGCCCGGAGAGAGGGACGTTCACACGCCACAGGACATATGCAAAGCAACGAAGCAAGGACTATTGTTGGTGGTCACGGGTTTGTAGCCTCTGTTGCATTGTATAAAGAAGAAGATTGTTGCAAATATTCTAAGACTGCATTCAATGACGGCTGCCTCTCATTCTTGCTGACAAGCGAACAATGCGCAAAATATTTTTGCATAAAGCCGCCGCTTTGCATTATGCAAAAAAAAAAAAAAAAAAAACAGCAGTCCGAGTCCCAAGGCATAAGCTACCTAGATGGAACTAAGTAGAGCTCTCCTTGGACGTCCTCGTCTTGTTCGTCTATTTCTCATGACGTTGCATTTTCCACGCCTGCTCCGTTTAATTAGAACAAACAAAGACAAAGTCCCAAGGCGCAGTCAAAAGATTCCTATTTTCCATTATTTTTTTATTTCGTTTTTTTTTTTTTTGCAAGTAACCTCGCTGCTGAGGTCCTGCACAGTTAAACTGTTTACTTAACCCAAAATGGAAAAACTCATAGGTTCCTGTCTGTGTGGGTGGCTTAAAAAAACACTCAAGAACCAGAGAGCTGCAATTATAAGAGCTCGGCCCCGTTAATTTGTCTGGCTGTAATCCTTTTTTAGGTAAAGTCATTCGTGCGTTACAAAATTTCACCAGCTCATGCCTGGTAATTGTGCGATTGGAACTGGGATTTAAGCAATGAAATGGGTTCGGTTGAAGGATTCAATTTCGTCAGGTAATGCACTTGATTTGTGTTTTCAATTTCCGCCTCCAGGTGATCTTCGCTTAGGGATTAGGGCAGTAATTCAAAACGCTCTATTGGTCTCAAGTGAGTTATGGTCTAGAGAAATATTTGAAGTGATATATGCTTTTGAATCCTTTGGCGGGGTAAAAAAGAAACAATAAACCGAACAAGGTTTTCTTTCAGTTCAACTTTGCACAATGAATCTCAAACTTGATTCACTATTATTAATATTATAGATTATTATTATTTAGATTATAGCAAATAATAGCGTAATATTTTCCCATTTACCTATTTTTGGTTAATACGTTTGCAAAAATTACCCATCAATGTGATTCGCAAAATAAATTATTGTATTTGTCCACACACGCACGTAGGATATATAAAATGGACACACAAAAAAAGTACCTAACACATTTTCACTGCAAACGTCGCGTAGATGGCGCTATAAACGCTATACATACATTCACGAGAAAAAAAAACAATTGCAGAATTTGCATACACACATCGTAATTAAACTGCACGCCTAACAATACATACACAATCGAATTGTATGCGTGAAATGACGCCACTTTTTCATTTACCAAGAAAACTGCAATATGCACTGTATATGTTAATTATTTCATATATTTTTTATTGGTTATTGCTCATGCAAGACACTTTTAACAATTTTAAGTGCATCGCACACATTTAATTCGCGTATTTATAATTTTCATACGAGCGTAAACACGACGACTACATTCACGAGTAAAAGAGTTGACCGCTGATCCGTTCAGCGTTCACAAGAACTATTGCAGAATTTGCATACACACGAGATTAAATTGCACACGATTCGAAAGCCCGAACGCACGCCTAACAATACACACACACACTCGAATTGTATGCGTGAAATGACGCCACTTTTTCATCTGCCAAAAAAACTGCAATATGCACTGTATATGTTAATTATTTTATATATTTTGTTTTGGTTATTGCTCATGCAAGACACTTTTAACAATTTTAAGTGCATCGCACACATTTAATTCGCGTATTTATAATTTTCATACGAGCGTAAAAACGACGACGGCATTCACGAGTAAAAGAGTTGACCGCTGATCCGTTCAGCGTTCACAAAAACTATCGCACACACAGCGTGATAAAGTTGCTTACGCTACGATAGCCCGCACGCACGCATAACAATACGAACACACAATATGAAATGCCACGAAAACTTCGATCTGCACTGCCTCTGTTAATTATTTCGTACAATTTGCATTAATTATTGCTTATGTAAGACACTTTTTACTATTTTAAGTGCATCGCACACAATTAATTCGCGTATTTATTTTTTTCACTCGAACATAAACGCGCCGACTACATTCACGTGAAAAAGAGTTACCCGCACTGATTAATCGCGATTCATCGTTGTGGTTGCCAGCATTGGCAGCATTGCCAACACGCAAGCAATAAGTAGTTTGTTTACATTGCGCGTTGCGTGAGTGTTTTGTATAGTTCTGCACTATTTAAGCAAATTAAAAACTAATAGAAATGAGCTCACCTAGCTCTCAAAACGACATTGATGAATCCGATTTAAGTTTAGCTTTTAGCGACGTAGTGTTAGATCGACGTTGCTCAACAAGACAAAGGCATCCGCAGGGCCGCCAGCAAAACGAGAATCGAAATGTGAATCAAATTGAAGAAGCCCCAATTGTGGAACCAGCACATCAAGCACAACGAATAACAAGACGCCGCGTCGCCCAACCTCTTGAGAATCTGGATCGTATAGAAGAAGCCGATTTAGCCACGCCAGCAGCAAGGGCGCAAGGACGCGTTGCCCAACCTGTTGAGAATTTGGATCGTATTGATGAAATTGAAGAAGCCCCAATTGTGGAACCAGCAACTCAAGCACAACGAATAACAACACGCCGCGTTGCCCAACCTCTTGAGAATCTGGATCGTATCGAAGAAGCCGATTTAGCTACACCAGCAGCAAGGCCGCGAGGACGCGTTGCCCAACCTGTTGAGAATTTGGATCGTATTGATGAAGTTGAATCACCACCAAGGCCACGAAGACCTCGCAAGCAAGCAGCGCCTTCCGCACTTGCTGCAAGATTCCGGCGTGAAGTGCGCCATTTACAACGGACGCCAGACTTTCTGATACCACGTAAGAGTTTTGGTCGCGTCGTACGTGAAATTCTCATGAACTACACAACAGAGGGTTGCTACTTTCGCATCACATTGGGCGCTTTGGAAGCTTTGCAAACGGCCAGCGAAATGTATATGACACAACGTTTTTCGGATTCGTATTTAATGGTTTTGAATCGCAATCAAGTCACATTGCAAGTGCGTGACATGGTCTTGATGGCATTTATCTGCAAACTGCATGGACAACTGTAAAATCAATCGAAAATGTATGTATTTAATGGTCTTCGATATCGTAACTGTATTTAAATCATGTTAAAAATTCGCTTTCAGTTTTGGTTTAACAAGAAATCACTGGATATGAAGTAGGCATTTCGGAAAGAGATTTTTAATTTGTATATTATCAGTTTTAACATCTAACGTTTTATATTTTTAGTTTTACGATATTTCAAATACTTTCTTGTACCCTTAGTATAGTAAAGCTCATTCGTTTAATTTTTGGTCTTAATCCCAAAGAACCCAATCATTTATTTGCATCATATTCTGCCTTTTCAGCAGAAAGAGCAACAAAACAAAAACAATCCGAAGACACAAAACTTTTTGCCCCAAGTGATTACTCAATTTAAATGGCAACAGCTCTTCTCCAAATAGTTGTGGTATATGCTAAAACAAAAAACAAACCTCAAGCACAAATCGAAGCCACAAACAATATGAATAGGATGCTAATGCATATGTGCTCCCAAATGGCTGCGGTTCGAGTGTGTGTTGTGTGGCTTGGGTTTGGGGTACTTCTTCGAATTGGATTGGATTGCAGGGTGTGCGTGTGTGTTAATATTTTTATTTACACCCTTATATGCCACACACACACACATCCACACACACACGCCTACTAATCTAATGCACACAATCGAAATTTGACTAAAAAAAAACTAAGGAGAAAAATTTGCCACACCTCGGCAAAAAATGGAAGGCCTTCGGTCAGCCTGTCGCAGATAAAAGCATTTTGGACAAAACTTTGCTTTCTCTCTTTGCTCGACATATAAGTCTATTACATAGATCATTTATTACACGACCAGCAGCACCGTCAAAGCAGGACCAAGGACTCTTCCTTGGGTGTTGACAACAACGCAACGTGTGTTTCTAATGTGATTTTTTATTTGCCCCGCACGCATCATCCAATTGAACCGACCGACAAGCATCCCATAATCTGTTCCAGTTTTACCCTCGGCCTCTTCTCTGCATTTTTTTAGCGTTTGTCTTATCGCAACAGTTTTATCGCGTTTGGCCTTTTTGCTTTGCGCCCACGATTGCTCAATTTTCCAAGGCACTTGGCTTAGAAGTTCTGCAGAATTTGGTGTCCCATACAAGTGAAGTTTTATTTGTGCGAAAATCAACCCTTAACAAATATGTTTAGCTGAAAGAATTATTTCGTTTGGAATTGCACGAAAAACTACTAAAAAAAATATGTTATAGTTATAATATATAGTTAAAACAAATCTGTATTTGAATTCACAGAAATTAATTTTTATGTACATAAATAATTATCGTAAAATATAAAACAACAAAATACTCATTATAAATGCGCTAAGATGTTTGAAAATTTTAATAAAATATGATTTTTTGTTTATAATGAATTAAATGTAATATTATTATTATTGGACTTGAATTATTCAAAATAAAAATTGTTCTTGATGCTGGAAAGAGCTACAAAACAAAAATGTTTATTTATTTCATATATCCTCAAGCTATTGCTGGTATGAAAAGACATTTCTAATCAGCTTTCCCCTTGAGGTAATGCAACTTTGCAAAAATCAAACTTTTATTTTAGTTGCCACAAACACAACTGTACACATGCATGTCTCCCACTCCCCAACAAAATTCTAATCAAACTGTCAACTGGCAGCCAGAAGTCCTAACCCAAAGGATCCGCCTCTCGTTAGTCAATCCGAAAAATGTGCAGAAAAAACATTGTGAGTACGGCAAGTATCTCAATTTGATGCTGTTGTGTTTTCTTTTTCTACTTGTTTTTTTTTTTGCGGGCAACTTAATTTACTACTGGGAACACATATGCTAAAAAACTGAATGGCCATGACTTAAGTATTTTATTTTTTGCTTATCAAAAGTCAAGTAAATATCTGCAGCTTAGAGATACAGATACAGATTGGCCCCAAACACCCACACACTCTCGTTGATGATGCCAATGATGCTCCCGTGAGATAGTTTGATTAATGGCCTAAAAGTGCCCAACATTTTCGACTGTAGTTGTATTTTGTAATGCGAGCAGTTAGAAGAGAACATCTAAAAAACTGTTAATACTACAAACACAGATGTTGTGACTCGATCTGAGTTTCTCTGAGTGTGTTTTGTTTGTGGACACTATTAAGCTTACAACACCCCCACAACCCGGCCCCCCTTTCAACTAGTATAAACAAAAAACGTTGGCATTTTTTTTGTTGGGCCTAGAAAAAAAAAGTTGCCTGTTTATAACGCGAAATCATCAAGTTAATGTTAACGCTTGATTTATGGCATGTAACGCTTACAAATGTATTGGTTCCGTTTAAATATATAGAGAGAAGTGGGAGGGGGACGGTAAGTTTAGTTTGCGTTTGTCACGCAAAGGCATTTAACAGTTCTTTGTTTTTCAGTTGTTGTCGGCATCGTTTTATTAATCAAAATTTCTATCATCACCGTCGCCAGGTGGCGTGTTTTATTTAAATTGCCAGCAAAACGCCATGTTTTTCGATTGCCCCACCATCCTTCTGTTTGTCTTGGCAGCCATTTGACAGGCGGAAAGGGTTCGCTATTGACTCATGACTTTTCGATTTAGCTTAACTTTTGGGGGTAAAAGCATAAAAAGCAACCAAAAAATTATGGCACGACATGCAAATGGATAAAGTTTCGAAGGTGTTTGAGTGGGTTTTGTTTGGGCTTTGGGAAACGATTGGGTAAAACTTTCTAAAGGTCATAAGAAAATTATTTTTCTAGTTGGAGAAGAAGAAATTTTTGAAATTAGTTTTAGGACTATTTTTAATAACCTTATAATTTGGAAGCCATTGAACATTATTTCAGACCCCTATCTACAAACTGATCTCATCACTCATCACTAAGGTCATTAATATACACCCGCACTTAACCCTTTAATTGCCCTCAGACTGAGGAAATGCGAAACCCTTGAACAAAAAAAAAAAATAATAGGCATCTAACCCTGCTCATATTCATGTACAACTGTCTCACAATAGATCACATGATATGAAACAATAAAGAAAAAGATACAGGAAAAAATAAAGTCTCATTTTAACCCTTAAGCAATGGTCAAATTGAACATTTCCGACATTTGGGACAGAACAAATAAGGAAAACCCAAACATACAAACAAACAAATAATATTCCTATTAAATTCAAATTACAGGCACGAACAGTTGGCGCCCCCGCACCACTCTTACTCCTCCTACACACACTTAAGGGTTAAACTGACCCCTGAACCACTTGAACTGTGAGCCGTGAGAGACCCGCACATATGACGATTGTTTTTGTGTGCCATATTTTTGATTGTTTTCAAAGCAATTAAGGTGTAGAAATTTGTCTAATCGCGTGCGGGTGAGGGAAGAGAGGGAGGTGTTTATAGGGTTAAAGTAAGGGTTAGCTGTCATTTAATGGTTATGTTAACGCAATGTTATTTGAAGGTTTTTTATTATAACAGCTGGAAGATAGAATTGTTTCTATCGAAATATAGTGCTTGCTTAGAAAAAAGTTGAAACTTTAAGTTAAAGCAAATACAGTTTGAACTTTTCCTAACACACAAACACACACACACAATTATACATATACACAAAGACACGTGCCAGTTCAGAGGGAGACTACAAAACTATGCCATATAAATCCCCATACATACATACATACATCTATATACGACCCTCATCTGCATGCGTTGCGCATAAATTTTAACCCAAAAATACGTTCGACAGCTGCCTCCACCCATCTAGCTCCTCCTACTTTTCTCTCACACCCATTCCCCCTCGACAGCTTTCGCATTTTTGATATCTTCTTTATTTACTGTGCGCCTCTTTCTACTTTACCCCATTTTTAGTATTACGGCATTAATAATGAAAGAGTTTCTTATCGTATTGCGTGGCAAGGCTGGAAAACTTATGTGATGAATTTCGAATAAAAATCGCGTTTCCAACTATAAATGCAGCATTAATCTAGATGCCAAATCATGAGTTTTAAGCCCTTGCGTTTGATAATCGGTTGAGTTTTGCCAAAGTTATGGCATTGGAAAGATTCGACCCGTTTCTGGTTGAAATTTCAGGGACAGAATTTCAACATGAATTTCGAATAAAAATCGCGTTTCCAACTATAAATGCAGTATTAATCTTGATGCCAAATCATGAGTTTAAGCCATTGCGTTTGATAATCGGTTGAGTTTTGCCAAAGTTATGGCATTGGAAAGTTTCGACCCGGTTCTTGAAGAAATTTCAGGGATAGAATTTTAACATGAATTTCGAAGAAAAATCGCGTTTCCAACTATAAATGCAGTATTAATCTAGATACCAAATCATGAGTTTTAAGCCCTTGCTTTTGATAATCGGTTGAGTTTTGCCAAAGTTATGGCATTGGAAAGATTCGACCCGTTTCTGGTTGAAATTTCAGGGATAGAATTTTAACATGAATTTCGAAGAAAAATCGCGTTTCCAACTATAAATGCAGTATTAATCTAGATACCAAATCATGAGTTTTAAGCCCTTGCGTTTGATAATCGGTTGTTTTGCCAAAGTTATGGCATTGGAAAGTTTCGACCCGTTTCTTGTTGAAATTTCAGGGACATAATTTCAACATGAATTTCGAATAAAAATCGCGTTTCCAACTATAAATGCAGTATTAATCTAGATGCCAAATCATAAGTTTTAAGCCCTTGCTTTTGATAATCGGTTGAGTTTTGCCAAAGTTATGGCATTGGAAAGTTTCGACCCGTTTCTTGTTGAAATTTCAGGGATAGAATTTCAACATGAATTTCGAAGAAAAATCGCGTTTCCAACTATAAATGCAGTATTAATCTAGATGCCAAATCATTAATCTATTGATAATCGGTTGAGTTTTGCCAAAGTTATGGCATTGGAAAGTTTCGACCCGTTTCTTGTTGAATTTTAGATAGAATTTTAACATGAATTTCGAATAAAAATCGCGTTTCCAACTATAAATGCAGTATTAATCTAGATGCCAAATCATGAGTTTTAAGCCATTGCTCTTGATAATCGGTTGAGTTTTGCCAAAGTTATGGCATTGGAAAGTTTCGACCCGTTTCTGGTTGAAATTTCAGGGACAGAATTTTAACATGAATTTCGAATAAAAATCGCGTTTCCAACTATAAATGCAGTATTAATCTAGATGCCAAATCATAAGTTTTAAGCCCTTCCTTTCGATAATCGGTTGAGTTTTGCCAAAGTTATGGCAAAGGAAAGTTTCGACCCGTTTCTTGTTGAATTTTGAGAGATAGAATTTTAATATGAATTTCGAATAAAAATCGCGTTTCCAACTATAAATGCAGCATTAATCTAGATGCCAAATCATAAGTTTTAAGCCCTTCCTTTCGATAATCGGTTGAGTTTTGCCAAAGTTATGGCATTGGAAAGTTTCGACCCGTTTCTTGTTGAAATTTCAGGGACAGAATTTTAACATGAATTTCGAATAAAAATCGCGTTTCCAACTATAAATGCAGTATTAATCTAGATGCCAAATCATGAATTTTAAGCCCTTGCTTTTGATATTCGGTTGAGTTTTGCCAAAGTTATGGCATTGGAAAGTTTCGACCCGTTTCTTGTTGAAATTTCAGGGATAGAATTTCAACATGAATTTCTAATAAAAATCGCGTTTCCAACTATAAATGCAGTATTAATCTAGATGCCAAATCATAAGTTTTAAGCCCTTGCGTTTGATAATCGGTTGAGTTTTGCCAAAGTGTGTTCTATATATATACTTATATATAGATATTGGCTTTCATAATTTTGGGAGCCTTGAAAGTGATTCGCTGTGGGAGGCACAGAAGGGGTTTACTGTCATTTTACTATGCAAGCAAATCAATTAGCCAGCAGAGGGCATCGCTTGATAAATAAATAGACCCAGCATTTTTTCAGGTTAATATATAGCCTACAACACTCACTTCTAAAGTCTTTTTCTATTGGTAAAAGAATTTAAAAAATCGTAGATCCAGAGATTACCCTCGACAAGCTCACAATATATAAATAAATAAATAAATACATATTTTAAAACTCTAACAGAATAATAAATTTTATAATTTTGATGCAATAAAATAATTTTAAGGCAAAATAAAAAATTAAGTTGAACAATTCTTTAAAATTGTCCCATACATTTTGTGCTCTTCATAAAGATCTTACCTATTACTATATATACATTTCCACAGAATCTCAATGTCAGGCAACAAGATCCAAAAGTTTCACTTCACTGTGTGTAAACACCCTCATAGATATGTATGTAAGTAGCAAAACGTACGACAGACACCCTACGCTGTCTGTTTTGTAGACCAAAAATAGCTCAGTCAAGTCATTTCGATATTAAAAAACAACACACAGCAACCAAACAACAAGAAAGACAGACATCAAGACAACAAACAGCATTCAACCCCAACAAAAATGGGATGGCGGGAGTGGGAGTCTCTAAGGCAAGAAAAACGACAGCTTTACTCATACGTGCCAGCCCCGACCGAAAAAAAATAAACGGAGATCCACTCCAGACCTCGAGTCTGATGGAAAAAACGGAAAATGTCGAGAAAAAAACACATACACTCGGTTAAAAAAGGCAAACCGAGAGTAAAAAAGATACACAGCCATAAGATACACACGACGATGTGTGTGAAAGGGGGGAGAAAGGAGGAAAAGTTACGCAGTCAAAGATGGCGTCTTTGCCACCCCTTTTTATTTCGTCTTTTTAGCTTTGCTTTGCTCCAATGAGGAGGCAGACTGATTAGCATATGTGTTTAAAGACAAAGAGAGAAGGAGAGAGAGTTGCCCAAAACAAAATGGCTGCAATGTTTCTATCTTCAGAAATCGACTGTAAAATGCTTCTTAGCCACAATTGTTGCGGTCAGCACTTGACCAGACAATTGAACAACATATGGCGCAGAAGGACAACAAACTGCACGACAATAATTCTTGCATAATCATTGTTTGTGTGTGTTTTGGTGTGTTTTTGGTGTGCGTGTGTATCTAAAGGATCAGTGGCTACCCTACAGGCTCCTAAACTCTATGCAGAAGGTTCGGTCGCGCGCCAAACATGCATAATCTGCTTTTGAGAAGGGATCGGTATTTGATTAAGGATAGCAATGATTGCATCGAAATTGCAAACGAATTTTTCCAGAAGTGAAAACGAGTTCTTTTTTCAACAAAACCCAAACAACAGCTGCCAGTCTTACTCTAGTGAGTGTGTGTGTGTGTGTGTGGCGTATGCAGAACGGATGCTTAAGAAAGTAGAAAGTGAAGAGAGAGAGAGTATCAGGTAACAGTGAATTTGTTTATTATTCTTTGTGTATTTGCATTGCAGCAGTGAAAGTAATTGCTTCCCCCTTAAACAGTTACTCAACAAGAAAAAGGATAGATGAAGAGAGAGAGAGAGAGAGAGAAAGAGGAAAAGTCTTAAAAAAATCTAAGAAATTGAGACTAAATAAAGCTGAAGACTCCAATGGTTGTATTAAGTTTTCCCTCAAATTTCCTTAACCCTCAAAACACCAAACATAAATTTAAATTAATTTTAAAATAAAATACAAAATAATAAATTTAAAAAAAAAAAGTTAAATTGAAAATAATAAAAAATTATATCAACGTAAAAATGAACAGCAAAAACAATTTTTTTCTTTCAATTTCGATCGGGATTCCTGGAATAAAGTTGCTTAACCTGCAAACAATAATGTTGAATGGTTTCTCTCTATATAAAAGGTAGCACAAATGAAGAGTTGCCACACCCTGTCGAGGCATATCCTTTAGGGGCATCCTTGTTGCAACTTATCAAATCGCAAACAATGAGCTCAAATGCCAATAAATCAAAACACCTACAAGAACAAGAAATGAAAGGGAATTCTCGGTTAAAAGGTTAAGCAGGCAGCCTCACAAATAGTTCTAAGCAGCTCCAGATTGAGCATAAAAAATCGAACAACGATAAATCGTGGCAAACAAACTCACAGACAGACAGACAGACAGACCGACAGCCAAGGACTCGCAGACATAAAAGGCGCATGAAGCACCATTAAAAACTGTTTAAAGAATAAGAAAGAAAAAAAACGAAAAACGCAGCTCTAAATTTATAGGGTTACATTAGGTGCGAAGAATGCACAATAGCCAGAACAGAAAAGGGGAAGAAAATGCGGCAAAGGGTAGCCTTAACAATGCCATCCTAAGTTACCACAAGGATCGTGAAGCTAAAAAACGGCAGAAAGGGTTTCCTTCAAGACCCCTCAGAGGTTACAAATAGGTGCGCAATAAAAGTCGCTCTGTCAAAGGGCAGACAATGAGTTCAGATTGGGGTTACCTTAAAGGGAATAAATATTATATGTGAAGGATAACATGTATAAATTGTAGGTGTTAAAAGGAATGCGACAAATGTTTACGCTGCGGGTGGTAAATTTTTAGTTATATAAAAAACCCAAAGAGATTTACTTGAATTTAGTTTCTGGAGTAAATTTTATTATATTCAGCTGTAACTTCTGTTTGTCTGACACAAAAATGGCTAATTACCTAAAATATAGCTGGTGGTAGGATTCATATTCATAACTAGCAGCTTAACCCATGGGCATCTAATGAGCAAAAGCAAGACCAACTCAAAGATTTGCCCAACGCAAAGTAGAAGAAAGAACCGCTGCCGTCTTAAGGCATTGATTAGCAAAGTAAACAGTGAGCATTAGGCGGCTAATGGAACACGCCTCGTCAAGCAAATCTTTGGCAAAACTGCGGATCCCACACACACACACACACAGAACTCTCTGTCTTTGCTGGACTAAGCCGACGAAGCGCTGTGCGGAGTTTGCAAACAGTTTGGCTAATTTGCAGCCCACGTCTACACCTAGCAAAGATCAGAGAAGATAGAGAGACGATATGCAAATGTTGCGGCATGTTTTGAAATGCTAGACGAAGACTTTCTTGGAATAGGGATTACACAAGGATAACACTGACACCGACACCGACTAAGGGTTAAGCGGATTGTCTAAGACAAACGCAACGAAGTTTTTCTAACAAATGAAATTGGCACGGATTTGTGAAAGGGAGAGACGAGAGAGAAGAGAACCTGTAAACTGAGACCGTCTATCAAGTTGATCCTGGCAAAGGACTATAGCCCAGTGCCACTGCCAACGCCATAAAAGTAAATTCACTTAAGTGGCCATTAGACGGCTTTACTTTTTGTGGGGCCAACAGCTTACCTGACCAAAACGGAGCACTCTCCCATAAAAACTGCTTAATTCGTGTTAAATTCCCGCAAGAAAAAAAGCCAATTATTTGGTTTTTTTTACTTAACATATGAAAATTTGTTTTCGGCCTAAGCTACCGCATTAAATGCAACAAATGCCCCGCCACAAAGTCGAATTGCTGTCAGTCGGAGTTAAGGACATATTGAGACACATGTCGATGTTTCTGTTCGTCTCTCCTGCTTCTCTTTCCATATGTCGCTGCCAAACTAGCTCATACATTTTTTATGCCAAACGCTACCTTTAGTTATAGTTATTGTTTTTTATGAGCTGCGACAATTGCACGCCCCCCTTAACCAAGAGAGAGAGAGAGAGTAAGAGCGACAGTTAGACAGGAAAATTCGACAGATAATACACAAATATATGTGACACTATTATGAGTTGGCATCCTTTTTCCTAGAATTCCCCATTGAGATTTCCTGTGCACAACACGAGTAAGTGTCCTGTTAGTGTGCGTGTGTGCATGAAAAAGTCCTGTTTGGAGTAGAGCTGAAAATGTCAAGCGTTCATTTAATTAAAAAATGTCTGATTAGTTTGTCTATTTATTAAATGGAGGCATTCTGAGTTTCGAATAAGTAAAGTTTTTATACGAACACAGGGTGTTCCAAGCACGCTGGCTAAACTCTTCTTACTCTCTCTCTGCCGTAATCCTTTGCAACCGAATGCGGATGCGACACATCAAAGACAAAAATAGCGCTTTTTAATCCTTCAAATCCAAAACCACCTACAAAACAAAGCGATTAGTGGAAAATCCCTGCCGACAAAGGCCTATATGAAAAATGAGAGAGAAACCACAACGAAAACAACAACAAAAGTAAAGGTAACTAAGCGAAAGGGTGCATTGTTGCAAGGTGCCTATGCGAGAGCGGCTTAGAGCGAGAGAGACCAAAAAAACAAAATGAGAAAAGAATTTTTGTAATCCAACCAACAAGAAAACCATAATATTATGCGCTATTAAAACCGCAGGCAAAAAACAGCTTGTGCTTAATGCGATTAAGCCAAGTGGAAAACCAAATTTCGAAGTTCTTTAGAGTGCTTGCCACACAAAGCTTTGACTGCCTGTGGTGCAAGTAGAGCACAGAAGAGGTAAACAAATAATTATAAAATCATCGAATCGATGCAGCCATTGAAAAGTTTCCCAGGCAAGCTTTTTGTTTTTAAGGGTTGTACTCAAGGGTTGTCCTGTGGCGTTAACCCTTTTGCTAAACATTTTGTTTTGTTTGTGTGCAGCGAGCAACCAATCAAAATGTGGCAAGAACTGCCATTAAGTTTTGATAAATGACTCGCAAGTAATTCAATACTTGTAAATGATTTGAGTTACTCTAAATATTTACGAGCACTGATTAGGATAGCTTCTCTTTGGAGGGGTGCAGTGGGGACAGACAGGATGTGTCAAAGGATCAGCGGACACATGGCAGCTGCAACTGCAACACTTGGACACCTTGCCCCAGTAAAGAGCCCTCAAGTGCGACAGGATATGTTTTGGGTTATTAATGAAGTGATTTGAGTAGCGTGTGAAATATTCAAATGATGCTACTGCCAAAGGAATCGGAAGCAAATTCAGTGACTCTCAAACTAACAATGAGTTGAAAGAGCGCTTAAGTTAAAACATCCTTTTATTGCAAAGCGAATTGTTCGTTGTTAAAGTTCTCAAACTGAAACTTTCATAATTTCTTAAAGAATTTTAGTTGTTGACTGTTTTTAAGCTCTATTTGCGATAATTGCTTTAATTTTCAAAGGCGACCTGCTGCCCAGGTAACCCAAAGAGGCGTGTTCCACACACACACACACACACACACACAAGTAAAACGTTGCCCCCAGCTTAAAGCTAATAAACTGTCCGAAATGGTACATGAAAGCGAATGCCATGCAAGCTAACAAACAAGGACTCATCCCAGCTCGAAGCAACTGCAAAAAATAAAATAAAAATACGAGAAATAAATAAATAGTACACAACAAGGCTAAGAAATCGGACGAAAAACGCAAGAAAGAAATTAAAAAATGAAAGCCCACTTTTCTTTTCATTAGAAGTAAAACGAGCAGCGGCAGCAGCAACAGCAACACGCATTGTCCTAGCCAGAAAGGACATTCATTCGAATTGAGAATGAAAAAAGAAGCTTGCTAAAACACAGCCGAATTCCTGTTCAAAACACACCTCACCCCTCTCTCTCTCTTTCTCTCTCTCTCCCCGCCACCAACGAAGCAGATGAAAGTTAACAAGGCATCAAATAATAGTCTAAAGGGTATCCTAGCGACGACCCAAGAGGAGCATCAAGAATATGAGGTGAATGTCCAACATGAAAAAAAAAAAAAATGAAAACGAAGCTTAAAATGAAATTTGTGGGGTGGTGGCAGGAAGAAAAGGCTAGGGGGTGGGCCAGCGTGGCCAGGCTTATGCTTGAAAATTACCTGAAAAGAGAGGACCATGGACACAGGACACAGGAAACAAGCACGCGCGTGTGTCACATGTCCTGTGTGCGGCTCATGTAACGCCTACAGCTTCAACTTGAAGCAACAACAAGTTTTAAACAAGACTCGAAAATACTTCGTTTCAAAAGGAACTAAAAAAAAAAGTAATGACAAAATTTGTCTAGAATTTTTATAGATTTTTAGAAATATTTCAAGTTAACTCGTTCCTAAGTCCGACACAAGTAAGACAATTCTTAAGCCAAGTAAAAACAAGACTTAAAAATAAAATAATAATAAAAAACAATTCAAAACTTAAACAATTTTTTATATACATATCTTTCGTGCCACTTAACAAACATATCCTTCCGTTAAAAATACCCGATTTGTTTTATTATAAAAAGGACATTCACATCCACACACACTTACACACACATCCACACACACTCGAAACTGTCGAAATGAATGCCATCAAAGACACTTGAAAATGTTAAGCAGCATCCAGCTACCCCCACCCTTGCCTACACTTCACAAGTTCCTCTTCCCCCAACTGCAGGCAGGCGTGGAATGCATAACACATATACATATATCCCTTACATATATCCTTGCTTGGGGTTAGTCTTAAAAATTCATTAAAAAAATGTCAACGGCTATAAAAATAAAACCAAAAAAAAAAAAAAAATATGTCGAGTCGAGCTAATTTGTCGTTTGACTTCCTGTCAGCTGCCTGCAGAGAAAGTCATTTATCATTTATTATTATATATTTAAATATTAAACCAATTCCACATAACCTGAAACTATGTTAAACAGTTTAAGAGCAACTGTTGCTAATTGGATGCCACAGTTTGACAGCCCTGCGATTGACACTTGCTCGAAGGAGAAGGCAGGTAACGGACACGCGTTGTTTTATATGTTTCGCTTACATTGGCATTTTATTTTCCATATGTTATTATTTTATTTGTCAGCCGGCCACACTTTCACTATCCTTTGCATGTCCTGCGCGCCAGGATTTGTTGCGCTTGCGCATTTTTCTCCTTGATTTTGAACCATAACGAAAGGAATTTGCTTTGCCACATAAATTCATAATTAAAAGGAGGGCGCAGTGCGTCGAAAAAGGATTCGATCAAAGGATTTCTTCGACTGCTGACCAAAACAACGTTTAGCGCTTATCCTGCGCTGCGGGCTATCCTTGCAGGACATCCCAGTCCAGCTGCTTTGGTATGCTGGTCAGTTTTTATGGGTTTGGGATCATAAATTACACAACATGTCCTTTGCCAGGACTGGTTACATGCAATCCTTTTTGCCAGTTCGTTTTTGCCATTCTTCTTCTGCCGCCTTTTCGTCCTGTCGAAGCGTTTTTGTCTAGCTTGCAATCAATAATTACATTGTCCTGCATTGTCCTTTTGCCATTATTTATTGTTCTCTTTTTGCGCCTGTTTACCTTTCCCACGCAGCGATGCCATTCGTCCTTTTTTGCTATCGATTCTTCGGTTTTTGACTCCTTGTTGCGTGTGTCCTGGCTTCCAGGAAGAACATTCACTGTCTGCACTGTGATTTTAACAGTTTTTATTTTGGAGCTGCAATTTCTTAAAAAAAAACTCGAAATAAACCCTTTAAAAAAATACATTCCTTATCATTATCCTTGTCTGTTTAGCTAGTCCTTTAAGATCCTTTGCGGCGTACTGCCCAAACCTATAATTAAAACGACAGACGTTGCAGCTCTTTGGCGCAATTATCCTTTCACTCAAAACTAGGGAATAGGGGCGTGGGCGTGGCACAAGGACGAAGGATGTTTGATTTGCTAAATGAGTCTAGAAAAAAGGACACCGACACAGGACACACAGGTACAGCTGCAGCCACACACACCGACACACACAGTTTTCAAGTAATCAATTAACATTAAAAAAATATTCCTTAAAATAAGAAAAGTCGTCTCCGACAGTTGGAGAGCAGTTGTACACTGCTAAGCAAATACAGTTTGTGAGCAATTGTTAAACAAAACAATAACATCGCAAAACATTCAACTAGTATTGCGATGATTTAAATTGTGGCGGTCAATCGATATGTGCACACACCAGTTTTGCCACATGATTTTTGAGTCATCAAAAAATACTAACAAACTATCGTTGACAATTTTTAGTACATTTTCGCTTGCGAACATTCAGTCTTCTTTTTTCCCGGCAAACAAAAAAGAGAACTGATAAACGTAACGCAAGTGTGGGAAAATTGAGAGTTGAGACATGACGAGTTTTCGCAAACGGACCGTTCAATGGCCAATCCGTGGCACCCGCACCAGCCCCCACACTGCCCAAGTAATCACCTCCAGCGGCAATCCATCGCTCGATGTGATTTTAGGCGGCGGTCTGCCAATCGGCTCTATTTGTCTGATTGGTAAGTTGCGTCTGTTGTGCTCCAAAACGTCATTTATTATAGTCCCCCTCCTCGTTCTCTTTTGCAGAGGAGGATCGTTTCATGACGCACGCCAAAGTGCTGGCTAAGTATTTCCTGGCCGAAGGTGTTCTATCCAAGCAAGAAATATTCCTTGGCAGTCTGGACGATTTGCCAGCCGAAATGTTGCGTCGTCTGCCCAAACCCCTCACCGATGAGGAAGTTGAACTGGAGCAGCGCCAAGAGCAGCAGGCCAACGAGCAGCCGGCGGATAAAAATGGACTGCGCATTGCATTTCGATACAGCGATTTGCCTTTGGTCAATTCGGAGCAGGCAGGCCGAAAGATTGGCCATCATTTCAATCTGATGGAGCATATGGATTCGATGATGTTGTATTATGCGCAAACAACTGTCTGGGATGATAGCTACAAAGATGTCCAAGACATTGTTGTCCAAGACGACGATGATAAACGCGATCATTTGTTGCAGCAGCTAACCGATGCACTTGTTCCGGATACACTAACTCTGGCTCCAGCTCCTGCTGCAGTCGACGATGCAATTGCGATTGCCGTTGATGTTGATATTGAAGCCCAACCCGATGTGGAAAATAGCAACACTGCCATACCAACAACACCAACTCCAACAATAACAGCAACAATAACAACAGGTATGCCGGCAACACAACCACCACCACCGCCGCCACCACCAGCAGCGGCAGCACCACCACAATCAGCAACGGAACAACATTTCTTTCATAATCCGCGCTATGGCCGCCTGCTCAATGATCTGCAGCAATTGTTGCGCGATGAAAGTTTCATACCCGGCACCAATACGCAGCAAAAGAATCTATGCCGCGTCTGCCTCACCTCGCTGGGATCACCGCTGTGGTATGATGATCACTTTGCTGGCGATTTGCTCAAGTTTTTAACCATATTGCGTGCCAGTGTGCGCAGTTGCACCGCCGTCTGTTTCATAACAATGCCAATGCATCTGATAGCCAAATATGTGAGTATTGTTGGGTTGTAGGGGAGGATGAGTATATCCTCACAAAGAGAAAATCGTAGTACATTCGAACTTTCTTTATTACGAATGAACTAATTACAATCGATTTTCTTTTTTCCCAAAAGGATGCAAGCTTGGTGCCGAAGATACGTCAATTGGTTGACTATTCCATTGAATTGGAATCCTTTGCTGGCTCGGAACGTGAAACGCATCCAGCCTTCAAGGAGTACAGCGGTCTGTTGCATCTGCACAAGATGAGCGCTCTCAATACGCTGGCCGTGCACATGCCAGAGACAACGGATTTGGCGTTCAAATTGCGACGCAAGAAGTTTGTCATTGAGAAGCTGCATCTGCCACCGGGTAAGGCAATCAAGCCAATTAATTTACAGTTAATCTATAATAAAGTTTGCTTTACAGATCTACAGGAAACATCGGAAAAGTCGGCGGCTGCTGATATTATTGCCACACCCAATTGCGGTTCGATTGTGTCTGGAAATTCGAATATATCAATGGATTTCTAGTGTCGAATTGGTCGCAAATTTTATTGGCCATTGCCACAAGTTTTGTTGGTTGTTTTTTTTATTAACCCTACTTTTATATACTCTGTCTCTGCGCAAAAATCCAAAACAAACTAAAAACAACAACACACAGAAGAAGTGATGGAAAGAATTATATAAAAAAGAAAAAAAAAAAAGAATCAAACAATTACCACTTATACATATACATTTATATACTATATACAATATAGTGGCGTGAGTCTTCTTTCGCTATTAGTACAACCGATTTTACAAAAACAATTTGTTCGTCTTATTTTATAAAAATTTATATACATATATAGCTAATATTTGTAATATTGATGTATACAATGTGTGTGCGCAAAAACAAAAACAAGCAACAAAAAACAAAATTTCCATTATGCGAGCAAGGAAGAGTATTTTTAATTTTTCCAAAAATAAAATATAAGCAAAAAAAAAAGCCATTGAAACTCGATTTGAAAGTAATTTTCATACAATTCGTTTGTTGTACCCTGAAACTAATGAAATTGGTAAAAGAAGAAAATGTATGTAACAGACAGAAGATAGCATCTCCGATCCCATAAAGTATATAGCATAGCATAGATTGAACGATATCCGTTGAAGTTTAATCATTATGCAGTTCTTCTAGCGTCTGGGGATCAGGCGAATCCCTAAGTTTAACCAATCAATTCGTTTGTTTTCTATTTTCAAGAATTTAAGTTTCGTTCGTCCTTAACCCTAACTTATTAAATCTGTCTGATATAGACATCAAAATGATATGTTAGATAAGTAAATTGCTATTCAACAAATTCTAACATTTTTGAATTGTTCCAAGTTCATTGAACGCTCCCTCGCTTAAGCAGCACCTCTTAACCCCAGCTCCCGAATTTTGCTCCAATTCTTAACAAGTCAAATGCACTTACACATACATATATACTTGTTTGTATGTATTTATTGCTATGATTAGCATTACTTTGCATCTTTGCCGCCGCGCTACCCAATTGTGCACCCACACAATTCACCCTTTGGGCATGCAACAGCCGCAGAGCAGCTTTGACCTCAATCGCCTGAAGAATGAATGAAGTAATGAATGATTTAATGGGCCTTTCGGCCCATACATGTACATATGTATGCATGTATGTAAGTAGATAAGTAGTATGCGTATTGCGCAGCAGCAGCGGAAATGCCAGCGCCATGTGGATCACAACGGTAAAGTGGTCTAAGTAAACGAGAGAGAGAGAGAGAGAGCGCAGGTCAACAAGAAATTTCAATTAAAAGTGTCCATCAAAGAGCGAGATTAGAACAAAACACAGTGTGCGAGGGTTGCCAGAGAGTTGAATTTAAAATGTTACCATTCAAAAAACATTCTTTGCACAACTTTTATAGCCAACTCTCGCTGCTGACTAGTAGATAAGCCTGTCCAACAAGTTTTCTAAGCTTAAGCAATGTTCTGTCCAGCTCCACAAGTTGTTGTTGTTGTTGTTGTTTGCTTGCTCGATTGTTTACAAGCGGTTCCATTTGGCTGCAGCTGCAGACATTTCTGCCAGAGAAAGAGTGAGAGAGAGATAGAGAGAAGGCAGAATTTTTCAAAAAGAGTAAAATAGATGATCGTAAAACGAAAAGCGTGAGCATTCTCTCCCTCAGTTTCTCTCTCTCTGGCGCTCTCGCTCTCGGCTGAACTTGCCACAGCTTGGGGCAAACAAAGTTTGTTGCTGTTGCTGCTTCTGCGGGGCTTTTCTCAGTTATTGTTTTGCAGTCGAGCAACGCGCGCGTCTTTTTATGTTGGAAAATCTGTTGAAAATTTGAAAAAACAAAGCAAACGCTGCATTTTTGTAAAGTTTTCCCGAAACAATTAAAATTCCGCTGCCCATTTGCAGCAATGTAACAACAACAACAACAAAGTTGTTGCAATAGCTAAACGCTCAATTTTGTGTCTTAATTTAAGTTGATTAATTGATTGACAATTATCCCAACACCCACAACTCAAATAAGATGGCTCGCTGTTTCAATCACAAATTTGTGCTCAATTTATGCAATTTTTTATTTTTGGTAAGTATTTTATATATATAATTTGTATAAAGTGAAATCTAGGCCCTATACTAGACTAAACAAAACTTCATTTGTTAGAGTTCAGTTGGGGGTGTGGGTAAATTGGATGGGTACTATGATAATGTTATCAGGTTGAACGAACCTATGAAAAAAATATGAAAATAAATAACTTCACAAGTTCAAATACAAGTCAAATAGTTCAAATAAAGATCAGTTTTTATACTTATCTTATCTCGATTCACTTTACAGTTCCCTTTAAACCAAACATTTTTGGGTTTTTTATTTATTTTGGTAGAGCATTTGAGTTTCGTTTCTCCCAGCAGTTAAGACCACTCTTTGCCAGCTCGAATTTTTGTTTTGTTAAATTTTTTTGGTTCTGCATGGCTGATTAAAAGCATTTGAATGGGTAATGGGGTAGAGTGGTAGAGGGGGGAGTGGGCAAGGTGGAGTTAGAGGAAGAAGATCAAAATAGTTTTTCGCCAACGCTTTATTTGGACTGTAAAGCGCAAGCGCAGGGCTTTGCACCCAGAGAGATATTTAATGAAACAGGTAACAAGCAAATGTAAGGGGTGGAGTTGTATGTGGGGGGGAGTGGGCAGAGTAGGAGTGGGCATCCAACTTCCGTTTGGTGTGTGTGTTGGTGTGCAGACCTCATGTTTTTCACACATAGCTCAAAACAATAACAATAATTATAATTATAAAACGAAGCTAGAATTTTGCTATGGAAAGTAGTCGACTGGGTTAATACACTATTCAAAATTATTTACTAATGAATTGCTTTGAACGAGGGAAATTTTCGAGCTCTTATAAGTACCTCTTTATTGGTACTTTTTGAATTTAGCATGCCAAATTTAGGGATCAATCTCTCTCTTTCTGCTTTTTTTACTAATTGCTCCAAGCAGTTGAAATGTCCTTCAGCAATTAGGTAGGCAAGCATTTATTTACTTGGACTTTACACTGCTTAGTTTTGCGCTGCTTGCTGATACTCCTCTCTAATTCTCTCTCTCTCTCTCTCTGGCACTCTGTAATAGGTCTGCGGTACACTTCTTATTGTTGCGGGCTGTTATTTGTATACGGATAGCAAAAGGATATTGCTCTCCCGTCTGCTGGCTGCACCGAGTGAGCAATTAAATTCCCTACCACAGCCTTTGCTCTATTATATAGCAGTGGGTTTGGCTATAGCTGGATTTGTGGCTGTTCTAGCAGCTGTTGTGGGTTTCTGGGCAAGCTGTTTGCATACCTATTGCTTCCTGACCATATATTTCCTGAGCGTTGTGGTGCTGCTGCTGGCGGAGTCTGTTATTTGTCTGGCCATCACATTGTGGCCTCACTGTCTGGGCATTAGTTTGGATGAGGGGCAGATGGTGAAGGCGTTGCAGCGCAATTATGGCGTACCCGGTCAGGAACAGTTTACCAATGCCATGGATCTGGCTCAAACTCGATTTGGTTGCTGTGGCATGAGAAGTTCCTTGGACTACGACACCTCGTTGTGGCGCTTGCAGAGCTTTGGGCAGCGGAATTGGCCCGTGCCCCTTAGCTGCTGTGTCCTGGCGAATGCACCACAACCGTTGGCCTTTCTCGATCCTCAACCGGCTAATGAGACTCTCTGTCAATCATTGGAGCGTCCAACCTACGAAAGGGAGCGCTACACAGAGTCGTGTTTGGTGCATTTGGATAGTTGGTATCGTGAGCAATATAGCATCTTTCTGGCCGCCAGTCTCGTTCTGGCTTTGGTGGAGTTCAGCGTCCTGCTAGGCATCATATTGACCTGCACAGGGATTGCCTCGAGGCGTGCTCGATTGGATAGCTCTCCTCCGACCCTCAGTCAAAAGGGCAGAAGACGCCCGACGGCAAAGTCACGTCAAGCGCTTGTCGACAATATTTACGAATCGGAGGTGCAACTGCGCCAGGGAATGGGTCAGGGACAAACTATGTGCCGGCATGTTAGCAGCGAGGACTTCAAGGAGCTGTATGTACAGCCCAGAGATCTTTACAAGCAGCGCCATAACACCACCTTCAAGCCCATTGCCAGCGATTATCAGACGCCAAACCGAAGCTATTTGGTTTAGGAAAAAGGAGAAGATGTCGATCCTTGTTGATTAGGTAAGCAGGAAACCTTTCATAACATCAACTAAATTAATTAACACACAATTTGTAGCAAATCAATATAAAATCTATAATTATGTTCAATAAGGAATTATTATATCATTATGGCATAAGTTCACAGATATGATTGAAGGTACTTGGGAACAAGACTTAATTACTAAACTTATTGAATTTTATAATCTTCTCTTTACAGTTGCCTCAGCAAAACAGGAACCACAAACATATACAAACCAAAGTATTAAAAACAATTACAATCTAAAATACTACAACTTAAATAAACTAAGAATAACCAGAGTCTGTTTTCTAATTAAAAATGAAGGATATTCACAATGAAACTCACTAGGAGCACAAGTAATGGTGGAATATTATTTGATTATACATCAAGCAAGACAACATCATCGTCACTGGAATCGCTTAAAGTGTGAATGCGACGTCTTTTATTTGAAGGTTTCGTATTTTGCTGCACTGCAGCAGTCGTAATTTGTATGCCACGTTTGCGCTGTCGTCGCTGTTCCTTTAGAATGCGCTCAGCACGCTCCAAAGGACACTCGGAAACATTATGGCTTACCTCCATGATAGACGAACTATCATCATTGACAACAAAAGAGCTGGGATAATATTGTGATGGCTCTGGTTCAACATCCTGCGAGTATATATCGTTAAATACACGCGGTGCTGGTATCTTAAAGGCACCAGGACGTCGTATGGGACTCCTGCAAAGGAGAAACATAAAATGTTAGCTTAAGAGCTGGTTAATCCCTGGGAATCGTCAAACCTCATTGCCTGCAAATACATGGCATGTGCATTGGTATCATTCATTGGTACATTCTCATCATCACTGGAAACTACAACAGAATCTTTGAGATAAGTACCAATGGTATTTTCCGCTTCGTCATCCTCGTCATGATCGGAGCCGCTTTGATCAGCTTCTTGCAGGATAAAACTATTGAACTTGCGACGCTTGCAACGGGTGATTCTTTGTAAAGTTTTTAGCTCCGGCTGAATAAGTTTTGTATTAGATTGGATTGGGGGCAAAGTATTGGATGCACTTACCAGCTGTGTGGCTGGAATCTCTTCATAAGAATCATCAGGTAAAAGCTGAGTGCAGAGCACTTCTTGTTCCTGCTTTTCTTCCTCCTCTTCCTCACCATAAGATATGTCATAGATTTTGCGTTTGGCTGGCCGACGACAACGCACAATAGGTGAATTCTCCTCCTGACCAGAGCCAGATCCCGTTTCAACTGGAGCTACATGGGCTTGTTGTACCTGTGTTATTGAACTTGTCATGCTGTGCAAGCGTTGTGCCTCCTTGGACAGGTGACCGCGTCCACGCATATTACGCAGATAGTTCTCGAATATGCTGGGTGATCTCTCCTGGACAACAGGTTTACTTCCAGCTGGTCGTTCGGGAGATTGAGCAGGGGGAATAGTTGCTGTTGTCTTAGCAGCCAATTTGGCAGCCAGAGTTTTAGCTGGAGTTGTAGCTGTTCTTTTTGGTTTCCAGGGTGAGATGGAGTCGTCAGAGAAGAGATTTGGCGATAGATTTCGTGGCGTACTTGGTGGCTCACTCTTTTCGTGACTTGGCTGGAGCAGTTGCTCCTCGGGCAGTGGATCTAGGAAATCATTGAGATCAAGATCTAAAACCTCATTAGTTGCCACAGCTGTAAGCTCTTCTTTTGGCACCACTTGCTGCTCCGTTAGCTCAACGAAAGCCGACATATCTTCATCCAACTCAGCCAACAGCGAGTCCTTCTTAAGCTTCTTGTTCAGAGGCGTGCTTGCTGCACTCATAAGGCAATTGAGGCGACTTAAATTCGCACTCAACTGACTGGATTCTATGCGGGAATCATCCTGCATTGGAAGCTGCTTTATTTGCAGTGGTGTTGAGCTATGCTGCAGAGGATTTTCCTTTGGGTTGAACTCCTGCCATTGACTCTGATAGACTGAAACGTGTTCCTTTGATGACTCTTCGAGCTGTGTTTCCGTTTGGTCCTCCCACTGTTCATAGACTCCCGTAGATTCATTGCCCAGTTGCTCCTTCATTGTCTGCTCCAATTGACGCTGATCCAGCTGCTCCAGTTGCTGCTGCACCAACTCATAATTATCCGAACACAAACCCCGTTCCGGCAGACCTCTGAAGATATCCTCGCACGTTGCCTCAAAGCGTTTGTCATCCTTCGGCTGCAGCAGATCCTTGAGCGTTAGCTCCTCACTAGCGGGTTTGGGTTGAAGTAAGCGCTCCAGATTTCCATTGCACACATCCTGGAGGAGATCATAGATGCGCCGAGTGCGCTGCTGTCTGGAGTTCAAACGTGCCTCGGGAAGTTGCTGTTCCAATTGTTGTTGCATTTTCGAATGGGTTTCCCTTACGAATTGGGAATTGGACTCCAGGAGATACAATTTGAGAGCAGCTGGCAGCTGTTTATCCTGCAATTGTGCAACTAGATCCTGACTGCGCTGTGAGTCGCTTACCAAAGGCTTTGTTGCTTGCAACAAACGTTGCATCTTCTTTAGGCGCTGCTTTCCTTCCTGACTGCCACTGGGCAGAATGAGATCTGGAGCTGGTGCTTCGACTATTGGTGTACTCTCTTGCGTGTCCAGCAGAAAGCTCTTGATTGCGACACTCGCTTGTGCCACCTGCTGTTGCAACATTCTCTGTGAGACTTCACTCTGTTTATAGACAGGTTCATCTTGTAGAAATCGATCCTGACTTTGCTTAAAGTATTTCCGCAAATCCTGACACTTTACCGGCGGCACCTTACTCTGCTTACGTCCCCCTTTGGCATTGGGTGAAGGTGTCTTCGGCTTGGCTACAATCGGTTCCATGAAACGCTGCTCACATCTCGGATGTAAGTGAGAAGGAACCAAACGCGGCGCATGTGGATAAAGAGAACCTTTGATCAGCGTCGATGTTAGCAGCTTGCGATTCGTTTTATCCTTGCTGGCGAGAACTTCCTTAAGCAACTGTTGCTCTCGTCCCTCGGTAACAAGCATCACAACTGCACCTTTTTTCTGTCTTCCTGTGCGTCCAATACGTTGCACGAAACGCGTGGGATTCGAGCTGCAAATGTCAAAGCAGACAATTAACTCCACCTCACCCACATCGAGTCCTTCCTCGCCAATGGAGGTGGCAACCAGGACATTGCAGATGCCCTGTCGAAAATCCGACATAATCTGCAACTGTTCCTTTTGTGTCAGAGCACACATTCCACCACTATTACTGCTTTGACCGACAAAGCAACGAGGACGCACCAAAGGACGATGTTGCAGGAGTAAACGTTGAATCAGCATTACCGATTCACGATACTCGCAAAAAATTATGGCACGTGATTCCGAATTGGACTGAAACCAAAAGAGAATGATTTATATGATATATCTATTCGATAATAAATCTTCCGACTTACCTCGAAATGCTGGAGAAGCACTTGACGCGCCTGCTCGTATTTCGGATGTCCAAAATCGAGGGTGGAGGGCATTGTTGCAACCTGTCCATTGGTCATTGTGTGTGTGGAAAAGTCTAAAGGATTTGCACCCAACTGCTGACGCACTTCCTCTACTAGATCCCTGAGCGCAGCATCTCGCAACACAAACTTATCGCGTCCCTTGTCGTCCGCATCGAAATTGTTGACAAAGACACGAAGGCCATGACGTTCGAGCAGCTCCAATGAATGATATAAGCTGATGCACATGGCAAAGTTGCTGACAATCATACTATGCTCCGGATGACGTTGCTGGGCCGCAAATTCTTGATATCTTCCCTGATCGTATAGTAAATTGTTCCTGGAGATATTTCCTCTCGCTCCCTTTAACACATTGGCAGCAATCAGTTGGCGCAGATAAGGATCTATGATATCCAAGAGACGAGCACGTGGCTCTTTAATGCGATCCTTGAGCGGCACAACAATTGTGCGCAGACTACGCTGATGTACATATTGACGCACATCGATGGAATCATCCCAACGTACCTCCACGTGCGAAATATACAAATTTCGACACACAGCAGCCACATCATCCATTGTCCTACCGGGTGTAGCTGATAAGGCCAACATACGGAAATTTTGATTGCGTGCCATTATCGATTCCGTTACCTGGAAACCATAAAGATTCATGAGGATTCAATTCTTCTATCGATTGATTCTTCTTACCTGGGTATAGGCATATCTGCCTTTGGCTCTATGCGCCTCATCCACAACGAGCAGCTTGATGGCATTGTAGGGAAACTGAAAACCATTGCCTTGATCCATCATATCTGATTGCACCACTTGCGGTGTGGCAAAGAAGACTCGCTTGCTCATCCATAGCTCTGCACGCTTTGCTCTTGGCAATCTTCCTGTTAACTCCACGGCATCTTCAATGGGAAATGGCATTATTTTCTGGCAGGCAGCAATTTGCTGGGAGACTAAGGGACGTGTTGGTGCCATGAATATCAGCTTGCTGCCAGGATACCAGCGATGCAAATTGTACATAACAACGGATGCAATAAAGGTTTTTCCCAGCCCCGTTGGCAGCACAACTAGTGTATTGCGATATAGCGCTGCCTGCACAATGCTATGCTGATAGGAGCGCAAAGGTAAATTGCTGGGAAAGAGCCAACTATTCCCAACACTTTCGTCAAATCCATCGCATTCTTTGATGCGCTGTTGCTCCTGCTGTGGTTGTTGTTGTTGTTGTGATGGCGTGTTTAGGAGTTTCTCAAGTGCTCCATCATTTAGTGCCAAATTGAGAGCATCATCGTCCCCCGGCCAGTCGTTGTTCATAATTGCAGTTAAAACTGCCAAATTATTGTAAACAAAAACTAAGAACAAAACAAAGTCAAATAAATAAAATTTGGCAAACTAAAACAGCTGAGTGAGTTGCCGTATCGCGAAGGGCTTTTTGGTATTTTTTTTTTACACGATCAGTTGCTATAACTATCGTCAGTTGTTGAAATGGTTTGAGCATAAATTAAATGTGCACCCTAAACACATATATACGAATCATAAGAATAATTTAATTAATGTATAAAAAAAAAATCGATTAGCACCGCATCGACACTTTGCAACACTACTCGGGCTGTTGGCATTCCATTCAGGTCTTTGATGCCACACCGTGGCAATTTACGGTTGACCGCATACGGTCACACTGAGTCAGTACCGCTTTTTTTTCTGCTGTATGCGGTGCATGTACGCGGTGTTATTAATACATTTCGGTGTTTCGTACATTTCTCGAGCATATTTACGCTAATCGCATGAACATTTAACAAACAATAGCGCGTGTGTATGCTAAGAAAAAGTGTTAAATGACTTAAAGTTAGCAAATGTTTCAAAAAATAATAATATACAAAATGTCCCTCTCCCGCATACATTTCGTTCGTTCTAAGCGCGCGTCCTTTTGTCCCTTCTGTGTGTGTGTGTGAGTGTGTGTTCAAACAACAAACCGTTGGAAATGCAAAGTGCAATAACTGTTTAATTAATAAATAAGAATGCAGCTCATCACATATTAGTATACTCAAATGTACAACATACATACATAATGCAAGTTTATGTTGCGCGCTGCTTAAGATGTTTTTACAGTTTACCGTTAGGGCAAGTCTCGACTTTGTGTGCGTGTTAGTGTAGTGTGAGTGTGTTGGGTGCAACATTCAACATGTTGCAGCGGCCAAGCAATCAAAACAAAAAGGCAACAGCAATAATAATAGCAGCAATAACAACAACAACAACACTGTACAGCAGAAGCAGCGATCACAGCTTAATTTTTTGTTGTTCTTTCTATGCTTGCTCTCTTAGCATTGATCGCTGTTTCTCTCTCTCTCTCTCTCTCTCGGTTAGCTATGATCGCCGCTCTCGTGTGCATGCGTGTGTGTGTGTGCTTAGTATGTTTTTGTCGTGTTTTGTTTTGATTTTTACACACACACAGCAGCAGCAGCGACCGCAATTGTGAACTGATTTCCGCGCTGCTCTTGTTGTTGTTGTTGTTTTTGTTATTGCTGCTGTAGTGTGTTTGCAATCTAATAAATTATTGTCGTTGTAGTTGTTTTGTTTTTCGTACGCGACGCTCTCAAATTGAAATAACAAACTAAAGAAAGAAATAAAAAATCAAATTGGATTAGCGCAAAGCGCAGCACTTCTTATATTGTTGGGTAAGTGTCAAAAAGCTTTTTGTTTCTTCTTTACATTCTTGTTCTTAATTTTCGTCTGCTCCTTATTAATTGTTTGTGTGCGTGTGTGTGTGTGTGTGTGTGGGTGGGCAAAGCTTAAAAAATCAAAGACCTTGGCCATTAAATACTTCGGTATTAATTGCCGTTTCGATTGCTGAGAATTTTGGTTTGAAAAGAGCTTTGTTGAAAGCTTTGAAATTCAACTAAAAATAGATCAAGCTGCGGACCAGTTTAAGTGGGCTACTCAAACTCAAACTCAAACTCTAACAATAACCATAACAACAACAACTGCTACATGCGATTATCAAAATAGTGCGAGGGTAGCGTTGAAAGTTGAAAAGAGACTTAATGTAATATTAATTATTCATAACGTTAATAAAGAAAACACTTTAAACTCATTGACTTTTTGATCCTCAACTCATTGTCCATCTCAAAATCTGTTAGCCAGGAACCCTTGTGGCAAACCTCGTGTAACAAAGCATATCGAAGACAGATTGCGAAATGGCGATTGCAGTTTGTTGTTGTTGTTGTTGTTCTTGTTGTTGCTCTCTAGAAACAATTGCCTGGATTTTCTTTTTGATTTTAGCTCGCATTGCACACTTTAACCGAATGATGGATGTGCTGCTGCTGCGACTGTGACTGTGACTGCTCTGTCGACTGCGACGTTAGCAGAATTTGCTGTGTCGAAAAGTTGTCGGTTGAGTTTTTACTCTGCTGCCTTTGGGTTAGGTTAACATACCTATTTTTTTTTAGTATTTTTTTTTATGTGCCATGTTTTCTTGTTGCCGTTGACTTTGCGTGTCGCTCTCTTCTTCCTTCTCGTGCCTTCTCTCATTTGGCTCTCTGGGCTGTCTGGGCTTGATCCTTTTTATCTTTTGCTCAGAGAGTGTAATTGCGAGAGAGATTAACATAGGAGAGAGTAGAAAGTGCTCTCTAACAGTTAAGCCGCTGTTTGGGAATAAATCAATCAAGTTTGGTTTTTTTAACCGTAATGAAATTAACAAAGGAAGTGAAAAATACGGAAATAAGTCGTTTCTTTCAGATAAAAATATCAACATGTGTTTTCAGGTTTAAATGTTGTGTTTTATTCCAGAGGTCAAAAGAATAAAAGTAATTCATTTTAAGGTCCTAAGAGGATATTTTATGGGTATGTCAACCTTTTCTTAATAGAGTTGTAAGCTAAAAGTAATGGAATTCTTCCTAAGTGTATAAGTTTGTGGGACTTTCAGTATTTTGTGTGCTTTTAAGTACTTGATTCATAGATTAAAGATCTTCAACTCAAGCTTCGAGTCGATTCCATTGCGATCTCGTCTCTCTCTGTGTTTGCAAGTATTTCTACCTAACTCTTAAGCTCTCTCTCTCTCGCTCTGTCGTTCTTGTCTGTCTTCGTGTCTTCGTTGTGTTTTGTACCGGAAGTTGCTTTGGCGCACAAAGTATTTTGTTGTATGTTGGCTTGGCTTTAGTCGAGCAAGTGAATGACCCAATTAAGACTTAGGTTTAGGCCATAACAAATAAAATGTAGGTGGACTCGTCTCAATGCAGCAAGAGACTGAGAAAGAGAGGAAGAGTAGCAAAAAAAAATAATATAATAGTTAACATGCAAACTGGTTTGAACCTTGCAGTTGCAACAAACACAATAACAACACCAGAAACAACTGGCAGCAGCTCGCTCGTTCTCTCTTTTTGGCCATCATTTTGGCCAAGGCATTTTCTGTATTAAATATTTCGCACCATGTTCTGCATTATTTCGATTGCCTGATCCCTGCTGTTGTTGTTCTTGTTGTTGTGTGGCATATTTTGTCGTTGACTCAGTTGAGGTCAATGCTGCTGCTGCTGCTGCTGTTGCTGCCTGCTGCCTGCTGCTGGGCAAGCAGCAAACAGGTTTCGGCAAAGCTTACCAGCCTCATTGTTGTTGTCTGTCTCCTCTGTCTGTCTCTCCCACAGTTTTGGGACAGTGCGCTCATTGAACCCTGCGCCTCTTGCATTCAATGCATGTCTCAAACCATATACAATAAACTAACAAACAACCCCATTTTAATAAACCATTAACAACAACAACAACAAGAACAACCAGAAGACAGCCCTTAAACAACAAATAAAAAAGCTGCAGCTTTAACGGTCCTTCGCTTTTATTTTGGTCCTTGAATGGTTTCTTCTTCGTGCTAAAAACCTTTTAGTGAAGCATTAAAAGGTTGTTAATAATATACATTTAGTATACAGAAGGTCATATACATATAATTAAGCCTAAAAGTTGGAGAAACAGAATCCTTTTTAATAAAACTTGTTCTACAATCTTAACTCCAAAAAGGAAACTCTTCTATTTGACTTCTATAATAAGTTAAGCTAACTTTTTCTAAGTAAAAATTGACATTTTAAACTTAATATTTTACTAAGAATGAAATTACTGAAACTAAGAATATTGGTCATAATTCAAGTAGAGCTTTAATTGATATCAATGTATTTTCTCCTTTATTATATCTATTTAAGTTTCAAGTTTGAAGAATTTTTTACTCATTTCGTTTAATAAATACTAAAACCAATCAAATCTCTCTGCCACATTTCGATAAATATCGATATTATCTTAACTTAACTTATCTTGGTTTGCTTACAATCTGAAAATAAACACAAAACTAAAGAAAAATCAATTTAATAACTTCAGAGCTTGTAGAGCAGGTGTTTCGTTTCTTACCCGCCCCGAATATGTGTTACAGGAATGTTGCATAGTTGCATAGAGTTACACGACTAACTACTCTCTCTCTCTCTCTCTCTCTCTCTCTCTCTGTTTATCACACTCACTTGTTGTACTTGCATTTTATCTATTTGCTTTTCGCTTTGGTTTTGTTTGGTTTTTAGTTTTCGGCTTCCCGATTCGGCTATCCCGAAATTGTATGCCCCATTCCAGGTGTTTAGCTGGGGCTGCATAACAGGCGTTCAGCCGTCGCGATAAGTCGCCAATTTCGCTCGTTGCTTGCTTGCTTGCTTGCAGCATGTTGATGTTGCACATGAAATTGCAGGCACAGACACAAGAGAAAGAGACAAAGATAGCAGCAGTAGCAGCAACAGCAACATCAACTATTTTTGCCACATGCACCGGTTTATGGCTTTCTTCATCATCGTCATCGTCATCGTCAATTGCCAAGCTCTCCTGCAACCAATCCCCTACTCTAACCCTCCCCTCCCCTCGCCAACCCACTCTTTGCCGCTCTGTTATTTGTGTTATTGTTGTTTTGAGTTTGCTTGCGCTTTCTTTCTAGTCGCCTGTTTCGTTGCTGCTGTTGCCTTGCCACAGCGGCAACAGTTGCAGCTGCACTTGCTGCTGCAAACGACAATTGCTTGACGGCTGCTTCCAGTGAATGGTGCGGGGATGGGGTAGGGCGTGGCATGTAACTTTGTGTTAAAATGTTAAGATTTAAAAAAGTTTTTGATTTGATGAAGCAAAAAACTTTTTGAGTTACTTTTTTTTCGAAAACTTTCAAACAGAAATAAAGTAATTTAAAAGTTTACTTAATATAATTTGATTAAAAACAATATAGTATATTTAAAATACTGAATAAAATACTGAATTAAATATTTTGTATCTTTTAAGGGGATTTGAATTTTAGAAAAGTTTAAAAGCAATTTGTTGTTGTTGATATATAACTATGAATATATAGTTATATCGTATATCAATGACGACATTATATAAATATCATATGTACTTAATTTTAAAGCATACACTGCAAGAATATACGTATGTATAAACAAGTACATGAACATAAAAAATTAAAAAAAATATTTACTATTAAGAAAGAAAGAAAGAAAGAAAAAGAGGAAATATATAAACAAATAATTAACTGACATATCCGTATGCTTATCGCGCAACAAAACCATAACACACACAGATACAAAAAATACACACACATAAACACACACACACACACATGTACACACTTATAAGCAAAGCGAGCGAGAATCTGAATTTTGTATCTGACAAAATGCCATAATGAACGTGCTGAGTGGCGTCGTCGTCGTTGTTGTCGTTGTTGTCGAGGCCCGAGATACACTCGCACTTGGTTGGCCAGCAACAACAACAACAACAACAACAAATGTATCTACAACATCAAACGTGCGTTGCGCCGACGCCAGCTGAAGCAGAAGTAGCAAGCAGCAGCATTTGCTCTGTACATTATTTTTTTTCATTTTCTTTTTTTTTCGGTTAATATAAATCAGTTGGGCGCACAAACACACACACACACGCACAGCTACATGTATGTATGTACACGTACTACCTAAAATATTTTGTTTTTTTGTTTTGTTTAAGGTATAGATAGATATACTTTAGAGACTACATACAGCATAAGAAAGAAACTCGCTTGTTGCTATTGTTGTTGTTTTTTGTACTGTGTATATATTATTATATATATCTAAGAAGATTTGAGAAAGAAGCACAGAGAGGAGAGAGAGAGAGAGAGAGCGATAGATGGCACGCGTATCTGTCAGATACATTAGCAGCTAGCTGAGGTTACTTTTCTTGCTCTTCTGTTTTTGCTTCTTAATTTTGATTTTTTGCATGGCCCGTTAACTCTGAAATCGTCCAAGGCTCGGCCACAAATGAGGCATACTTAAAAGGTAGTCCCATTCATAAGACTGTTGTTATACAACTATAACTAACTACAGATACAGATACAGATACATTTGTACATGTTTGAAATGGAACTGGTCCGGATTGCACATTTTTAATCAAAGCCCCAAAAACAAAAACAACAAGCGAAAAACGCTCAACTGATACTAAGTTTTTTTGTTTTGTTTTGTTTTTTTGCCATAGCGTGGGAACTTTAGTTCAATATCTTTAAAAGTTTATAGTATAATATACCCTAGAGCAAAAGGCATTACCGAGCGGGTAATGATGTTTGTTTAGGCAAAGCTAATGGAAAGTTTTCAAGTGTAAATTGTTTACAAACTGAAAATTATTTGTTTGTACTTATTAACTTAACTTAACGAAAAATGATTTTCTACAAATACTCTTTTTTTTCTCAGAGAAAGAGAAGAAAATAATGTTTTGTTTACCAAAAAGTTTTGTTTGTAACAAATGAATAAGTTTAAATAATTATTAAAGTTAATTTACTTTTTAACTACTTTTTACTTCTTAAGCTTAAAGCTTACTGAATACAGAGTATTGCGCAGTCGTTGTTTGTTTCAACTTTCATAGTCTGATTGTTTTTGTTATTATTAGCAATCATTAAGAATTCAATGATCTCAAATTGAGAACTATTATTCCCATTTCCTGTTGCTTAAAATTGTTAAATGATTTTTGTCTTCGGGAATAATTGAAAAATTAGATTTTGCTAAGTGAAATTTGGTGTTATAAAGCAAAGAAATATAAAAATGATTTGCTAAAGGTTTTAATGAAGAATTTTGCATCTCAACAATGGAAATATTTTAAGATTTTAATTACACAAAACAAAAGAAGAGAATTTAAACATCATTATCTTTGGTTCTTTTGATATTCTTGTTTTAAAACAAACATTGATTTTGTATAAAATTTATTTAAATTTATGTACATTAAAATCACACACGCACACTCAATAAGAAACATAAGTTCTTTTTGTGTTTCGAATTTCCTGAACAATTCTTTTTTATTTTTATTGATTTCAAATTGGCTCGACAAAAAACAAATTCAAACCAAAAAACTGGTTTAGGCAAAACCATCTGGCAGCAATTGTAGCCAAAGTTCATGCATATATATATAGGTGGGGGTGATATTTGTGTGCAGAGAGGGAGGGAGGCGGGCGACAGATATTCATTCATTAATTTTATGGCATGCCAAAATGCATATAGTAATTATCTATGAGTTTTTCGTTTTAACATTTTGTTCAAGGGAATTTTCTATGTATTTATTTTTTTTTTTTTTTTCACATTATTATAATTATTATTAGGTTTTTTTTTTGTCTTTCCTATCAGTCGACCTGCGCCAGTTTAGACTTTCACTTTTGTGCTTTGTTTCAGGCAGACATTATTTCCAGCTGTTGTTGTTGTTGTTTTTGGAATTACGTAAAGATGAATGGCAGCCTATTGTCTTTTTTTTTTGGAGTGTAGGCGAGGGGAGGCTGGTCTCTGAGGGTTATGGAATTTGTTGCGGGGGTGTTTGCAGGTCGTCGTTGCTTGACTTTGCTGAATCTGAATAAATGTTTGCATTTGATATGTAAATGCAGCCATGACCAAATCTGTTCAATCAACTTATTTGATTATGCATAAGATGCAATTTTTTCATATACAGAGATTGAGATACTTTTCTATATATGTTTAGAACCCTTTTTGAAGTGTATTATTTATTCTACTTTGAATAAAATGTGCAAATTTTGATAAAAATTTTAGCTTGTGGAATGTTAACTTTTGGGAAAGAATATAAACATGGAATTGATTATTTGTTCCTATAATGGACCTCTCTCTACCCTTTCTCTATCCTCCTCTTTGAAGCTCCTAACATTACTGGAGCTCGCTTTTGGAATCATTTAATTCAAAGGCTAAATTCCTTCTCATCAAACATTTCAGCAATCTTAAGTTAATACCTTTAGTTTAGCTGCCTTTAAATTATGGTTATTTATTATGCATTCGATATATATATCCGATAGCTATTCGATAGCTGTCAATCGAGTCACACACACACACACCTCAAACAAACATTCTCGCGTCGCAATGATTTGAGTTTAGCAACAACAAAAAAAAAAAAGAAAGATAAATACAAACAAAATTAATTTTGTACCTCGAATCCAGCTCACTGTCAAAATCAATCAAGGCCACACACACACAAAACACACACACAACACACACACACAACACACACACACATTTAGACATCATGACACATTTTATTGGAAAATGATTGTAAGGAAAGCAACAACAATGTGAAGAAAAAAACGTTGCCCGCAACGAAAATAAGCAAAGTCAATTTATAAAAGTCGGCTTCCAACAACTGGACAACATATTTAAGCCAAGTCTGTATGTGTATGTGTGTGTGTGTGTGTTTTCGTTCGTTTGTCGGTTCGCATTTTTTTTTTACTCCTTTCAGGGTTGTCAACGTTAATTAATCAATCATTGTACGCATGTTGTCAGAGTTGCATTAATCATTTTTCTTCTCTAAAAACTAAAAAAAAAAAAAACAAATTCAATTTCCAAAGAGTGGGGTGAATATTCCAATGCTCAAAATCAGCTTGATGGACATCGACCCTATTCAGCTATATGTATTTTATTAATATTATTTCGTTATAATATCCTTTTCTATCTCTTTTTCCCCTCTCTTTCTTTCGTTTTCTGTATGATGCGGCTCTTTGCATAGTTTTTGTGTTTGTTATTTGTAAATCAAATTGCATGAATAAAAAAAACAGCGTTACTAAGGATGCGTGGGGGGAGGGGGGGATTGGCCCTCAGCCCTGAACGTGCGCTGACCCAAGCCGGAGTTGCAAAAGTTGTTTTTGTTGTTGTTTTTACTTTTTCGCCCAAAAGATAGCATAGAGTTGCCAAAGCTTAACAGAGATTCCAGCTAAATAGAGGGAACGAGAGAGAGAGAGAGAGAGCAAAAAAGAGAAGAGATGAAAGGTAGGCACTCAACACGTTTCTGGCTGTTGTTTATGTGTCGGTGTGTGTGTGTGTGTGTGTGTGTGTTTAAGCATGCGACCGCACTTGTGCCACGTACAACACAACAACAACAACAACAAAATAATAATACAAAAACAAAACAACTAAGAATGCCTAAAAGATGGCTTATGTAATGAATCTAAGGGAATACCCTGTAAATTAAAGGGCGTGTTAGAAACTACAGTTGAACTTCTTTATAACGAACGAAAATACAATTTTTTATGCAATTTGGTTCAATAAAAAAACAAATCTATAAAGAAAATGTTGTAAAAATAATAAGAAATAAATAGTAAAAATAATTATAAGAAACAAATAAGATAAATATTGTAATAACTGCTAAAAACTTGAGATTTCAACTTAAGTAAAAACACAAAAGCTTTGTCCTAAAATAAAACCGCTTCAGTCTTAGCTCGTAATATTCGACCCAACACAAGCCAGGAAAGAACTAAGTACACCAAAACTAATATACCCCATTTAATAACCACCTTTACCAAAAAAAAGGGTACCTGGGTAAAGTATATATGCGAAAAGTTCATTTGAACGCTTTTCTTTTATGCTGCGCGAGATACAGATACACAAATTTATTTGTATTTGTTTTTTTTTTTGAGAATTTATCATGCTCAACGCGCCACTTGAGCATATTTTTGTGTTTCAGTTGTTGTTGCCGCTGCTTGTTGCTTGTAGATTGCAGGCAACACTTGAATTTGATTTGGCGCGCTCCAAAAAGAAAAAAAAACCGAAAGGAAAGGAAACCCAACAAGGTTTCTAGGGGCAACAACTGATTGCACTCATCGTTTGTTTTAATTGGGCATTTTTATGTATTTATTAAATGCACAAAAGCAAATCGAGTGTCTTGAGTGGGCCGTGGGGGTGGTGGTGTTGGGGGATGCCACAGTTGTGCCACTTGAGGCATGAACATATTTATAATAGCCCCGTATTCAGCCGTAACTCCTTCTCACCTGCTGGAACTTTAATCTGTTCAACATCAGCAACAAGAAGAAGAAACTTTAAATTTTAAATACATAAAACATAAATAAGGAATTGAGAACTATTCTTTAAACTAGCACTTACAATAATTTCTGCACGTTTAAAACTTTTTCTCTTCTGTTAATAAGCGAGACATTTGTTGAAAGAAGAAAATAAGGGGTGTCAAATGCTTGAATTCTTTGTAACATTCCTGCTTCATTGTACTTCTGTCTGCCTAGTAATTCTTTCTGTAAGGCAGCGACTTTTATGGCAATAACTGTAAACGTTGTTGATAGACATACGTACATAACACAAGTATTTGCTAATGAGAATTACTTTATCCGTACAACAACAACAACAGCAGCAGCTTTAGCATAGCATAAACATGTTACGCTTATACTTACAGAGCGCTCTGAAGAAGCGAATGAGCGCAAGCCTATAGCGAGAGAGAGCGAGACCTTTGAGAGGGCAAAACTAAATATCTGCATAGGAATAGAAAGAAGCCCAAGCCGAAGCCGGTCAGCCGGCAGCAACAGCAGCAGCAGCAGCTATAACATGTAATAGAGTGAAGGCGCAGGCTGAGTAGGAGGATAAGAGGTGAGAGACAACAGCAACAATGTTCTTGATGGCCGATGTCCGTGTGCAGTCGACTTCGACGTCGCGTCATGGCCTGCATGTGTCACTGCACACACATACACATGGGCCGAACAACTGCATGCATGTGTGTATCGGCAGTGCAACGACCTGTGACAAAAAGGCAGCAGCGGCAGCAGTCGTCGCTGACAACGTGTGACGCATCCGTAGGGATGTTGCGTTACGTGCCAAAGAGCGAGAGAGCGAGCGCGTTAGGCAGCGTGAGAGAGCGCGCGTAAGCAGAAAGAGAGCGCAAGCCTTTTACTATGCAATAAACATATATATGTGTCTACGTGAGTGTGCTTTTGTACAGCTGTTAACAGACTCCCACGCTCTGTTCACAGAATGCGTCGCTGTTGTCGCTCAACGCGTTTTGCTTTTTTATTTATTATTATTTTTCTTGTGCGGCTTCTTCTTGTAGCTCTTGTTGTTGTTGTTGTTGTTGTTCGTGCATTATTTGGCTGAGCGGGCGAAGGGAGCGAGCGGGTGGATTGTTGTTGATCATTTTGGTCGTTTGTTCGCTTCATTTGCGGCCTAGCTTGGTTTGGCTTGACTTGACTTGGCCTGGCAGCGTTTAATTTTCTTTTTCTCTCTAGTAAAAAAATAAAAATATTTTCCATGAAATTGCTTTTTGTTGTGTACACAAACAACAAACAGGTTGGCGATGGCCCTGGGCAACAAATGGGCAACCCGTTGCAGCCGCACCAGCAGCAGCAGAAGTATCTTCTGAGAAGTCTCATGCTATTTGTCTATCTCTCAGATACATTTGCTACGGCTGCCGCTGCTGCCGTTGCAGTACATTAATTAGCCTTATTAACTGCGCTGCTGCTTCTGCTGCTAAACATGCGTAAATTACTGGGTCAAACATTGCCCATGGGTGTATATACATGTACATGTATATATCTCTAGCTGTAGATACATATATGCATGTATCTATGTATCTTCGTATCGTTTGTGTGTGTGTGTATTTCCGGCATTTGAGCTGTCAATTTGGTCGTCCCGTTTAGTCATTTGTACAAATAAAAGCGACTTTGTAGCATGGATTAATTAATGTTAATCAACTTTTCGATCCACAAAACAACAACAAAACACTCAAATTAAGTGGAATCGTTATGGCACGAGACATTTGATAGAGATATGCCATAGTCTAGCCACAGCTGTTATCGATAATTATTTATATAATTAGAGCTGATTAGCACTCAACATATATAAATACAGATACAGATACAGATATAGCTATGATATTTCTAATTGCTTTTTCAAAGCTTGTTAGTTCGCAAATAACAGCTATTGAATCGGAAGTAACGAGGAATTATTGGGTAAGATATGATTAAAGATTGATCTTCAGTGTAAGAACTATATAAGAACTTATATATAGAAGACTTGTTCAACAAATAAAGTATATCTACTCTTGATTCCTAATAACATTGATTATTTGCCCAACATATTGTCGCTTTTAAATATCTATATGAAGTCTAACTTCTCTATAACGAACTTCCGTTTAACGAAGTTTTCTTTCTTAAGAATTCATTTCCAGAATTTTTTCAACATTATTGGCCAGTTAACTTCATCCTTGCAGCATTCCCTCCCTACAACCCCAACGATCTCAGCGGTTTTAATAGCTAGAGTTCTTAAATTAAGTATAAAGACGCTCAATAACCTACTTTTAATTAAATTTGTTAAAAACGTATGTAATTCACTGAGAATTCACTCAAAAACTTCATCATATAACTCGTTTGCTTGTCCATCAAAATAAATGTTATCAATTTTTGCCAGCACACAAAAATTTCCCTACATATGCATGAGTGTGTGTGCGTGTGTGTGCGTGTGCTCAAATCCGGTTTCAGGACGAAACCTGTGCACAAAACAGAATAACAACAACAAAATATTCAGCGTGCGATACTTGCAGACAGTCCTTAGACAGGCTCTCTTTTTGTATGTACTTGTGTGTGTGTGCGTATGTGTGTGTTTGTGTGTGTGTATGTAAATATGCTTTGTCTTTTAAGCAGGTGTGCTACTTTGCGAGAGGATTTCTCTCTCGCTCTCTTTCTTGTTGCTGCCTGTCATATCCTGTGTGTCTGTGCCGCAATTTACAACATTTTTTTTGCTGCTGCGGTTTTAACCAACTTTTTTTGTTGCAACGACGCGTCCGACACAACAAAAACGTGCCACATTTTACTACTTTGCATTATTTGCAATTTAGACGAAGACGACGAAGACCAACCACTGTTCCGCCCCTCCTTTGCAGCAGCCACCCCATTCGCTTGTAATGAAGTCGAAAATTGCGAGTCATTTCGCAATGCTTTTTGCTAAATTAACACAGAACTGAAAGAAAAAACACAACTGAAAAACCCCAAAGCCTAAAAAACAACAACAACAATAATGCTAACACCCGGTGTCCGGTCTTCTCTCCTCATCTCTTCGCTTCGCTTCTCTTTTCTACTTTTGCTTTGACGTGACGTCAGCCAAAGCCATGAAAGCGACTCGAAAGCCCCAGCAACAACAGCTACTTACATGACAACAACAACAACAGCAACAACAACGAGCAACAAAATGTAGCCTCAACTAACTAAATACTTAAACAGCTTTTGACACTTTTTATTGTTATTAAACGAATATTTGTAATTGCTTAAAGTTAAAACAAAAAATGAATGAACTTAAAAAAATACCAGTTTGAATTTAACGTTTAAACCCTTTATAAGACTTCAAAGTTGCTTATTTGTTTTTATAGGTTTTTGTTTACACTTTCACTAGAATAAATTAATAATAATAAGTAATAAATTTTAAGCAAAGCAGACAGGCAAACAAGTTTTTATTAATTAACAAACTAATCGAAACTTACAAAAAGTAACAAAAGTTTTTTTTTGTCTGTTAAGTAGGAAGCTTGAACTGTGAACCCATTTTAAAGTGAGTGGCAGTGACTAATTGATACCCTATAAGCAAAGCTAAATCAATTTGGGATAATAACTGATTTCTGTAAAATATTTAGAATTACTTTATAAGCATCAAAAATCTTTCTTGATATTTTTTATATTAGCACCTAAAATTTGATATTTTTTAGAACAGTCGAACTTCCATACAACGAAGTTTTCTTTAATTTCCACAACCCTGCAATTTCGTTCAATCAAAATTCCATTCTTTATTACGAATTTTGTGTATAACGAAGAATATTCGTATTCCCTTGAGATTCGTTAACTTTAAACGTTTCTTCCAATTCGAATTGATAGTCTTGCATACCCCATAAACTTCATAGAAGGTTTCATATAATTTATGCATTGCAAGCACTTCAAAAGCTTCCCTCTTTATAATTCACACATGAATAAAATACTTAACGATTCGAGCAGATGTTGAACTATTTAACAGTAAATTTTTAATCACTTAGCGAAAGTTGCTCTTCATATCCTTAAACCCTTCAAAAGTATTTTATATTGTAAATTTGCGTGCATCCGTTTCTCATGGTCATCGTATGAAAGTGTTATCGTCGTCCATTTGCATGCTGGCATTTATCCGACTGCGTTCAAATGACAATCGCATTGTCACTCTGGTCATCCGCCTGCCCACCCCCTCCCCTCCCCCTATCTCTTCTAACCCCCCCTCTGAAACTGGATTCAACGGAGCGAAGCAACTGCGTGCTGCTGTGAGTGTAGTCTTATACCCTGTATTTATAACGAAACTGGAAGAGAGGTTGTAACACTGACATCAGGCATCAACTCTATTCGTTCTTATATAGGGTATATATCAATCAATGAAGCAGTTTCTATTTACTTTTATTACTAAATTTGAAACATAAACTTTCTATTTTGATTTTTCTTACATTCATATAAAAATTCCACTACATATCGGGGGTTGTTAGTAACTATAGGGTATCTAAAAGTCATCATCAAATGAACATTTCATCCTGTTTGATCTCCTGTTGTTTGTTATTTTTTGCTGCCTTCAACTTCATGGGCTTCTTTTGCCACCCAAATGGCTTCAAGTTGAAAGTCTTTCTGCAAAGCAAAATTGAAACGAAGCCAGTGTTGTATAATGTTTACAAATGTGTGTTTGTGTCTGTATCTGTATCTGTAGTATGGCTCATCAATTGCAATGTTCATATCCCTGGACTCCCGCTCCTGCTTCTCAACCCAATCCCCTTCTACCCCCATGGGTACGTGTTGCAAGGCGTAGGGTAGGCGCAGCTGCGCCGTTTAACGCATGTTGTACAACATTCTAACGGCCAACCACTCGATGGATGGTATGCTGAAGTAAGTATGTGTGTGTGTTTGTTTGTATCTACCCGAAAGGCACACACAATCCAAGCTACAGATACAGATACACACACACACACATAGACATACAGATACATACATACACACGCAGGGGTGACTTTTCCCCGAAAAAAAAAAGAATATAAAAATAAAAAAGGGATATATAATGGGTATAAGTGAATGGTATTTGGCCTGCCTGGATGCGAACTCTTCAGAAAAAAATAAGTACTCGCTGTTAATTTTAATTAATTTTCTAATTCGTCGATTGATATATGGAATGTATGTTTGTATATAGAGAACGTTGATGACATTGCTACGTTTCATGTTGGAGTTATTTTTAGAAAACTTTCCCTTGCTTTAAATAGAACTGTTTAACACCCTAGCGTCTCCCAATTCAATTACAGCTGTCTATATTTATTTAAATTATGTTAAACTATTGTCAAGGGAAGTAGAAGAAAACAACTTTTTGATTATTTCTATTTTTTCCTCTCTCAGTTGCCTTTGTAGTTTAAAATACTTGATTTTTGCATTCTTTTAACATTTTACAACACTTAACAAAGAAGAAGAAGAAGTTATTGTCTGTTATACAACACTTCATTGCATTTTTATATCTGGTTTTTCTACATTTAGTTTAAAATAATAGATTTGTTTATACTTTTAACATTAAACAACACTGAAAAGGCAAGCCATGTTTAGTAAATAGTTTATTGTCTGTTATGCAACACTGTTTTAGCATGACAACAATAAAAGTGAGTGTTAATTAAATTGCGCATTTTAGTATAATCTCTCGAGTGCAATTTTCTTTCCATAAGCCGATAACCCTTGAACCCAACTCAAAAGATAGGCAACATTTCAAGTTCCAGCTATATAATAAAGCATGCAATTCCAAATCAGAAACGGTTTAAAATTGATTAAAGTTTTTTCAGGTTTTTTGAAATAAAAAGTTGCAAAAAAAACTTAAATCAGCATTAAAACAAGTGTGAAATTTAAAAAAATTAAAAAAAATACAAAATTATCCAAAAGAACAACATTAAATTAAAACTTAATGTAAAGAAACTTTAAAATTTATGCAGAAAGTTGGGAAACCAAAGAGAGAGAGAGAAAGAGAGAGATATATGTATTAACAGGGTGCATTTGCAACAGGGTGTTGCAAGCGCCTTTGCATATCATTATATTAACATCTACTTTAAATCCAACACACAATTAAAACAAAACAAAAGCAAAGAAATGAAGAAAGGATGAAAAGTAGACAAAAATGGTTGGGGAAATAAAGTGCATGTTGCATGATATGTTGCCGCTGCTGCTGGGCGCCTGTGTGCTGAAGGGAGCACAGCAAATGGGGAGACGCTGATAATAATGATGATGATGATGTTGCTGCTCTTGCTGTTGTTGTTGCTAAAGAGACAGACAACAAAAACAACAACATCGAATTCCCCCCCAGTTGGTTCAAGTGTTGGTCGCCAACTCTTTTGTCTACTTTTTTGCGCTAGTTTTGAACCGGTTTTCTCATCGTCATTGTTGTTGTTGCTGTTGTTGCGTTTGTTGTTTCTTGTTTGCTTGCGAATTTTCCAGGCTGTTTTGTAGTATGGAGTTGTATCCCGAGTTGGTTTGTTGCTGTTGCAATTGCTGTGCGCCGCATCGCTGGTGGCATGAAACAACAACACTGGCGCCCTCTGCAATGTTGCAGCAGCACAAGAAGCATGCCAGCAGTTGTTGCACCAAACCAAATGTTTTTTGCAGCATGTTGCAGCTGATTTTCCCCATATAACTCCACAGCCACTAACTCGCCTGCCACATGTGAAGTTGCCGCAGCAGCAGCAGCAGCAACTCCAGACGACATCTGTTTTGCAAGTCGTTTCGGTCGCATTTGCTGCATGAACCTGTTGTTGTTGCTGTTGCCGTTGCTACTGTTGCTGTTGCAGCTGCAGCTGCAGCTTTGAAACAGTTGGAGCCATCATGTCGCTTACAATTTGCATTTTATTTACTTGTGGGGCTTTTCCTTTTTGCGGTTTTTTTTTCGGTTAGCCGTGTGAACCAAAAAACGAAATATTTACTTTTCACGCTCTTCTTTCAGTGATTCTCTCATCAGATTTGAGGCAATAATATTACGTTACACATTGAATTAAGCTGTTAAGTGTTGATATGAATTATGTGAGAAATAACCTGATCTATATTTAAGCTGAATTTTATTGCTGTTTGCAATTGCTTAGAGGCAACATCATTGTTTTACATCAACAAAGGCTCAATGCTATTTTGAAGTTAAAACACTTTCGACTCCTTCTTAAACAATATTCTTCTGTAGTATCCGCATTTTCTTGCCTTATTATCCAGTCATCTTAAGTGCCACATTACGCTTTTGCATGCAATTCCAGACAGCTACCAAGTTTTAGCTGTTCATTAAACTGATTTCACTTTGCCAAATTATCATCTAAATTCACGATGTTATCTCTAAACTGAGAAAAGCACATTCTAGTCTCAATGTACTTAACATTTGCACCTAATCTATTTCCATTGTTTCATCTTTGCAGGCAACAATAACAACAACAACAACAGCAACAATACGGCCACACTTATGGCCACAATTCTGCAATCCAATTGGAGCAGCAGCAGGAGTAGTAACAACAACAACAACTGCTTTTGGCTAGCAATTTAATTGTAAACTGTATTTGTACTGATAAGAAGAAGCCAAGCAGAACATATCGCGGCCAACCCGTACCCCCAGACCGATTCCGGTCCACAACCTAGCCAGCAAAACAAGGGGTAAGTTTTTGCTCAAGCCACATCATGCGGCAAGCGGCATGCGGAATAAATGCTGCAAGACGCGAAACCCCAAATTGTGAACATTGCGCATGTCCGGTTCTTGAGTACCCTTTTATGTCGCGAGGGTCGTTAAAAAATAATACAAATCCTTAGCATATATTCAATAAGGATGTATGTTAAAGTTCTGTACAGCGTCTGTTAGCATTATCATTTTGTGTTGTATTTTAGTTTCGTTTTATATTTTCTTTAAACGTTATTTCTTAATTCTTCAAAATATAAAGTTTAAATGCGATTTCTCTACCTTCGTTCCATGTTCAATGCAACACAATTAAATTTATGTTAATTAACAGACTATCTAATAGATTTACCCTCGCTAAAGTACAGCAACCAGAGTGATAGAGACAATTAAGCTAATTGCTGTGCTAGATGATAGTACAAGAAGAAGGAAAGAAAGGTGGCTGCTGCAGTGATACACTCAAACTGCACCTAACACTCTCTCGCTCTCTCTTTCGCTGGCGAGCCTAGCTATCACCTACCCATTCACCCACCCACAACCAATGCAATCGTCGCATGCCGTGAAGAGCTTTTACTCTCTCTCTCTCTCGCTCGGTCGTGTAACTGTGCAAAACGCTCTCACTTGCTCTCGCTCTCTTGTAGTGTTGGTTTGTGTATTTTACGCCTTTGGCTATGTTTGATAGTTGGGTGTTTGCTGTTTTCGCCTTTTCTGTTCGCTGTTCGTTGCAGTTGCGAGCTGGGAGCTGTTGCGTGTTGCGTGTGTTGCGCCTTGAACTAGCTCTAAAAGCGGATCTTTCTCGCAATTTGGATTAGGCGCACAGAGTGTTGTCACTAACTGCGAGAGAGAAAGAGAGAGAGAGAGAGAAAATGGGAGTGTCATGCGATTATAATGCGAGCGCACTTTTCCAGTCAATGCCGCTTTTCCGCCACGCTTTTCCTGGGCGAACTAACCAACAACAGCATTTGCCATTTGCTTGTTGCCTGTTATATTCCGATAAAATTGACTTTTTGTCGGTCGTCGTCGTCGTCGTGAGTTGATTGTGCCCCGTTAGCAGCCATTAGCCGGGGCACCGCGTTGTTGGCGGCGGCGACACCATTTTGTTTGGCGTCGTTTTCTAATGGGCCAACAGGCATTGCAGCACATGGATTTGTATTTCTTGTTGCTACGTACTACTTATTTTCATACTATTAATGCACCATGGAGCCATGCATGCATATACAACTGATGGGCGACTAAAAACGCGCGCGATTTTTCCACCAACACGCATTCGCTGTTGCCCCATTTAAATGTGCCATAAAGAAAATGTCAGACAAAAGGGGAAATCTAAAACTTTTCTTACTTCAATTAATGTGTAATCGAAGAATAACACTTAAAAATTGTGCTATAAAACTTAATTATTATAATCTATTGCAGCTTAAATTTCAAAACTATTATTTTTAGCTCTGTTGGGTTTACATAGAAAATCGCTTAAAAATTTTAATTTATGATATGTTAAAAAGAACACGCTCGCACACACACACACACATACAAAAGAACGCTACTTCAAGGCGTTAAGAACATAAAAAACACATCAAACTTAACTCAGAATGCTTATGTTCTCTCTGCAAGGGCATAAAAAATACCAATTTCAACTCATTTTGTTGCTGTTGTGTCTCACAACATAAAGCGCAAAACACACGCACACACTTACTCAATACATACTCAAGCAGACGAGACAGCAGCAGCAACAGCAGCATCGAGCGCCAAATAGTACTCTCTCATACACACACATTCTTTCGCACTCGCACTCTCTTTTCTGTTGCTGTGTTCGCCTCGTACTGCAAGCATAAAGTTTGTGTCGCGCTGCTTGAAATCGCTGTGCGCCTGTTCGTTTTTGCGATAGACGCGCGACGTAAGTCGCCGCCGTCGGTTTGCCTGAAAAAGTCGCCGTTGCACAGTGGAGAAGACGCATAAATACGATGGGACCGTACTCGGACCAGGACCAGGCGTATCGAATTTAGCAAATAAATCAAAATCGTTTGGGTTGTGCACAGGGCATGCAGCTGTTGTTAAATTTTCCATAATGTTGTTTACTTGCAATGTATATGCAAAAGTTTGTTGGTCTTGGATTTATTATGATATTGAGATATGTATGTATGTTATAATACAGCTGTTTTGTTTAAGTATTTTGTGACCACTGTGTGCTGCGCGGTTGTCGTCGTCGTCGACTCGAACGTTTGCTTTGAACGCGTTTTTGTCGTCGCCGGCGATTTTTGTGATTTGCGCCGATTTTGCAATTTTTATGTGTGCCGGCGGCGACGGCGACTGTAACTTAACAGTGGCCAGACAGCGGTCTTAGTTAACAGAACTCAATAGCACACACTCACAAACACTCTCTTACTCTTTTTGCCGTTTGCTTCTCGTTGGCATTGATTGCGAGAGCTACTTAAAGAGTTGTTTTGTTGCTGTCAGTTAAAAGTTATTAAGATGCTTGCCAAATATAAGCGGTAGTTCCTTAACATAACATGAATTTATAAATTGAATTGAGTTTGTTGGTAATATTTCTCACATATCTTTTGCGTTGTCCTTCATGCCATGCAAAAAACACTTGAAATTCTGTTGCTTATGCCTGCGGCTTAACCCCACCTCTCTTTCCACCCCTCTCTCTCTCTCTCTGTCTCTCTCTTTGACTCGTTTTTTATGTTCGCGTCGCGTCGTCGTCTGTTGCTTGTTTGTTGTTATGTATTTTCGTTTGTTGAGCAAATAATTATGACGAAAAGATGATGAAGATGCAATAATGTTAATAATAATAATAATGCTAATGATCATTAGATGTGATGTGAGTGATTCGAGTATCTCAAGTAAATCTCATCTCTTCATTTAATCAAGTTTTTAGAGTTATGTTCGGGTGTTGAAATCGCATCGCCTAGCAAAAGTTACTGCCAGAATATTTACTGCACGATTTTTTTATGACTGCTATCGATTTCTTGGTGGCAAAAACAAAACAATGCAAACTTTAGTACCAGAATTTACGTTAAGGGAATGTTAAAAGTGGAAGATTTTTAATTAAACGCCCAACGTCAAGCTCATAAAACTCTTATCGATGCGATTTGAGGGCGCTTTTGTTGTCGTTGTTGTTTATTGTCTTAAAGCTTGTGTTTCAACTGTACTTTGAATTATCACCAGTCGCTGTATTGACGCTGCTGCTAAACACTTGACGTCATGTGACGTCACGTAAGCTCTGGAATATTTACTGATAATCAGTCTGCGCAATGACGTATATGTATGTTTGTAGTTGTTGTGCTTGAAATTGCATTACTCTGCTGATTACTAGTTATAAACCCAATCATAAATAATAGTTACATGTGCATGTAATACAACCATACATATGTACATAGACACTTGCATACATATGTATGTATGTATGTATATTTGCAATTAACTTAAATGGGTTTCGAAAAAGCGAAAAAGCGCGTGGCTTAGTTTCCTAATTAAACTAGAAACAACAACATCTAACAAATCGCTCGCCTTCAAATTTGACCTTTTTCGCTTTACGTTATGCTGCCTGACTGTGTCTCTCTCTCCCATGCCAACCTGTGGGTGGCTACATAGAGAGAGCGCGCAAGTAACAGCAACAACAATGTCAAATGTAAACAATGCTCACGCCAACTCACTCTAACTCACAATGCTTAACCCGCCATACACAACACAGCGCACCATCTCGTTCGTTCGTCGCTCGCTCGTTACGCTGTTTGCGCTCTCTCTCTCTCTCTTTCTCACAAACACGCACACGCAAACACACTCACGCGCAGCACTTGCCTTGCTTGCTTGCGCTGTTTGTGTTAGTCGTTGTCTGTCTGCTGTGACTAGCTGTGAATGCTGTTCGCCTGTTCAAGAGTTCGGCCAAACTGCCGTTCGTTTGTATGCGATTCATTCGGTCGCAGTCCGGACGCGCGCTGCTCGTTCGTTGTTCGTTCGTTCGATCATCGAACGCGTAGCGCGTCGCCAGTAAATTTTAAAGTCGGCGACTTCCCTTAAGCAGCACCCTGCAAACCAGTTTTGTTTACAGCTTAATTTGACGACTGGGTTGTGCCAAACTCCACTCCAAGCCACACCACTTCACCCCACCCCACCCCCTGTCCCATTTAGCTTTTTCGTTCACGTGCCACATTAGGCATAGGTTGGTTGCAAAAGGTTTGCTCATTTGCGCCTCTGTCACACACACACACAAACACACGCTCACATGTATCCATCCGTCTCTCCGCAACTCCAACATATTCGTTTGGTTCGGTGGCTGGCTTTACAGCAGTCAGTCAGTCAGTTTGTCATTCATTCATTCACCAGACCGCGTGCAGTCCAGTTCTCTCCAACTCAACTCCTCAACCTCTGTCAGTCAGTTTTTCTTTCTTTTGGTTTTTTGCCAATTGCTTGCTCTTTTTTCAGGGCACACACACACACACGCATATATGTATGTACATACGCGAAACAAGTCGCGCGACTCTCGCTCGCGGAACGCTAGCGATTAATGCTTTTAATCAGTTGTTATTTGTAGTTGTTGTTGTTCTGTTCTTACTGTTCTTACTGTTAATGTTGTTGTTATTATCGTCGTGCGTAATTACTGTTGTTGTCTTTTGCTTGCGCTCGCATTTCTTTCTGTCGTTTCGGATGCACTTTTCATTGTTGTTGTTCTTATTGTAAGACAAGAATTATCGTCGTGTTGATGTTGTTGTTGTTTTTTATGCTCTATTTTGCATTTTGTTATTATTAATATGGCTTTTGTGAGTGTGTGTGAGTGTGCTCTGTTTGCAAGCACGTAGCACCTTTATTTTTTATTCATTTTTTTTTTTGCTCACATGTGCTATGTGCTAGTCCGTGCCTTATCAGCAGTTTTTTTTATTTTTTCTGCTTCATTGTTGCGGGGAAATCCATAAGAACCAAAATGAGAAAAGTTTCCAAAAACAGCCAAGAAAAGAAAAAAAAATTTCAACTGTGGAAAAAGTTTTGCTTAAATGTAGTTGTTAAACTTTGATCTGTTTTCAAATGCCTTAAAATATTTATTTATTATGTGTTTGAATTTTAAGTGCAATCTTAAAAGTAATCCAAGATAATCTTGATTCATATTTATATCGCATTAAATTCAAATTAAAGAAAATTACTAATTCTTGTGCCCCAAGTCTTAATATCTTTTCTATATAGTTTGTGTTTGTTTGCTTGATTTGATAATATTTTATCGAGCAATTGATTATCAAAGCATGTTTTGCGAATCTACAGTAAACACACGCTCTGATATACCTAATTAAAGTATCTTTTGAGCATTCGAAAAAATGTTGGTTTGTTGAATTCATAACTTTCTTACCTGGTTCAAGAACTTATTGATTCAATATAATACAGTGCACACCCGTAGATGATGGACTAACAAAAGTTTAATTTGGAGCATAGAAAGTGTTTTGCTTATGAAAATTCTTAATTTCTAATAGAATTCTAATCATTTTAATCATTAATTAAATCAACAGTAAACACTTGCTATGATGGACTAAATAAAAGTTTTTAAAAATCAAACAAGTTTTTTATGATAAAGTTTCAAGTTTTACCAACTTAAATAAAATACAAAATAGTTTGGGAACTATTTTTTCAATTCTACAGTGCACACTCGCTATGATAGCCTTATGAAAGTTAAATTTTAATGATACTTTAATGTTTTTTAAATCAAAATTATTTTTTTTTACGTATGACTTAGTTTTTTTTTATATCTAACTTATTTACTTATACTTTTCTCTGTTTCACTATCTTTTCCAGGCATACTGCAATATGTTAAGGGGCTCATTATTATATCGCTGCCTTTTGCCTCACGTCCCGCCACATAGAGCAACGTAGATTTTCTTCTGTTTTGCCTCTGATTCTTCCAAAAACTGCAATTGCAACAAAATACAAATCTCAAATTCAACAAATTGCGCAAATTTACAAAAATAACAAACAAGAAAAACGTTTTACGGAAACACAAAGTGTCGTTGGATAAGGTGTTTGTGTTTTTCTAGCATTATAGGGGGTGGTCTTCGTTACTTCGTGATTTCGTTCGCCGTCGTCAGCCGCAACAGCTTCGTGTTGCACGCCGACGAAAGGAGGACGAGAGACGCGAAGCCAACGAGCCGTTGAAAGAAAAGCCTCACCACGGACGCATTTATGGATGCGGGCGGCTTGCCAGTGTTCCAGAGCGCCAGCCAAGCAGCAGCAGCCGCCGTCGCCCAACAACAACAACAGCAACAACAGCAGCAACAGCAACAACATTTGAATCTCCAGTTGCATCAGCATCAACACTTGCAACAACATCAAAACTTGGGCATACATTTGCAACAACAGCAGCAACTGCAACTGCAACAACAGCAACACAATGCACAACAGCAACAGTTGCAACAACAGCGACAACAACAACAGCAGCAACAACAACAGCAACAACAACAACAACATTCACCCTACAATGCAACAGGCGGCATTGTCGGCGGCCTTGTCGCTGGCGGCAACGGAACTGGCGGCGTTGCAACTGCAACAACAATCAACGGACCCAACAGCAACAACATCAGCAACAACAACAACAACGGCAACAACAATTCACCGCTCGTCGATGGTATGCCAACAAAACGGCAACCAGTTGTTGAACGTTTACGGCGACGCATCGAAAACTATCGCAAGAGGCAAACAGATTGCGTGCCACGCTACGAACAGACCTTCAACACTGTCTGCGATCAACAGAACCAGGAAACCACAGCGTTGCAGAAGCGCTTCCTCGAAAGCAAGAACAAGCGTGCGGCCAAAAAGACTGAAAAGAAATTGCCGGAGACACAACAACAGCAACAACAACAACAGCAACAGACACAAATGTTAGCCGGACAGCTGCAGAGCAGCGTACATGTGGTAAGTGATGAAAATGCAATTACCTATTACATTACGTGCTACATTACTTATTACATTACGTATTACACGAATATACTATAAAATACCGTAAGTTTAGACAAGGCTTGGAATTGAAAATCTGTCAATTTTTGACTAGGGCTTTGAGAAGTATTGATCAGCATCTATGGTTTGTTTTTGAATAGCAAAATGATTAGATCGATAAAGTTTTGACCATTGGGATGTTTGAATGCATTTCATATGCGATTTTTAAGGATAAACTTCCTTAAAAAGCTACTCTTTATCTAATGTAACTGAAAAATAATTTTATAAATTGTGATTCTGTCGAACTTCCAAAAAACGAATCTCAAGGTGACAAGAAAAACTTCGTTAAATGGAAAATTCGTAACATAAATGGGATTTTGATAGATAACATAGAAAAATGTGTTATTCGGAAGTCAGTTAAAAGGAAGTTCGACTGTAGTAGTCACTAGTTATTCAGAATAAACTATTTTTTTACTTCTTTAAATTGTCGAATCTTTGCAAAATCTTTTTTTGTTTCACATGTGCCAAATCACAAACTTAAATTGTTCATATGTATATTCGAATGTGTTTATGTGATTCCGGGTTCGTTGCAGTAGTTGGACAAATGCTTGCATGCTCAGATACATGTGTATCTGTCAGATACATGTCTCTCTTTCGCTCATTCGCTTTGTGTGTATCTCTATGGCAGCAAAAGGCTCGTTGTGTTGCTTATTATTATTATGGTTTTTTTTTTTTGGGCGCAATATTAGAGCTCTGGTGCACGAAATGAGGCAAGCGCACATTGAGATACACACTCACACACACATACTAATACTAGCACACACATCAAACTGCACATACTTAGATGTACATAGTATATACGAAATAATAATGAGGTCAGCGTTTTTATTTTTTTCTTGTTTTTATTTTTTATTTATTTATTATGTGCTGTTTTTTTTTCAGTTCAGTTTCAGTTCAGTTTCACTCGCTGCTGCTGCCCAAGTTGTAGCTACAAGATACTTTTCTGCTATTATTATTGTTTTTATTGTAGTTTTAGGTACTGCAAACTGTTGTCGAATGTCGAAAATTTTTCGCTGGGTCTTGTATGCATTTTAAATACCTTGAAATTATTTGTTATTTAAACCAAAGATTTTTCTCGTCGAATCGAGAGAGAGAGAGAGTCTTTGTCTCTAGTGTCTCGTTGATGTTTTTTTGTGACTCCATCTCAATCTCAAAAAGTCAGTTTCAGTTGGTTAGGCTTGCAACATGTTTCTCGACTGGCCAACGGGGCTGACTAACTGACTGAATGGCAAACTGACAAACTGACTGACTGATTGCAAACTCTAGTTTATATAATTGTTGGTTCTGCCATTCGCCGTACGGTTGTTGCAATTCTAGAGACCAAGTCTCGACCCCATGTAATTGCCACAAATTTACACAGTCAACTTCATCTCTATCATCATCATTACCATCATTCGTCTCCATTTCGTCGTTTCGGCTATTGCCAGCAACTCTTGAGTTTCTATTACTTTGTTTTTTTTTTATCTTATTTTGTTTTCTGTTTTTTATCAGCTTTAGCTTTCAGAGTTGTGCAAAACGTGAGGTATTCGCATTTCGCATCTTGTCAACTGACCAACTAAAACCAATCTATAAAACTGAACTCAGTTAAAAGTCACTTTTAGTTGAATTTCATAGAAAAGTTTACTCAAGCTTCTTTAATACCCTAGAATAATGGCTATGGGTAAGAGAGTAGCTTAATAAAGGTTTGCAGTTGAATATTTTTAGTATTTTAAGGTTTTTTTTTCTATATCTTTAAACTTAAATCCAAACAAAACTGGAGTAGTTATCAATAATTCAAACAGCTACCGGTAACCAATATTTTTAACTTATCCGAAATTCTTTCAGCGTTTTTGTTAACACTGAAAGTAGACTAAACGGTGACACCGAAATACTTGAAAGACTCTGGATACCGAATACCGGTATCCGTAACCGAAATGTACAAATACCGAACACATAGCAAAAAACATTAAATCAACTGATATTCCATTTTTCAAAGTTCGTTACATCTTGTTTGTAGGGCATCTTTTAGTCATTCGGATCATTCACATTTATTTCTACTTTTTTTCCGCATCCGTTTGCAATGTCATTTGTGTCATGTGCGACGACCGGTAATCATTCACTTGCATACATACATCTACATATATATAAAGTCACTTTCCTTCTCCTTCCTTCCTTTCCTTATCATTCCATTCTCATACTCTCGCTTTGAAGAACGATTCACAGTTTTTTTTTTTTTGTTTAATTTTAATTGGCTTGAAAGTCTTTTGTCGTTTGTTTTCTCTCGCTCTCATTTGTTCTTATTCAGCATGCGTTTGTGTCACAGTTTTGTAATGCATAAAATGCATTAAATGCAAATCTTTTGTAGCTGAATCACTTTGAAAGATTTAGCTTTTATATACTATCAGCATGAATCCACGTCCACGTCAGCTGTTTAAGCACTTTACATTTAAGCAAGCAAGCAAGAAAGAAAGAAAGAATCTAAAATGCAAAGCGATAAACGCTGTGATTACTTTATTCAGCTGGCATACCTTCAACATTAATCGGACCTTCAACTTGTTGGTTAACCGCAAACGTTAATTACGGAATTAAATAGAAAATCAGCAAAATAAAAATAATTTAATGGAGATTTAAATAAAAGTACTTCGTCTGCTTTAAAGTAAAGTGTTGAAATATTAATAGAGATTTATTCAAAATTACAAAAACTTAACTTTTAGTGTAAAAGAAATTTAAAATTTTGGTTTAAACTTTTTTAATGTAGATATGAACAAGGGCTCAATTGTTTTTTGTGTAAAATTTTAAGAAGTCGAAAATATTTTTTTTCGAAAAAATTCGGGGTCCGCCTAACGACACATGTGCCTCCGCTCGTTTCTAAGCGTCAAAGCTTCGCGTGGAGATATGTCGTTTGTTAAACGGCGGAGATATGTCGCTATGCCATAAAATCGCTTTCTAACTTTAGATGCAGTTTTATTCTAGAAGTAAAACCATGACTTTTAAGATATTGCTTTTGAAAATCGGGTCAGTTTTGCCGAAGTTATGGAAGTCGAAAGATTTTACCAATACCCAAGTCGATTTTTTGGCATAAAAAAAAATTTTAACATGCAAATTGTCCAAAAATCGAATTTTATTTAACATGCAAATAAATTTAAGTTATTTAAATGCAGTTTTATTCTAGTAGTCAAACCATGACTTTTAAGATATTGCTTTTGAAAATCGGGTCAATTTTGCCGAAGTTATGGAAGTCGAAAGATTTTACCAATGCCCAAGTCGATTTTTTGGCATAAAATTTTAACATGCATATTGACCAAAAATCGAATGTTATTTAAATGTAGTTATTTGAATGCAGTTTTATTCTAGGGGTCAAACCATGACTTTTAAGATATTGCTTTTGAAAATCGGGTCAGTTTTGCCGAAGTTATGGAAGTCGAAAGATTTTACCAATGCCCAGGTCGATTTTTTGGCATAAAAATTTAACTTGACTCAAAATCGCTTTTCTAACTTTAAATGCAGTTTTATTCTAGAAGTCAAGCCATGGTTTTAAAGAGATATGTCGTTTCTCATAGTCGTAGCTCCGCGCGGAGATATGTATGTCGTCTCAAAACGTCGTGGCGGAGATATCTCGTTTTAAAACGTCATATCAAAAATTCCTATTTTCGCTTATATTTATTTTCCTTAAGCTGAAGTGCAATTTTTCATACAATTCTTGTGAAATTTCATTCAGTTTCAGATACAGATTTGAGTAGTATATACTATTTGTTGTTGTTGTTGTTGCACTCTCTCCCTAGTTAGTCAGTCAACCGACTCAGCGACAGGTGGTCATGGCATTAAAAATGTGCAAATGCGAATGAATTAATGATCGACTGTTTGTCCATCGAGCGCGTCCGGCCTCTCTCTATCCCTCTCTCTTGCCCTCCCTGTCTCTCTGTCTCTTAATGTGCGCAGGGGGTCTTCCCAATCTTAACTCTCCTTTCAGCTTTTCACTTTTCTTTTCTTTTTGGTATTGGAAAACTTTTACTACTGTTGCTGCTGTTGGTGTCGCTTCTGCTGCTGCTGCTGCTGCGGTTGGCAGTGAAAATCACTGCAAAATTACGGCCAACAATTGGCGGCTGTGCAACATGCAAAACAAGAAAGCAACAACAACAAAAGTAAAACATATTGTTTATAATGCGTTTTTTATTTGGGAAAGTCGCGTGTTGCACTTTTTTTCTTTTCTTTCTTTCTTTCTTTTAAATTTTTATTTTTTATAGGCTTCGTCTTGCGTTGTTGTTTTAGTTTTTCTTTGTTTGCAATCGTTGTTGTTGCCAATTTTCACTTCACTTTGGTGGCATTTTCTGACAGACGTCACTCAAAGACGCAAAGCGTTGCGTGTTGCCTTTAACCTCCCCAAACTTTATTTACCCTTCTGCCGCCTTTCAACACCTTACCTCCCAAACCTCCCCAGCCCCTAGAGTACCAACCTCCAAGTGTTCGTGCTGTTGTTTCAAGTGCGTTGTTGTTGCTGTTGTCTTGATTGACAAGTGACAACATATTATTGGCGTATCGTTTCAAGCTCAACCGACTTGTTGTTAAGTTAGTTACAAAAGTTGTTGCTGGTGCTGTTGGCATATTGTGTTTACCTACGATGTGCTGCAACTTGAGGTGTTTTTCAACTTTAAATATGTATATTACTGCGATTTTATCTATACAAATTGCTTCACAATTTACAAGTGTTGTGAAATAATTTGTTTAGCCTGATTCTCTTGCTTGGCGGGCATAAGGCAGGTTTGGCTTTGTTTTCTAATGGGCCGGATATATTTAGTTGGTTGTTATTTCGGTTTCGGTTAGAGTTGGATAAGTCTGGATAGTTGCGCATAACTTATGTTTTTCTTCAGACACAAATAGCATTTTTTTGGATAAGTTAAGGTAATTTCGGATAATATCGGATAACATCGGATAAACTCGGATAAGTGTATTTTTATTGTATTTTTAGTTTTCTGAGTGCTTTTACAGTCATAGCGTCGTTGCGGATAAGCTCGGGTAACCTCGGATAGTTTAAAAGAAGCTAGGATAAGCTTGGAAAAGCTCAGATCAACTCAAATAGATTATTATTAGCTTTGTTGTGGGACCCTTCAGCTTAAAAAGAATCACGTTATCCAATAAATACATTAAATTAATTTGATTATAAATTACCTCTCGTAAGGATAAGCATACAAGCTACATGTGTATGTATGTTTGTACCTTGTTTGTCATTCCTTACCTACAGGCCCTCACTCTCCGCTCCAATTGCATTGCAATATGTGTGTGTTAACTTTTGTGGGCGTGGCTTTAGTTTAAATTTTGTACCCCTAACCATGGGCATAATTTATGTTTTTTGCGTTATACAAATTTGTAGAATGCATCATTTATCTTCCGGGCTGGGCCGTGTTCCCAACGAAAAACCGCCCCAAGCAACCCACTCCACTTGAGCCACACCAGCCCCTCTACGTTCTCCCTATACTCGCACCTAGCAAGCGCACCCTTTGCGTGTTATGTCTTTTCTTTAGGGTTTTCGTTACATTTCGCAATTTCTTTCTATTTCTTTTAGATTTTTTTTTGGAAAGTGAGCAAATGAGAACCGAAAAGGGAACCTGTATAGCAGTTGAGTTGAGCTCGGTAACTGTTATTGGTGGTGTTGCTATTGCGGGTACCGTTACTTAAACTTGGTTTCAACAAAATCGATTCCCATTTCGAAGGCATTGCCATTCCAAATAAGTTAAGTTAGGGCTCATTCCTGTGTTATGGTTTTATGGCTTGTTTTTGTAAATGAGTTGGTAATATGTTAAATTATGAAATGTATACTTTAGCAGGTTATTAAATACAGTGTTAACTGGCATGCGATGGAAAAGTTTAACCCTCTCCATAGTATAGAAGGATAGTTATAAGGAAATTTTGGTCGTCAATCCGTATGCGTAACAAACGAAGGGTTGAACTTTGTCATGAATGGAAAGTACAAGTCGGATTAATACTAGGTGAAAGTTTTTACTTTTAAGTACAGTGGCAACAACTTGTATAACAGTTTTTGATTCGTTTTGTCCCATAAGCCAAGTTCGCAATACATTGTAAAATGATGGAGACGAAAAACACACAGAGAGACAGAGAGGAGACATCCCTCGTTTTGTGGGTAAAAAGACTCGTATTTGGTTCGTATAACAAACACACACACACACACATGTATACAGTGTCGTTTATGTGTGTGTGTGTGTGTACTTGGTGCACTTCAAAGGCTTTTATGCGTTAGTTGCGCTGTTGGATGACCCCACTTCGCCTCCCCTTTGGAAAAAAGAGGAGGGTTAAAGAGGAATCAGTTGAAAGGTTCTGAACTGAAAGCTGAGCTGAGAGTTGGAAGGCAAATTGCATATTTGAGAGAATTTACATCTTTTATTTATTATGTTTGGCCAAATTTCATTGCATATTAATAATGCAATTTTCTGCTCTGTGTTTGCTGCACTTTGAGAAGCTCGACTACACAAATGAAATTGAGGCAAGTGAGGCGAGCTCAAAAAGAGCTTTATCTGATTTTCGACCTCCCTAACCTCCTTCTCATCTTACCTGCTCTCCACAGCTTAGTTATAATTGACAGACGCGCTCCTTCTTTCTCTTTCCATTTTTAAGATTTTGAGCCCAATTGTCTTGCAAATTTTAATTGCAGTAGATGTGCGATTGTTGTTGCCCTGGCCACAAAATAATAAACAACAAGACAAAGGCGTTACAACAACGTCACAGACAGCAGCCAAACGGGGAGGTATAGGGGAGGCAAAAGGGGAACACCCAAAGGGATTGTCCCTTTCAATTATTTAGTAACCCTTAAATAATATGTGCAGATTTTTCACTTTTATTTTATTATACATATATATTTTTACGTTGAGTGAATTTATTGAAAATTGCACATGAGATTCAAGTGTGGAGCACAAACACACACACACACACTAAAACACACACACTTACACATGAACATTAAATGAGGCTGCTTCCTTTTTGCTTTCATTTTGGTTCCCTTTATTTTTGCCTGCCCCTCAAACATTCATCAAGCCTTCTCCACATGGGCCTCACACACACACATACCAATAACAAACAAAGAGTGCACAAGGCACAAGACAAGCAGTTCTACATGCCCTGCACCCTCTCCCCCCGCTGGCAAACCCCTAACACTCTACACTTGCCTCGAAACTCGAAACGCTTTTGCTGCTGCTTGCCTTAAAATCGATAAACTCATTTTGAAGTTCTCGCTTGCTTGCTCTATCTATCTCGCTCTCTCACTCTAACACTCGCTCTCTCTATACATGTGTATTTCTCTCTTACTTACTTACTTTTATTTTCTATGCGCCTATTTACCCCGCCCCCTTTAGTCGTCCATATAGGGTGCTTTTGGCACTTTTAAAGCGCACTTCTCTCATCTGAATTTTGTGGCTGTTGCTATTTTCTGCAGACCCAGCAATAAATTTGCCTTACGAGGCTTAAACAACATTTAAGCTAATTAATTTAATTAAATTTCTATGCCTCAAAAGCGAAACGATGGAAGTTTCTATTGATGTCTCTCTCTCTCCCACTCTCCCTCTAGTTTTTTCCTATAGCACGTAATGCTCAGCGGGTAACAGATAATTTTAATTGTGATTGTCACATTTTACTTTTCTGTTTTTGGTGAGGTAGAGGATTAAATTTTTAGAGTATTTGATAGATCTATCAAGATTATGCGCTGAACAAGGAGAGGTAGAGAAAGAGAAAGACATTTCAATGGGAATTTAGGAATTTCGGTTATGTTTCTTTATTAACTTCTTCACTCTAAATAACGATGTGGCAACGCTGACCGTTTTGCGCAAATGACCAACATAACCGCAATTTCTCAATCATAAATGCTAACAATGTTGTCACATGGACATGGTTGGAATTCCTTCCCACAAGCCTCCCTTCTCTCCTCACCACAAGCAAAACACACACGAAAATCCAGAAGTTACAGCACCACCTGCACCACTAAACCCGCTTAAAACCCACAATGCCTTCTCCCTCTCCTTTTTTTTCGGTGTGAATTCGATTTGTTGGGCTGTTGTCGGCATTTGCTTTTCACCCCGTTTTTCCCAGGACCTTCTGTCCTGTATACTACTACTATGTAAAGATGTGAGACAGGAAGATGGAGAATAACGGCGCCAAATGCCGATTGCCAGACAGCAGCAGTAGTTTAGTATTGTGCGTTGGCATTTGCCAATCCGCATCCCTTCTTTCACATGCTTGCTTGCATCTTTATTCACCATCATGCATTACTTCACGCATTACACTGCATTCTCATCAATGCTGCACTCAAGCCATCAACTTTAGATGGCGTTCCTAGCCTCGAATCTTGATTACTTGCTGCGTTATGGATGGCTGTTGGCTGCTGCTTAACGGGGATTATTGTGTGGGGTGGTTGTTGCAGCTGTACTTAAGAGTTATGAACTCATATGTAAAATTAACCCATCCAAGCCAAGCGGCACCACCCTCGTTTCCAAAACCGCAAAATTACTTTCGCAAGTGATTTTTAGCCTCTCAAATCGTTGCAGGCATTTAATATTTAGCAGACTGGAAATAAACTTACTTGCATTTTGAATGAGGTAAACAAGAGATCCTGCAAAAAAAGCCTATTAAAAAGCTCTTTTAAAGCTTAAATAAGCTATTAAAAAATGCATTTAACAAAGAAGCTTTTAAGTTAAACAAGACCACATTTTTTGGATGCTCCATAAAAACTCTCTTTAGTTTCAGTTTCTGAAAGTTTCCTGAGCTTATAGCCCGATTTTGTCTTAACAAATGTCCATATATTATTGATTGCATTGAAAAGTTAAAGTTGATATTTAATTGACCATTTTTATTGATCTATCTCTACATTTACTACCATATTTTTGGTTTTACTGCCTCTTTTGACAATTTCTTTTTTCATTTTCATTTACTCTTACTGCATTAGTTAGAACATTTAGGTCGTAAGAAAACATAAATCCATTTATAACTTAGCTTTTATAGTGTTTTGTGTTTGCTTGCAACATTTCAACCATCTGGCAACGCATTATAACCACATAACGATAATGTTACAGCAACATGTGACATCAACAACATACAACAAATATAATAACCAAAAGGGGACAGCAGGCAGGCAACCTAAGGTTCTTTCCTCCCTCAAAATTCCTTTGCAGACTGACCGCTGTGACAATCAAATCGTTGTTAGACACTCTTCATTAGTTTAATTCTTCTTGCCGATGTTGTTGTTGCTTTGTCTTTTGCCATTTCACCTGCAGTGAAATTAGCCCGTTTCGTGAGGACTGCCCGCTGTCTTTTCATAAAAAATTCCTGCTCGGCAATTTGCATATGACACGGGATCAACAACGACAACAACAAAATTGGGTGGATTTTCGAGCTCTTAATGAGCTTTACGCTATTCGCCTTTGTTGGCCGTTTCGCCACTTTGATGATTGAACGGCAACTGATTGTCGTTTAATGCCAGTTAGGAGAGCTGGCAGATTTTTGCCTTGGACACTTTTTGGACTCACGTGGCGTATGCGTAATATGTGAAATTTTGTTTGCATTGCCTTGCAATTATTTGCTACCCTTTATTTGATGGCTGATGATTAGCGTTCGGGTAACTTGGAACAATGGACAATTGCTGACCACTTGTGTGTGTGTGGTGTGAGAGGGGTGGGAAGGGGGGGCGTGAAGGGTTGAAGAGAAGGAATATTCATTTTCATAGCCAGCAGCTGCAGCAGCAGCGAAATATTTTTCATTACTTAACTCGAGCGGAAATGGCAAATTAACTGCACAAATACACGAAACGCAAACACAACACACACACGTGTGTGTGTCTCTATCTATCTCTTTCTCGCACTCTTTGTATTTGCTCATTTATTCATTATAGTATGCTGCAAAGAGGGTCGCCTCCTGTATATATTTCATTGCCAACCATTGTTGCGAAATTCATTGACTGACCAAACGAGAAGTCGATTTTATATAAAATTTTGTAATTGTATGGATTTGAGATGTGTTTAAGAAAAATTCATATAAATCAGAGATAAGTTATAAATACTTATTTCAGGTTTGAAAGAGCAGCAAAAAAAACGTAAAATATATTTTCTCGGAAGCAGCTCTTTCGAAGCTTTCAAGGCAATATTTTTGTGCACTCTTTTTGTTTGGTTTTTTGTATAAATGATGAATATGTTTAACTTTATGAAACAAAGCAAATGTCAGAGCATTATGAGTAAGAATTGACGCAGTAAATGAAACAACGAGACTTTGCTGCCGTCATTATCGTCATCATCATCAGCATCATCATCAATGTCAACGATGACGAAATGTTTGTAAATATGTAAACAAATGCCAAAAAGCAGCAGCAGACAACGAACGAACGAACGAACGAAATCAACGAACGAGCAAATAGAAACGTTTAATGAATCGAGAGCTTGGACAAGGTGCTGCAACTAACGAAGAGTGGAGGTAAGCGAATGGGGTGTGTCTGGGGGACAGCTTCAACAATGAGCCCGTTCAACGATATGTAGAAAAATTTACGTCTGAGTGAACTTTTGCCTCGACTCGGACAAACAGACAAAAAGACGGACAGACAGAGAGACATTCAGACAGCTAGATAGATAAATGGTTGGTTGATCAAGGGGTTGGCGGGTTAGGGAAAGAGGACAGGGCTGGACAGTTAAATGTATCAACAGACGCCGCCGCCGCCGCCAACGGCGACGACAAAAAAACAAAAAACGGAAGTTCAAAAGGTGACAACAACAACAACTACAATAATGATGACGGAGCTATGTCTACGTAGAATGCAAGAAAGAGGAAGAGAGTGCAAGAAAATGGGAGATGGAAGGGTGGGTACACACCTACAAAAGATCGGTTGGAAAACTTAAATAAGGAACAAATTCACCGATTAATTCTTTGTTTTATTCGAGAACAAAGAAACTGAATATAAAAGTTTTTGTTTTGTTTGAAGTTTCCAATTGTAGATTTCTCAGCTTTTAAGGAATTATTCTTAACTGCACATATTTTCTCTCTGTGTAGTTTAAAGTCATTGCAAACTGGACACATTTTTATTTCTTTCTTCTTTTTTTGCAATAAACGGCGGCGAAATTCACTTTAAACAATTAAATTTATGTGATTGCTGTCATTCGACTTTGTTGTTGCTGCGGTCAGATAAAAGAAACCAAGAAAGACAAAGAGAGAGAGAGAGAGAGAGAGAGTGAAAGAGCGGAAGAAGAAGCAACGCACAGCTGTTCCGGAAGGACGGGTGGGATGTCAAAGGTTAGAACTAGGCCGCCAACTTTGCAGGGGTGCAAAAACAATAAGCACCATAAAACACACACAACTATAAATATGTATCTGTATATCATTACATGCATATACATACATACATATACATATGTATATCACACACAAGTAAAAACACTTTGAGTGGGCTATAAAATTTCTTTGGTTTCACATTTAAATCCGTAATTTCAATTCAACTTGTCGTGTTTACACACACAATGCATAATTTATAGAAAAATTGTTCGTCTCTGCGCGCCAATCGACTAAAGTGAAAGCGAGATAGCAATGGCAATTGTGTACAAGTGTGTGTGTGTGTGTGTTAGAGTGAGATGCAGAGAGTCGAACACATGCGTGTGTGTGTGTGTGTTGTTGGAAGCTCGTGTAATGTCAAGTATACGCCGCGTGCGACTTACAATACAGTGGTTATTAATGCATGAAGAATAGAAAGCAAAGCTAAAAAGATAACAAATAAACTTTTTGTAATATAAGAAAACGATTTATTGAGTAATATTGCAAATATATAGAGAATATTTATAAAAATTAGTAACAAATATTTTTGCAATGTCTTTATGATATTAAATACTTATTTGTTGTACTGTTGACGTAAAGAGCAAGAAACGAGCCTTATAGTATTATAACTTTGTCCAAATCAATATATAATGCAGTTGAACTTCCGTATAACAAAGTTTTCTATATAACGAATTCATTTCCTGAACAATGCAACTTGGTTCAAACAAAAACCCAAATTTTCTCTAGAAAGAAATTTTTTTGTCCCCTTGAGGTTCGTTTTACTGAACTTCGACTGTAATACATAATTTCATTTCATTTAGAAAAATCATCATTAAAGGATACTCTTATTTTATTTTTGTAGTTGAGCACATTATTTTGAATTTGCCCCACTGTATTTATAGGCAACGGGCGCGCACGCAGTCAGTCGACAATTGTTTGGGTGTATTTGTTTTCCCTCTTCTTGTATTTCATGTGGCGCATATGGCAAGCAACGTGTGCCCAGCAGAATTGCCCTGCCAACCCCCTCTCCACCCACCATTACTGTTACTTTATCTGCTCTCTTATTGGAGCTGTTGGCTCTACGTGCCTATCATTGCGAGTGTGTGTGTGTGTGTGTGTGTATTTGTGTTAAACTCAACGAAGCTTAAAAGCTTTGTTTGCACCCATAGAGACGACTTAATATTTACTCCTGCTGCTGCTTGCTTCTGTTGCTGGACAGCTTTGATTTTTTGATTTTTGATTTTTGTGCCCACTGTGCAGGCAGCAAACGATTTTTAAATAACAGAAAGTAAAAACTGGATTTTTTATTCAATTACTGACTAATTAGTAATATGGCCAAGCAATTAATTTGCATCTTTTAATTAAGCAAAGCGAGGGAAATCTCTTAAATAAAATATATGTACAGAGCTGCAATTTTTTTGTTGCAGCTAGTTTTTCTTCAAGACGCTGCTCAATTGGGGCACGTTGATAAGAATGGCGATTGTTGTTGTTGTTGTTGTTGCTGCTGCTGTGGCAGTCAACAATCAAAAGTACAGCAGTGGCAAAAAAAGAGAGGAGAGAGGGTGGGAAAAATGAAAGAGGATGTGGAAAATGAGAAAATGCAAAAGGAGCACAAGTGAAAAATCAAATAACTGACAGAAGATAAGATACCCTTGGAGAAAGAAAGACATTTTTAGTGCTAATAACGAAAGAGTGTTTAAATCACACACTTTACAACACTAGTTTTAAGTAACTCACACATGTTTGCATAAAGAGTATTAAATGTAGCGTCGTTTGATTGAATTGCTCGTCCCTGCCTCACGAATCTTTTGTTTGCCGCGCCCCCAGTTCCAAGAGCTGGAAAATATATACGACAAAAACAACAGCGACAGCAGCAGCAGCAGCAGCAGTAGCCACATAATCCACTTTTTGCACAAGCAACCCCCCCTACCTCACCACCCCTTTTGCCACTTTCGCCATCCCCTCCGCCGTGTAGTTGCTTTTGTTGCCGCTGCAGAAAATATATAAAAAATAATTGGAAGTCGCTTGCAACGATGTCGTCGCCGTCGTTGATGTCGTCGTTGACGTTTTGCTTGTTAGCTGCTATTGCATTTACCCCCTCCTTCACCCTCCTCCACTCATCACTTTTGCCTGCCTGCCTGCCTCTTGCTTGCAGTTGTGGTTAAAAAATCTTTGCTGCTTGCCTGGCTTCTCTCTTTTGATTTGACTTTTGTTTGCCTGGTGATTAGGGCCAGCTAGCTAACAGCTAGAACGCGGGTGGAGAGGGGGGGGCAAATTGGGGCCAGGGAGATGCAAGGCATGGCCGCCCTTTTTTCCTTTAACAGCTCAGCGTGTGTGCGCCATTTATTTTTGCTAGTTTTTTTTTTCTTATTTCTTAACAAATTTGGGGCACCTATTTTCTAAATATTTCTTCATTTTTTTCCCCAACTATTTTTAATTGATTTGCTGTTGTGTGTTGATGGGTTTCGATTTTTTATTTTTGCCAGTCAATTTGCATGTGAACGTTTAGAGCGTGGAAGAAAGGATGGGGGAGAGAGAGAGAAAGCAAGAAATTGGGATCTCAAGTGTTAACCCAATTAAGTGGATTTAGTCCAATCAGTTGCAGGAAGTGCTTGCAAGGAATTGCTTTTTGCAGTTGATTAAAATGTGAAGTGTTCAACACTAAAGAAAACAAACGAAAATCGATATTTATCGATAGCTTTAAACCATTTGTATAATAGCACATTTTTGTATCAATATCAGTTACATGTTTATAGAAAGCTATCGATATTTATCGCCAAGATTACTTTTATTCATTATCTTTCGACTTCTTTCGACAATTTTCAATATTGCTTTGCAATCGTTTTTCAACTTTCTCTATAGCTGTTATTATCTTCACTAGTACTTATTCATCGTTTATCGATTATTATCATAATTTTTCAATCCTTCAGCAACCCAACCTCCTTTTATCACATTTTCCCCCCTCAGATCTAATCAACAAACTCCTTTCAATATGCTTAGATTTTCATTATGATACTTTTGAAGTTTTCTCCTTTTTCATTTTAGGGCTAGTGCCTCTTATGGCGTTGCCATACTATATAAATAAATTGCATTGAGCTTTTGCCACTCCCCGAGCTGTCAGCACATTTTTATACTCCTTCCCTACCCCTCCCTCCCTGTTTGATAAGGTGTTCTACTTGTTGTTGTTGCTTGTTGTCAACTTGTGTTTCTCATCATCATCAACATCAACATAATCATAACTATTATTATTAACGACACAAACAGCCTATTTAGCCCAAAATCACACTTTTGAAGCTCAGTCAAGGCCCAACCCCACCCAACCTTCCTCTCGTCCCGTTTTTTTTCCCCCCTTCCATATGCAAAAACTTTAGCAAAGCGATAAAAATTTGTCTACATTAGCCCCGAAAAACAAACACTCCGAGAGAGGAAGAGGGAGAGAGAGAGAGAGTGTGTGAGGGTAGAGTTGTTGTTGTTATACAGGTTCTTGATGTGGCATATGCTTATGGAACTACTCCCACCCATCCACCCCCTTAGGGTAGCAACCCCTAACTATCTTGGCAACTGATATCTTTTGCAAGTTTTTGAGTCGCGCAGCAAAATGTCTCTCCCCACCAACGGTGTTTACTCTGTTACCCGTTACCCGTTACCCTACCCCAACGCACCACCTACTCTACACCCCTTTTTTTCAAGTGTATGTGCTTGTGTGCAAATTGTGGCCTGGCTTAAAGTCCTTTTCGCACTGTGCGCATGTCCTGGCATCAAAAAAATCACAACGACATTTGTCTTTTTTCCGGTTTAAAAATCTCTTTCTAAAAACCTAAGATTGCAAAATGTTTTAGGTTCTTTCCCAAAAGCTGACTTGACTAATTGGTTGAAGACGCTACACACCCCCAACCTCCTTACCCAGTTGACCCTATTTCAAAGCTAAGCTTCAACAGTTGCGTCACAGTTGCGCCTCCGCTTCACGTTTATCGAGTTAACTGATATTTGCCTTGCCATAAAATATAAAACATAAACAAATAAAAGCGCCCATTCAATAAATAAACAAATGCGAGTTAAATTTAATTTCATTAAATGGCTGCCAACGACGACGACAACATCTAATTGAATATCGTCGTACACGATGTCAACAACGTCATCATCATCGTCGTCATTATCATCGTAGTCGCAGTTAAAATCTTTGTCTTCATCATCATCGTCATTGTGGCTATGAAATACTCTTGACAACAAGTTGGCCCAAGACAATTGCACTTGTTATGTTTAGGTACAAAACAACCTGACTTGCAAATACCCTAGAAATATTCTTCTGCTGTGTTAAAGATACTTATTGTTTATATTAAGCATATAACAAATATCCCTCAAGTCAAAAATACTCAACTGGGAGATACCCTTATTTGTATGCCAATGAAATGCTTGAGTAAATTTCAATCTTTGATATCTTTGGTATTTTTTGACCCGTTTCTATGAAATTTTCACAATGTTCGCATTTTATGTTAAAGTTTCCAAAGCAATTATTTAGATTATTATTAGCAATTATTAGAAGTTGTTAACCTTAACTTATGATACACTCTATTTGTTGCAGTGTATAACAATCTTCCAATCTCTCTTTCTCTCTCTCTCTCCTTCTCCAACCCTCTTTCTTTCTGTAAGTTTAAAGCAGCTTGTAATGCATCAAAACAAAATTCAATTTAGTTGATTGCAAATCGTGCCACCATACATATATACATACATATATGTACATATGTATATAGAATAAAGAAATTATAATGAGGGCAGCTTTGGGCGTGGCCAAAAGCAAGTTATCTACAAAAGGCGAGATTGTAGACTAGAAATTATTAATTCTACACATATATTAAACACATTGCGTATACGTAATATGGGGTAAATTTTAAGCCTTGACTTATTCAAAGGGTTTGCAGGCTTTAGATATTTTCTCCTATTAAGTATACGTAGCGTTTTTTAGGAAAATAACAAAGCTAACTAACTTCTTAAGTTAGCAAAAGTCTTTTGCTGGAAAATATTTTCTGTCTTCATTCCATTTATTTAAATATTCTTTCTACTTCCTTTTTTTTTAGCTATCTAGCATTTTTGCCATAATTCAATTGCCATTTCACACATTTCTCACTTTAAACATTTTTGCCCCAAAGCTGCACTTAGCTGTTGTTGTTGTTGTTGCTGTTGTTACCATCTATTGGCCGGACTCTTGTTGTCTGGCTAATTGAATTTGTCAGCACGTCGCTGTCGCTGCTGCTGTTGTCGCTGTTGGCTATCACTTGCATTTTTATATTATTACTATATACATTTCAAGCGTTGAGTATTTTTGGTTTTTTGTGTTTTAATATTTTACACTGAAGCCCCATTATTCACATGCATGTGCATAAATATACAGGTTAATATAGTGTGAACACTCATGTTCAAGTTAATATGTACGCTTAAATTTTTATATTAAAATTCAAAACTAACTGATTTAAATTCTGTTTCTAGGCTTAAAAAAAAATAACTTTTAATTAAATGCATAATTTATTATGGTTTCTATGCAACTTTCTAGCACTGTGAATATTTTTTTTTGTGTTGCCATTGTTGCTGATTTATTTTTAACACTTATATGTGTCACATATATTAATTAATTTACAAAACAGATGCAACACTCACGAAAACGTTTGACAGCAGCAACAATCATTACAAAAGTGTTATTATATTTATTGTAATCAAGCGGACAACATTGCGTATGGATGTTCTTTAGAATAATACAAAAAAAATACAATATGTTAACCAAAATTGTCATTTACTTGACTTAAACACTTTAGGGGAAATGAAGAAAAAATTACAAAAGGAGAAGAAAATATAAATCACTTATTTTGAATGTATTTTTAATGCATATGGCTTATTTGATATAAATATATAGTTTGTTATAAATACACACATTTGTGAAAACAAACTAAAGCACAAGCAATCAATTTTGAGAAGCAATTTTAAGCTTCTAATTTATTTATTATGTTGTAAATTGGTTGATGTAATTTCTTAACAGACACATTGTTGTTAGCTGTTGGATAGCTGTTGTCTAACAGCGCACTGTTAAAAATCGCCAACATTGGCGTCTTTTGTGTGAGTGTTTTGTAAATTTCTTTTTGTTATGCTGCAAACTGTTTGTCTATGTTTTCCACTCGCACTCCCTGCTCTCCCGTGCTCTATACTCACTCTTGCCCCGCTAAACCGTTCTTAGTGAATAACGTAAAGCCTCTGTGTACATTTTAATGGCAAATCTGCCTGCCATTTGCGGCACATTTCGTGTACAATTTTCCATTTTTGTTATGCCCTCATATTTATGTTCACATGATAAAGAGAGGAGGGAGTGGTGGTAGGTGGGTCGTACAGCATAGCGTCGCTAAGGGGGCGCACTTTACATTTGTTTTGTTTATTTTGGCGTGAGCCGTTACCCAGAGCTGCATGATGAAGCCAAAGAGAGTGTGAGAGAGAGTGTGTGTTAAAAAAAAAAATTGAGAGAAAATAAGAGTGTGTGAGTGAACAGTTTGGCGTTGCTGCTGGTGCTGGCATGCCATTTCCCGTTATCAGTGGCAGACTTTACGCCAACCTGCTGCCGACGCTACCAAACGTCAGCGAGGCGCAGCGACAGTGACTGCGACGTCGACGGCTTAACAGTGACGTTCACAGACGCTGACTCTCCGCTCTGCTCTGCTGACGTCGCAACGTCGCGTAGCTAATTTTGGATCCATCTAAGCGAGTAGAAATATTTTTAGCTTCCACTTTAGGCGTCGTGCACGGCAGCCACATGCAGATTTTTTGCAATTGTTTGCCTTTTTTGGCCGCTGACGTCGGCGTCGTCGTCATCGGCGTCACCTGCTGCGTCGGCGTTGCTGTTGTTGATAGTGTTGTTGTATTTTTAGCCAGTTGATTAATTATTCGTCGAGTTTCGTTCACGCTGCATTTCATGTTATTAATCAGTATTCTCTTTCTCTCTCTCTCTTTCGTTGCAGGTGAGTTTAATTTTGAAGTTGTTATCACCTAATATTAATCGAATAAGCACGTAAGTAGCGAAAACAATAGCGAGAGGGGGCAAATACCGATGAGCATATGTATATAAGATGACTATAAGAAGAGCTTAAACCATGAACAAAATTTAAGTGATTTCTTAGATTACCAATTCATGTGTGATTCAGGCGTTTGCCTTAAGAGAGGGGTCCGTTTCGTGGGCTATTGGTAATCCTGGAAACTAATCAAATCATGAACAGAAAGTGGAATATAAAATCAAATCGTTAACCTCAAACCTTTGCAAACGAAGCTCAGTTTACGCACACACACACACACACAAAACACCTATACAAAATCAACATACATGCAAACACACCTACAAATGCTAGGTGCAATTGAGAGAGAGGGAGAAAGACACCAACAGAGATTTAGAATTGTGTCATCGCGTAAACAAACAAAGTGTGTGTGTGTATGGCGATATTAACAGCAAAGCCGAGACGATTCGAGACAAGCCGAGCTGAGAGACGAACATTGCCGAAATACTAGCAAGCGCACCAGCAAGGCAGAGACCAAACGCAATCTCTCTCTCCCACGCCCACCCATTGCAGGCGCCTCGGCTGGGCCAGCTGCTCTGTTTGCAGCGATTTACAGTGCAATGCTGCGACGCAGTCTCTGCTGCTGCTGCTTGTTCTTTCTTTCTTTACATTTTTCTTAGACATGGCGTTTGTAAGCATGCATGTAGCTGTGTTTTGTTTTTGTTTTTTTTTTCTATTCTGCTCCCAGATTTGAAGTGTTTACATAATGCGTTTGAATTATTGTTGAAATTTGTTGCTCCCTCTTTGATTTTTTGTGGCTTCTGCTGTTGCTGGCTGCCTCTTCACTTTTATATTTAAGCTAATTTTAGGATTTAGCTTTTCATTTGCATTTCAATTAGAAAATATATATGTACATATCTATATGTTCATAGGTTTTTATTGTCGACTGTACTATTTTCTGTATCACTGTTGTTATTTGTGCGTACGTGAGGCGCCATTTCGAAATCATTTGTTGATATTTGAAACTATTTCTCTAATATGATTAACAGACACGTAAAGATCGAAAAGTCAATGTTATTAGTAGCTGCAATTCAATTAGAATTTCCTTGCATTAACAGTCAAGTGCAACTGTTAACTTCCCGATCGAGCAGTGCACGCACTGTAGAGTTAACAGTCCTAAGCTCAGCTTGCATTCTGCACTCTCTCTCCCGCTGCTCTGCGCCTGACCTCGCTCTTGCGCGCTGCTCAAGTCAAGTTTTGTGCGTCGCAAATTAAAGCCCAGTTTACTTACTTAAAAGAACAACAACAATAACAACGAAAATCCCTTGAAGCGTTGAGTTTTTCAGCAGCTCTTCGGCTTGTTTGATTTGGCTTGCTCACCTTCGGCTCAACGAATGGCAGCAGCAGCGGCTCGTGCTGTTACATTTGAATGAGCACGTCGCTGCTTTGGCTGCTGCTGCGCCGCGCTGCCTTAACATTAAGAGGTGGTTGGTTGGTTGGGCTACAACAGTGTTGCTTTGCGCTGTCGGCTGTCGTCTGTCGGCTGTAGTCATTTATCACCGGCCTCTTTTTTGCCCACTCTCTCGGTTTTAGCTCGCGCCTTCTTCACCGCTTTGCCCCCCCTCCCCCCCTCTTACAAATATCATATTGAATATTTGCCATAGAATCGTCGTTTGCATTACCGCCAAATGTTGTCTGTTTATATCTCGCTAGTTATTGTTTTTCATGCATGGTATAGATGTTGATGTATAGGTGAAGGGAAGTGGGGTGGGGGAGAGGTGTGCATTTTGGGGGTTTATTTGGCAAAAGACGCGGTGGTTGGTAACATTTTTATTTTTTTGTTTGTTTTTGTCAGTTGATTGGATTGCCATGAGATGAACTTGGCATCGAAGTCAGAGTGGAAGTGGGAGCGAGAGAGAGAAGAGATAGTATCCTCTGTATGTTCTATGTAAACGTATGTGTGTGGCAAGTGATTTATGAGTCCCCAGTGCTGCGACATACGATATGTGGGATCTATATAAGGGATACATTGTGATTAGTTTAAAGAGGGTGCTGCCAACAGCAGCTAAGTCGAATTTCTTTATTTTCACACGAGTATTAGTTTTCTAGGGTAGCAAAGAATTGATTCTTAAAGTGGATTGATAGAAAACCACCCATTTATCGCCCGTTTTAAGTGAAATTGTAAATCGTTTTGTGTTTTTCAACAAAGTATGATTTGCTCTAACCCCCGATAGTATGTATATATCCTATAGTACAACAATTTTGATTTAACTGTCTGACAAAACAAAAAAAATTATATTTTAACAATCCTAACGATTCATTGATCCCTGGAAAAAATGTCGTCAGGACAGAATCAATTGTTCACCTGTGGCTTTGAGGTTTTCGGGGAGGTGCAGGGTGTACGAATGCGCAAAGCAACCCGCGCCCTGGCACTGGCAAACGGCGTGCGGGGCTGGGTTATGAATACGGATCATGGCACGGTTACAGGCGAACTGGAGGGAACTTTACCAAGGGTCAATGAAATAAAGTTCTGGCTTCTGTGCTTCGGCAGCGAGAAGGCAGTTGTGGAGAAGGCAGAATTTACGCCCACTAAGGAAATACCTGTACATAGTTATGATAGCTTTACCATACGCTATCATCCAAATCGTCATGGAGATAATTAAAGAGTAGAAAAGTGGGGAGTATATTGAGAAGTTTTTTTTTTCTTTTTGGCGTTGCAAAATTTGATTAATCGTTGAAATAAACCTGGCTTAAATCTATCCATTTTCTTATTCGCTTTTCAACACAATTTATTATTCGCTTTCAAGTTACTAATTAAGCAGATTTAACTCAAACTACGTAGATACATGTATATATGTACGTATCTCTGGACAGACACCTGCAGCTTTTGGCTAGGCCACATTTCCAGTTGAGCGCCGAGCCCCAAACTCTGGCAATGAGTTTTTAACAACAACGAAGCAACAGCTACAAAACAAACAAAACAAAACACAGAGAGAAACAGAACCATAGAAATGGGCAGCCATTGTCGTTAATTCTACTTCAACTTATACTTGTACAACTGCCTCTATTTGTGTGTTTTCTCTTCTAGCTATACACTCAAATTGTTGCGTACTTTGTTTAACTAAGGGGTGTTGGGAATGTTGCTTGATGATTTGTTACTTACAGTATATTCGTTCATTCCTTACTCGTTAAAAAATGTTTAACTTTCAATACAACCCCCCCTAGTACAAAGAGTATCTGTTAGTCGCATATGCCCAATAGCTTAACTGCATATTTTATATATGTATGTTACTCATGTTGTTGTTATTGTTTTTTGAGTACTCGAATGCCCTCCATGGGTCGCTGGCTACAACGCTGCGACGCTAGCGTTTGGCGCTGACGCCGTCGTTGACGTCGCGATGCCAATGCCGATGCCGATGCCGATGCCGATGTCTGTGTGCACTGCGCATAATCACAACAAAATCAAATAAATGAACGGCACTGAAAAAGTAGCAACAACAACAGCAACAGTTCGTAACAGCTTTTTAACAGAGCACACAGCCAAACGATGCTCGCGTTTTCTGCTTTGTTGCTGCTGCTGCTCTGCCAATGATTTTGCGCGCGCTGCCTGCGTGTGTGTGTGTTTGTGTTGGCAACATCGTTGCGTACGTAACAGGCGCACAGCAACAAAGAGCAGCAACAGCAGCAGCCGTCTTTGATACGCAACAACATCGGACAAAAAACATTTTCCATGCTGCTGCTGCAGTTGGAAACCTGCCTGCCGTTGTTGCTCTTGTTGTTGTTGTAACAGTTTGCTGTTGTTGCTGCAGTATTTTTATAGGTTAAACTGCAAAGTGCGTATGTAGTTGTTGTTGTAGTTGGTGTTGGTGAGAGACTGAGCACAAAAAGGATATTGTAATTGGAATGGGTCGGAAGGGGGGTAAGGCGAGTCGGTGGCTGCTTACTAGTTTCAGCCGGCCGGTGTCGTTGGCATTTTACATCGCTAGAGAGAGCGAGAGAGAGAGAGCGTCGTTAACACACGCACGCATACTTTTGCACTCAATAGTGCTTTGTGAGCGGCTCTCTTAAAGGCTTCTATTATTTGATTGTTTTTTTTTTTTTTTTTTGAGTGATTCTTGCCTTCGGGCTGCTGTTAACGTCAGCTATAAAAGCGCCCGGCAGCGTCAGTTGGCACTCAATGCGGGCGCTTGTGTAGAAGGAGATGGGTGGTGGACGGTGGGAGGCGGTTGGAACCATCCGCCATCCATTCTAACATTCCTTTGCGCATTCCTCGCGCTGCTGGCGCCGCTGTTGCTGCTGCGGCTGTTGGCGTCGCTGTTGGCTTTGCTTCCGGTGTCACTTCCTTATTTAGTTGTTTACATTGTTGTTGTTGCTGGGAGGGTTTGGTGAAATTTGAGTGGATAAACCACCCAATTTACCGCCCACAGCACGCTTCGCGATTGTCCTTGTTACAGTTACACGACGACGACGACAAAGAAGCTGAAGACAAAGTTGGGGCGGGCAACAAAAACATTTCAACTTAATTTAACAGTCATCAAAACGGAATTCAATTTGCCTGAAAGGCGACCAGAAATTGGTCGAACCTGCCGCCTTTTCACCTGCGCCTTGCAAAGTATTGTATCATTAGTCGCATTATTATTATTGGGCTGCTATTATGTAGTAATCAAATTTATAGCACACTTTACACACACACACACATGTATACTTATATAAAAGACGATTTGCCTGGCAACGCCACAAAAACACAAGTAGGGAAAACTTTTATGACGCCAAAAAAAATTCATACTAATAAAAATAATATACAAAATTATTACAACGAACAAAAAAAAAGGAAAAGAAAATGGAAATTGAAAATGAGTTGAGTGGCACAAAAACACAATCACACACACACATACACATGTATATACGTACGTACATAAATGCAAACACTTTGCACAAATATTTGTGTCATTAAACAAATGACAAACGAATTGGTTTGAACATGAAAGCTGAAAGCAGCAGGCAGACATGGGACAGCGACGCTGGCAGCGCTGCTGTCGTTGACATGCAACAATGCGCGTTTGGCAAAAAGCTAACACGACAAAACTGATAAGCCAAAGTTAGTAACAGCGACAGCGCTGTTAAACTTCACAGAGACACAGACAACAACGTTAACATAACGAAACAACTTGACAGAGCCACCCCCACATACCATACACGCACGCACTCTCCCTCGCACATTCACTCACACACTCACCGACTCACTCTCTTAGACACGAGCATACATTTTACAGCGGTGAACAAAAAAAATTCGCTTGGCTGCTCTGCTGCTGCTGCAACAATGCAAACGAAAACGCAAACTTTCTCGCTGCTCTGGCCGCTGCGTCGCTGCCAACATGAAAGCGTCAGCGTCAACAGCAGACTGTCCGCATTCGGTTCGTGCTGCTTCGCTGGCAGTGGCTCGTGCCAGTTATAAACCGACTGCCAAACGACGCACGACAGCAGCAGAAGCAGCAACTCAAAAGCAACAGCACCAGCAAAAACAACAGCAACACTGACAGCAGCAGCAGCAGCAATTGACAGAAATCAGAAGCCGAAAAGCAAAAGAAACGCAACAACACTTGCTGTGTGTGTGAATTAAAACTCATAATAATAATAAAAATAATACAACTTAATAAAAGAGACTCAAAAAAATAAACATAAAGTTTAGCAAACAGTGCAAGGCGGCTAAAAAGTGTTTACACATTAAAAAAAATAAAACACAACGACAACAACAACAGCAATAAAAAGGCAAAATATTATCATTAAAAAATGTAGCAAAAGTGCAATATTATTGTGTTTAAATATTTACATGTTCTTTGTGTTACTCTTTTTTGTTATATTTTGTGTGTTTGTGCGAAATTATTTAATTTGTTCTCTTCTTAAGCAATATTAATGATTTATTTTAAATCGATCAAGAAACTATAAAGCTTAAAAAATTATTTTAATTAATTTCCAAATTATTAAAAACCTTTTTAAAAACCAAATAATGATTTTCCAATGTTTCAAATTTTAAATTCTACATTAAAAATTTAAGAACCTTTTTAAATGAAAACAAATTAAAACATTAACTTTGTAACGATCATAAAAAAAAAATTAAAAAATATGAATACAGTTTAACTCATTAAAAAACGTGAAATTAATTGTTTATTAGCGTTGAAATGTTATAATTTGAAATTTCTTTATTTATCTTTCGTAATTTTCGCAGTGACAGAATCTCAAATAATTCGCATATTTTTACTGTTTTTGTTGTTGTTTTTTTTTGTGAAAGACATTTTCGGGCCTTTAAAAATCTCATCTCCCTCTCTTTATGTTTGTGTGTGTGTGTGTTTATTTATTTGACATTTGTATTTCCACTGAGAAATTATGCATAGCGAATGCAAATTTATTAGGTGCAGACTCATTATATGATACCCCCCCCCTCCCTCTTTCTTTCTGTCTTAATCTTGTTGCCTCTGTTCCCAATTTTTGTGTCCCTTCCACTTTAGTTGGTTTTCCAACACGAGCGAAATTAGAAAACATAAATCAAAATATGCAAAATAAATCAAAGTGAATTGCGCAAAAAAAAAGTGCAGACAATCTATTTGCCTCGTCCCCTTCCCGCTATCTCTCCTTTGACTTTGCATCTCTCTCTCCCTCTCTCTGCCCATCTCACTTAATCAAGTGAAGTGCACACGCAAAAGGGAAGGAACAAATAAATAAGACAATTAATTAGACGCATTTTTGGAATATGAAAACAAAAAAAAAGAACACAAGAAAATATATCAAAAACGAAATGAGGGGAAAAAAATTGAAAATCAAATGAACAACGAATTTTGATATGCATAAAATTCAACAAGAATTGCGCGTATTTCTACAAAAATTATGAGAACAAGATACAGTAGAAAACTCGGCCAAAAAATGCCATTAAAATGTTTTTTAATTCATAGCAGATGGAAGAAATTTCATAGTTAGATTTCCGACCCCCCGATACTAAAACTTATTGTTTTAACCCCAAAAAAAGTATCAAAGAATTCAGCAAAAACTAAAACTACTTTAATAGTTTTATTAGCTGTTAAGTAAGTGTAATGAATGGGTTGGGAACCTGTGAGAATTACTTGAAAATATGTTTCTGACGAAGAAACCTTATTTAAAGAATATTTCTTGAAATTAAGTTAGTTAATCAAGTGAAAATCCCCAAGATAATATATTTTTGCTATAGTAAGACCTTATTTTAGAAATGATAGTTATAAAACTTGAGTGTATCTAAAGTTGTTATACAATCTTATATATAAGTTCTAGAGTCTTGATAAATTCCATTCTAATATATATTCTTAGGGTATTTCGTATTCGTTTCATTGTTTCTAGCTTCCTATAACTTAATAATAACTGCTTAAATGAACGGACAGGCAGACAGATAGAGAGACAGGCAGACAGAAACAACATAGACAAATGAAATGTGCATGCAACAACAACAACAACAACAACAATAAACAGGAATAAAAGCAGCAGCAAAATGGCCAGAAAAAAAGTAGAAGAAGAAAGCCAAGTTGCTGCTGCTGCAAGAAATAATAAAAATGCGGTCGCCTATGTTGATCATTTGTATGCATTAAACATACATATATGTACATATGTATGTGTGCATTACAAGAGCCATAATATTATTAGTATTATTATATTTAATTGGTAGTACTGTTCTTATTATTCTGACTTCCTTTTGATATTATAATGATTATTGCTGACGCTGTTTTTGCCTGAGATTTTTGCAGTGTTTGTGGCATTCGTAAATTCATTTTTGCCATCATAATTGCTCATTAGTTTTTTTTTTCGCAAGCATTCGAATGAGTTGAAAAATGATTTACAGTATTAGTGTGCATCATTTTAGATACCCTGTAAGTACTTTGAAAGTGGAAGATTATTCGCTATAATGAACTTTGAAATCATTCTCAAAGGGTACCCGTAAGTCGTACAAAGTAGAGGTTATGCTATCATTAAAAATGTGTAACCCAAGTTGGCGCGGTAATGCAACTCCTCCAACCCCCCTATAAATGATGAGGGGGCGTGTGTACACGTGAGGCAAAAATATTACGCATACGCCATGCAAGCAACAGAGTTAAAATAACCAAGAAATTAATTGGAGAATTTTAAACCAAAGACCAAAATAGCGCAAAACGAGAGTTTAATGAGAAATAAATGTTTACATTTTGATGTGCTATATCAATATCTATATATACATATATATATATATATATGGTCGTGGCTGCATTTTTGAACCGATATTTGAGTCAATGCACTTTTTCAAATTAATTATTAAACAGCAATCAAACGCGAGAGGGGGAAAGTAGTTGCATTATTATTAATGAGCATGATAAAGTAAATGTTGTTAATTATAGCAACAACAACATATAATAAATTAAATGTAGCAAACATGTTTTATATGGTATGGATAGTAAACAATATCAAGAAAGAAAAAAATTATTAGTGATAAAAACTCATACAAATTTGTCAGCTTGTCAGGCGTAATTAAAGAAACGGACAGAACAACATTAAATATTTTACCTTCCTAATTTATTTTTCAAGGATTTTCATGTTTAAAGTAAAAATGAAAAATGATTGTAGTTTTTATTTTAATAAGAAATTTTATACTTATACAAACACTGACAACTTCATATGATTATTTGAAGAAGATATTGTTAACTTAACTTTTATTCGATTGTCAACTTTGAAAAAGTTTTGAATTCATTAAGTGTTTCGTAGGCACAGCAGGAAAAAGATAAAAAGAAAATTGATCCATTGTCAATTTATTTTCGATTGCTTATCGGCTGGCATTCGCACTTATTAGCATGCGTCTCACTCGCACTCGCACTCACACTCATTCAAGTCACTTTTCGAACTTTCCACAAGCTGCTTTAATTTCGAGCAGCGCCTGTCAACACTTTTCGAACGAGACAGACCGACCGCTTGAGACTTGTAATTCGAGTGCTTCTCAATTTTAAATAAGCTAAACTCTCAAACAAATGCCCTAAAAATATATACAAGACAACTCAATTTGATTTACGCACCCAAAAGTAAAAGAAGTCAAGAGGGGTAGGGTAGGGTGTATCGGACAAAGGTTTTCCACGAATTGTTCGACCACTTCCGTTTGGCTGGCGATTTTAACTGTTAGTTCGCTTAATTCTTGGTTTGGTTTTTCGCTCTTCTCACTTTTCAGTTCTCGCTGCTGATTCGCATTAATCATACGCCGCGTTGTGCAGAGCATTTTATTTTTATTTATTTGTTTGCAACGAGCATGAAAATGAAATTCAGACAAAAGCACCAACAACAACAGCAACAACATCAATAACAACATCAGCAAAGCTTTTTTTTTCCTTCGCATTTTTATTTTTACACGCAAATTTACTGACTGTCGACGGCGACGACGACGACGACGACGTCAACGTTTTGCCGTCTTACTCACTGTCGCTGTTTGTATTTGCTGTTTGTGTTGTTGATGTTTTTGTAGCTTTTGCTGTTGCTTATTTTAATGTGTCAAGGTTCGCGCGGCATCATATTTTGCGCTTTATTTCAGTGCGCTTCAAGCGTACTAAATTATTTTAGCCACTGCTGTCTGATAGCGAAGAAAGAGCACGAGTGAGAGAGCAAGAATCAATGAACTCTCTCTCTCTCTCTCTCTCTCTCTCCTAAGCTGTATAATTTCTTTGCATCAAGAATGCGATTAAAACTTGGCTGAATTTATAGTTAGAAGTTTGAGAATAAACTTGCCATCTTACTAACCTCCAACAAAAGTAAGGAAGCTGGTGTGAAACTCAGATGAAGCTAAGCTAAAGAGATGGGCAATTCCTAAAGAATATCATCTTTCTTATAACTCTTGTTTATACTTATTGTATTTAATGTTCAGTCCGATATAACCTATTCAAAATTAACATTTAAAGGAGAATAAACTTGCTGTCTAACTTAGCTCTCCCAAAAGATAAGTAGGAATCAAACTAAAACTGGTTTGAAACTTAGATGAAACCAAGCTGAAAGGATAAATAGGTCCTAAAGATTATTATCCTACAAAATAGTCTTGCAATATTGCCTGTGAATTTTATTTATCTCATTTCTTTAGAATGTGTTTCATTCCCGAAGCTTACCTTGCTTATCAGCAAGATATATATAAAGATATATGTGAATGCAGAAACTAATAATGTAAATTCTAAGAAATTCAAAAGGAGACGTAGAAAACGACAAAGGAGTTAAGAAGGGAGAAGACAACGACGAAGACGTATCGATAAATGTAAATGCAGCATTGAGTTTGGGGAAGGGGGAATATGTTAAACGAATATTGTAGTTGTGTAGGTGAGTGTGTGTGTGTGTGTGTGTGTGTGTAAGAAATAGTCAGACAAGAGGAAGAAGGGAAGAAGACAATGTTAAACCCAATGAGTGAGCGAGTGAGCAAAACCTTTTTTATTACCGCAACGAAGTCGTAAAAAACTAAATTACTTTTAAGTTTGTAAATTCTGTGAGTTGCTTTAACGCTCTAAACGGGCCTGCCTGTCTCTCGCTATGTGTGTGTGTGTGTGTTCGGTGTGGAACATAATTTTATTATTATGGCAACTTACATACATACTCTTTACCCTTCTTCCTCTTCACAACCGACAACGGACAACCTTACGCGCAAGAGTTTTGCATTATTTTGTGTCACGCTTCCATCGAGAGTGGAGTATAGAGCATCAAGATGCACAACGAAGATGAGAAAGCTCTGCAAAAATAAACAAAACAAAAATAAGCATAGAAAGATACAGCTATCCCGCCCCCGCCCCCTGGGTTAGGAGAATTGAGATAGAAAAACAAATTTATGAAATGGCATTTATTCATAATGAGGCAAGACGAGGTCTGTCCGAGTAAATGGGGAAAAGTGTTTGGACGCGTGTCTATTAGTTCTGACTCGGGTTTTTATTATCCCCACAAAACGGATAGTGCGATGGAGCGGGAAAGAGAGAGAGAGAGCGAGAGAGAGAGAGAAGATTGTGGGGCTAGAGGCAATTGGTAATATGGCATTGAGTGAATTTGTTTAGTGTCATAAAGTTATTAACTAGTGCTGTTTGGGGTTGAGGGAAAGAGCTTGATTAAATCGAGAGAGAGAGAGAGAGTGAGAGAGAGAGGGGGGTATAGATACATGTTATATGAATATCGTATCGAAGGTGTGCACATACATATGTGGTTATATGTATTTCAATTACTTTTGTCTGTTCAAGTTTGTTCGAAGAACTCATAATATTGAATATTCAATCAAACATGTTCCATTTGTGAATGCACTACTAAAGAGTTATTAAAATATTAATTTTCTAATGAGTGTCTTCAAGTTATTTCTACTATTTCTATTAGTTTCCAACACTGTCTGACCTTTCGGTCGTTTCGTTCCTTTGACTAAATCTTTAATTTATTTGTATCTTGTGAAATAATAATGATTACATTTTGCATTGAAACACCTACTTACTTACTTATTTACTTACTTACATACTATCCCCACATGAGTGAGTATTTTAAGCACTCAGTAGGTGTCTTACACACACACACATACATATGTACTTGCTCAAATAACCGAGAGCTTGCGACGTAATCCCGTGTCAGTTTACCGTTCAATCCATTTCGCAACTTCCCTCACATTGCGTACAATATGTACATATAAATATGTATGTATATATGTATACATACCTGTCTGTATGTTTGTAAGTACAATGTGAATTGCTCTTCTTCTGTTGGCTTTTGTCAAACCTCGCAAAAAACAAAAGCACACGAAAGATACAACAACAACAGCAACAGCACCGAGCAAGAAACACACACACACAATCGCTTTGTCCATCCGCTGCAAACACTTACACACACCTTACACCTCTCTCTCTCTCTCTGTCACTCTCTCAGAGACGTTCGACCCTTGGTCCCTTGTGCTTGTTGTGCTGCGCCTATGCGCGCTGCTATTTTGTATACATTTTGCATTAATTAAAAACAACAAAACAAATAGCAAAAGTCGCGCGCGCCATCCGATTCGATCCAAGCCGACAAGCCAAAACGATACGAAACGAAACGAAACGACAACGAGCCAACAGTAAAGCCGAGCCGATCAGATGAAATCTGAGCCGAGGCGAGGCGAGGCGAGGCGATAAAATAAAATTGATTTAAATGTGATTGTTTTTCATTTACTGTTGCTAGTGCTGCTGCTGATTTTGTTTATTATTCGGTTTTCGTTACAAAGTAAAACAAAAACAAAAGCAGCGACACCCACTGTCTCTCTCTCGCTCTCTCTCTTTCATTATTCTGATTAGAAGGTGTCTTTTGAGTATTCTCGTAGTACTGATTGTTTTTCTTTTGCTGTTGCTGCTGCTGATTTTGTTTTTGTTTTTCGATTTTCATTACAAACAAAACCAAAAGCAGCGACATCCACTCTCTCTCTTTCTCTCTCTCTCTGCTGTCGCTGATTAGAAGTGTCATTTGAGTATTCTCGTGGTGCTTGTTGTTGTTATTGTCTTTGCACTTGCAATTTCTGTTCTTGGTTTTTTCCTTTTTTTTATGTTTTCAATACAGTTTTCGTCGTCGTCTTTTAATTATTCAAGACAAGTCAGCGTTTTTTTATTTTTTGCATATTGCGCTCGCCCATTATTGTTGCTTGTTCTTGTTGAATATTTTGTGTAAAAGTATTAATCGAATTGTCGTTCGCAGCTGCTACAAACTAAGAAAGAGTGTATAAAAAGAACTAAATTAAATCAAAAGCAAAAGCAAAAGAAACAAAGAACAAAAACAAAATCAAAAGCCAAATGCGCGCACGCAGCAAACGCAACAAAATGCACAATTGTCGACGCTTGGCAACACTGTCGACATTTTACAACACTGCTCGACAGCGCCACTATTATCAAGTCTAAGACGCGCAAAATCTCATCTCAAAACAAGTGACTAAAAAAAAAATTGACTTTAAAATTCTACAAAAAAAAAACCTAAACTCTTAACACTCGCTGCAAACAACTATTTAAACCTGTAAATACTACTATATATTTTGCCTAATCGAGCATTACAATTCTAAAAAGATTTATCTATGAATATTTGGGTAAGACATTGAACTGTGCATTATAATTAATATATAAAATATCTGACACTATTGTTTATTATTTTGTTTCATTGTAAAATTGATTTAAGTTTTTTTTTTCGCATTTCATAACGTCTCTTTTATTATTATCTTCTCTTTGCAGCAACAAAAAATCTTAAAACGACCAGCGGAGGATGTTGACAATGGCGCCGAGAACTTTGAACCGCCGCATAAGTTGCCCAACAACAATAACAACAACAACAATAATAGCAACAATAACAACAACAACAATAGCTCTAGTGGCGGCGGCTCCGAAAATCTAACAAAATTCTCCGTTGAGATAGTGCAACAATTGGAATTCACAACATCGGCGGCAAACTCGCAACCGCAACAGATAAGCACAAATGTCACTGTGAAGGCGCTGACCAACACCTCCGTCAAGAGTGAACCGGGAGGAGGCGGCGGCGCCGATCAGCAACAGCAGCAACAGCAGCAACAACAGCAACAACAGCAGCAACAGCAGCAGCATCAGCAACATCAACATCAGCAGCAGCAACATCAGCAGCAGCAACATCAGCAGCAGCAACACCAGCAGCATCACCAACAACATCAGCAACAGCAGCACCAACACCAACAACAGCAACACCAACAACAACAACACCAGCAACAACAAGGCAGCGGTCTGGGTGGTCTTGGCAATAATGGGCGTGGCGGCGTGGGAGGTCCTGGCGGTGGTGGCATGCCCCAAGGACCCGGCGTCGGCAACATGGGACCCAATGTGATGATGTCTGGCCAGCAAAAGTCCGCTCTGGGCAATCTGACCAATTTGGTTGAGTGCAAACGGGAACCGGATCATGATTTTCCCGATCTAGGCTCCCTGGACAAGGATGGTGCGAATGGACAGTTTCCGGGCTTTCCCGATCTGCTTGGCGATGACAATTCCGAGAACAATGACACCTTTAAGGATCTCATTAACAATCTGCAGGACTTTAATCCCAGTTTCCTGGACGGTTTCGATGAGAAACCGCTGCTTGACATCAAAACCGAAGATGGCATCAAAGTGGAGCCGCCCAATGCTCAAGATCTGATCAATAGCTTGAATGTGAAGTCCGAGGGTGGTGGCTTGGGTCATGGCTTTGGTGGTTTTGGTGTGGGTGGCATGGGTCTCGATCCGCAATCGATGAAAATGCGACCCTTTCAAAACGGACCCAATGGCAATGGGAATACCAATTCCGGCGGAGCGGGCAACAATGGTTCGGGTGGTGGTCTCATGTCAGAGCATTCGCTCGCCGCCCAAACTCTCAAGCAGATGGCTGAGCAGCATCAGCATAAGAGCGCCATGGGTGGCATGGGTGGTTTCCCGCGTCCGCCGCACAACATGCAACAGCAGCAGCAGCAGCAACAACAACAGCAGCAGCAACAAGCGCCACAGCAGCAGCAGCAACATGGACAAATGATGGGTGGAGGAGGTGGTGGTGGTGGTGTGGGTCCTGGCCAACAACAGCAGCAACGCTATAATGACTATGGTGGTGGTTTTCCCAATGACTTTAACATGGGTCCCAATCCAGCGCAGCAGCAGCAGCAACACTTGCCGCCACAATTTCATCAGAAGGGTCCAGGTAGTGGCGGGGGGCCGGGCATGAATGTGCAGCAGCAGAATTTCTTGGATATTAAACAGGAGCTCTTCTATTCCTCACAAAACGAATTCGATCTCAAGCGTCTGCAACAACAGCAGGCCATGCAACAGCAGCAACATCATGCACAACAGCAACAACAACAACAACAACAGCAGCAGCAGCAGCAGCATCCTAATGGACCCAAAATGGGCGTGCCCATGGGCGGTGGCGGCAACTTTGCCAAGCAGCAGCAACAAGTGCCAACGCCGCAGCAACTGCAACAACAACAACAATACTCGCAATTTAGCAATCAAAACGCCAACGCCAACTTCCTCAACTGTCCGCCCCGCGGCGGTGGCCCTCAAGGCAATCAGGCGCCCAACAACATGCCCCAACAGCAGCAACAGCAACAACAACCACCCCGTGGTGGTCCAAATGGTCCACAATCCAATCCAAATGCGGTGCCAGGCGGCAATGCTGGCAATGCAACACAACAGCAGCAGCAGGCAACAACAACAACGTTGCAAATGAAGCAAACGCAACAGCTGCACATCAGTCAACAAGGCGGCGGCTCTCACGGCATTCAGGTGAGTCTTTTTTACAATTATATTTATAAATACTTTAAAACAAAAATACCAAAAGAGTTTAATGGTAGATAACAAACGCGGTTAAATTATACTAAAATTCCCTTAACAAGCGCTATTCTGATAGATTGTTGCCTTATCCAATAATATAACGCTACTTAATACCATTGACACGTATGTAAATTTCCCCCTATGCATATTTAAGTTATCAGCGTAACGAAGTCAACAGCTTTGACAAAAAATCCGGCATTGCTGAGCAACAGCAGCAGCAGCAGAGACGCTGACGTTGACGTTGACAGCGCTGCTTTGCATATACCAAGTGTAAAGTTTTCAACCATAAACCGACCATCCCACACACTCCTACACACACACACACAAATTGACATACAAAAGCGGCGACCGAGCTGGAACGATAAATGTTGATGCTGCCTCACAACAGGGACCTGTGCTGCTGCTGGTGGTTGCTCTCAACACAGGGAGTAGTCACTCAAAAAAAGTCGCTCACTCATTTGAGTCTCTCTCGTTCGGTTTTATTCACCCCACTCGTTCGTGTTTAACCCTCGTTTTGCTCTGTGTGTGCCGTGCCGACCAAAGTTTATCTCTGTCCATTAATTTTACCACACATCTGTTCATAAAATTGTCAGTCGACCTGGCGTTCGGCTTCAGTTTCGTTGCTCGTGTTGCGTCGTGCGGCAGCAGCAGCAACAAACCGTTACGCCAAACGAGCAGAGACTGTAGCCATGTGCGCCATTTTCATTACGTGCCGCACAATTCACAGCAGCAACATTAATAGTTGTTGCTGTTGCTCCCATTTCTATTGCTGCTGTTGCTGCTGTTGGTATAGCACAAAAAGATGATAGAGTACACTCAGTCAGTCATTTATACGTCTATTTGTTGACTTGCAGCCGCATGTCGCATGTCCATTAGGGTTGAGCATTAAACGGATTCTCATCTCCGTTTGAAATTGTCCAAACAGTGTCCCGAGTCGAAAGTTAATCGCTTTGAATACCTGTGCTTTAAAAATTCCATTATAAACGTATGAATTAAATAAGTAATTACAGTTAAACGATTATGTATGAATTTAAACCCAAACCCTCATACAAAAGGAAAAGTCCTTTGAATTGCAAATCTTGCAATATTTACGACAAATTTCGAACTAAGAGTCGGTAGTACTTACATTAATATAACTTGTGCTCCCGATTATTCACGGTATTAATGAGTGCATTTATGATTCATTCTGAACACTAAATGACTTACTCTATTCGGAAGTATTCAAAATAATCTTAAATATATTTATGAGTGTTTTGAATTTACATTAAGTATTTGAATGTAAGCTGGTCGTTGCACGAGTACTCACAGTATTCGTAAGTACACTCATGAGTATATTCACTTAACACAATCATTCAAAAGTATTTAAGTGCATATTTCTTTCAGTTGAAACTTTGGCTCAGCTCTCAGTGCAGAAACTCTCCCAACTCTCTCTCCCGGGTCTCATTAGAAACTGTGAAAGCTCTTCACTCAAATGATATTCTTATAGTACTAGTATATTCGGTCATGGCACATGGCCCTACCTAACCCATATTCATTATCCGCTCCAAATTGTTTTCCTGTTATTTCATAGCAACACAAAAAACAACAACAACAGCAACAAAAAACATTTCATTTACAAAATGAAAGTGCAAAACTTTTTAAGTTAAGTTTCATGTCGCTGAGTAGTTTTCATCAGCAAAAGCAGCCAAAAAAACGAGTAGAACGACCAAAACGAGCAAAACTCGTTGGGTACTCGAGTTGTTGTTGCTTTTGGCGTTGCCTTTGCTAAAGGACACGGGTGAAATTTCCGTTTTACGCTTTTGCCGAGTCCAAGCGCAGCAACCAAACTCAAGTTTTCCCATGAATTTTGTTCATGCATTACGAAGTGGTAGCAGCCGCAGCTTCCCCCAATTTCAGTTGGTCGGTTCGGTCAGCAGCATCCCCTGTATATACATATATATATATAGATGCATATAGAAATAGTTGTGCAAGTTGAGAAGAGCCCAAAAACTCAACGGCCCCGCAACGAGCAAAGCAGATTGGCAAAAAACTTGTTGACGATTGAGATTGAAATTTGGTTTAGTTGACTGCTGGCACCCACTCTTCTCCATTCAGAGTAGAGTTGCCACCCTGCGGACATTACACATAGACGCACCCAACCCTTCATTTTTTGAAAGCTGTCAAAATCAACGCTTTGACCAACCTTTGAGGCAGTGCGTCTTATCTGCTTCAAGTCGAATGAAACGCTCTTGAAGTCAACACGTTCTATATACACACACACAACACACTTGGTTTTAACGATATATTTGCATAGGACTCATTAAAGACCCAAGCAATAGCCCATGGCAACCCCAACAAAAAAAAAAACCTAAAAGCCTTCTCTCCCCCACAGAGGGTAGCAACAGCATCCAAAACAAAACAAAATAATAATATACATAAAAAAAAAAAAAACATTCTTCGAGTGCAAGAAATGAGCACGCAGCGTGTAAAATGTAAAATGTACAATAAATAATAATAAATAAAAAAAAAAAAAACCAGTAAGGAGATAGAGTAGCATATCTGATGAAGGGGCGTGAAGGGGGTGAAGAGTGTGTATAGCAACAGCAATGAAGAATAAGAAGAAGAAAGGGAATATAAAATAACACAAATGAAATGAAAATAAATCTTTCTGGTAAATATTTGCCTAACGAGCTTTTTAGATGCCCAACGAAAAACGGGTGAAAAAGAGAATAGGAGTAAGAGACCAAGGGGGTGTGCAAACCAAATGCATAATAAAGCCAAAAGAATTCTGTAATCATATGCAAAAAAAAAAGTTAAATGCTGAAAACAAATAAATGTCAGAGACATATTCTGCTCCACGACATTTAGGTTTTCTTTTTTGTTTTGTTTTGCTGAGTGTAGCTATAAATATATAAATGTGTTTTTAAGAATAAACTTAATTTGATTATGTTACTTTTCTTTTGTTATATATTTTCTCTTATACAATCTGAATGATTTAGTGAAGACATAACTTACATTAAGATGTTAGATGAAGTAAGAAAGTCTTTAAAGACCCAAACCGATTTGATAATGTTTCAACTCGCTGCTCTACCTTGGCATCTTTCACACTACTCTGCTCAGCCACTCTGTCCTTAACATGACGTCGACTTTAACGAAGCCACACGATAACAGCAACAGCGACAGCAACAACACCAACAACAGCAACAGCGACAGCAGCAACAGCGATGCCAACGACATCAACATTGGCGTTGGCGTCTGTCTAGCTGCTGTTGTTTTTGTTGTTGTCTTTGGTCGTTTGGGTTGTCGTGTAAGAGTTCAATGAATTCAGAATGTTCACATTTGCATGTCCTGCATTAACTCGTTAAAATGCCAACAACACAAACGAAAAACTCCCTCAAAAAAAAAAAAAAAAACCATTTAAAAGCAGCTCAGAACAACAATATTGCTAACCATTGTGGAACTGCCAAAGAATTTGTATAAAATAAAATAATGCACACGTACGTAGTATTGTTGTTGGGTGTGTGTGTTGGTGTTTTTTTGTGGAGTATGGAGAACAACGGGAATAAGTCGAAACAACATGAACAAAATGCCTGGGCGCACAAAAGTATGCAACGGAAATGTGCAAAACGTGAAAATGTGCGGAAATTATATATTTTTCAAGGGTGCAGGTTTGAGTGGCACAAAAAACCAGTTAAAGGAGGGCAGGGTTTGGTCTATGGCAGAGTGTCAGATTTTTATGACTTGCCGGGCGTCAAGTTAATGAAGTCGATAGACTCAAAGCTACACATGCGACCCGGAGAAAGCAAGAAAGTATTGTCCACAAAGAGAGAATGAGAAAATGGCAAATGGCAAATGGCCTTTGTAATGCCTTTCCTCTCGCTGTGTATCAGCGGGCAATAAATAATTTATAACCATAACGTAACAGATCCTAGAGACCCCAAAACCCAAATGGCCCAAAGACTCAAGAATTGAGCACAAAAATGCTGCAACGAAACGAGTCAAAAATGCGAATTGAGTTGAGTCGCGTTAAGATTCGTTTCCACTCTGCACAGGCAAACTGACAATGCGCCGGCGCCAATGCAATAAAACGAAGTAGTATTTGTTGGAGAGTGCAGTATAGTTTGCATGACCATTAAGATACCCTAGAAGTGGAACTTGATAAACTGCTTAAAGTTAACTCGAAATAAGGATGAGAATCAGTTAAACAAATTTATAACTGAAATATAATATGCCCACTCTTATCCTTAAGTGTAGGGCATAACAATGTCTTAACTGTCTTATGGGTTGGCTTGTTGACTGTCTGGGGGGCGTACTGGCGAGCGTTGCTTGGCAGATAGAGAGCGGAACTGAAGAAACTTCACAGGAAAACATTCGAATTGTTTAACAAACTCGTGACATAATTCGTTTGTTATGTCGTTGAGTGTGGTTCCTACCCACGAACCCAAACCCGAACCCGCACATGCCGCCATCTCGCCCTCTGTCGCTGGCACAGTCTGTCCAGCGAGGCGAATTGAGTCGGGGATTATTGTAAAGTTATGCAAAAGTGTTTTAAGAGTGCTATAAACAAAGATACGCAAACACATACATACATACATTTGCTTGGTGCCAGCTTAAACATTAATGGAGCGCTCTGTTTTATTTTAATAGTTTATACTATATATGAACGAACGATTCAATTGAATTTCGAAATCATTTGCAAAGAAAAGAAAAACTTTTGCACTAATTTGTTGCTAGAATATCACCTGAAATATTTATGGCATAAACTTTAACAACAAATTAAGAAGTGGAACGAACAGTCGAATCAGCACCAGCCGAGTGTATCCTAAATGCCATAAAATCTATGCCAGGGCTGCCATCCTCGTCCGCCATTCAAACAGTTGCATTCATAATTCAGAGGCGCGCTTTGGCAAATGGATAATGGCATGGGGGAAAATTGTGTAGTTACTTTTGTTCGTTATTTGTTGTGCATAATAGTCAGAGGGACGGCGAGGGAAGGGGGGGAGGAGGGATGTGGTTACCCCCCTTATATCCACTTTAGCACATCCAATCAAACGATGAGGCCCGCTGATGTTGCCCCCATCCCCGTCGTTTGTCGTCATTTTGTTTTAGGCCGCCATTACACAACGCATTTGATGCTCTCAAAGGTCACATTATTTACCTTTTATATTCCCATTCGTGTGTGTGTGTGTGTGTATATATGTGTGTGTTGGGGTCTCTCTAACTGTAACAGTATATCTGTAACAACTGTGGCCAAGCAGCAGCGAGCGTGTTGCAAGCTTTATTGAGGGTGGGGTTGGGGTTGGGGCTGGTGTGGCTAAAGTTTGATGTTGATGCTGAGTTTTTGGCGCATCGCAGCAAGTGCTCGTTGCGAAATTCACAGCGCTTCGCTTTGGTCTTTTGCTCGTTTTCGTTTTTCGTTGCTTCTTGTGCTTTTGGCAAAAAAGAAGTTTCGTAATACTTTCATCAGCTTTTGCTGCGTTTCAATCAATTTTCGCAGGTGTTGATGCGTTAAAAGTATTGCCAGGGGGTATAACTAAAATAAGCTTAAGGAGTTTTAAGATATTTCACGGTTAGCTCTTAAGTAATGAAGCATGAGCATGATGAACTTTGTTAAGAAATCTATAGGCAAAATGTTTTATTTATTAATATTAAGACTTCTCTTTTAATCTTGGTGTTCTTATCATTCGTTCCATTAATCGCAACCCCCAAAAGTGATTTTAACCTTGTCCAAACTTGAGTTTTAGCCATTTTCCGAATGGCTACTTTCCCCCAAAGTAGGCAGTCCCATCACCTGGCCAGCGGGTGCAGCTATTCCAATTCCCCACTTAGCTCCAACAGCTAACTTCATGTAGATATACTATGTATATTTATAGAGGAATTGTGAACTGGTTTTGGCTGCTTTCGTCTCGTTTATTTTGTTCGCTGGCATAAAATTTAATATTTGCGCTTGCCACTCCCTACCAACCCCTCATCTATATATCTTGTGTGTATGTGTGTGTGTGTGATTATTATGCCATGTAATCTGCTGCTTCGCGACGATGTTGAGCGTAATGCGTGGCAAGTACTTTTAATACTTTCACCTTTTTCTTCTGGTTATTCTGCTGGTGGGGCAACCACCAAGCCAAAAAGTCCTTCAGCGAGACCCTTGGGGAATTATCCATACATATTCATCGTGCTACTCTCCCACACAAACACTAACACACTTTGAGCACAAACATATATATCCATATATAAATATTTAAGTTTTTAATCTATTTTAATGGATATTATTTGAAATGAGGCAACTTTTTCTTCTCCTTTTTAGCGAGTGAAAAGCTCAGGTTTAACATTTTATTTTCTATAATTTGCTTGTCGCCATTCTTTCTCGCTCTCTTTCTGACTCTCCCTCTCTCTCTCTTCCTATTCTTCCCTCTTTCTTACTGGCTTTGCGCTAAGTTTAATTTTTCTAATCTTGCCATAGAAATTGCAGACAAATCGTCGCGTCGGACGCAGGAAAGTATGCAACACTTTTTGTCTGCTCCTCGACGCTATCTACTTTCACTGTGTGTGTGTGTGTGTGTGTGTATTTGTGTATGCGCTCTGCAAACAGCTCACGTCGCATATTTATAGGCTGCCAGGCATAAAAAGCGATTTCAACTCGAGCTCATCTCGAGCCGTTTGCCAAAAGATTTACAAAATGTTTTTTGTCAGCTTTTGCAAAAGCTCGCTTTGGGCGTGTGAGTGAGTGTGTATGTATGTTTGTGAGTTTTCTATTTGTTTTTAATACTCTTTATCGTTTTGAGCTTTTTTCTAACCAAAATTAAGGCTAAAAGTCTTGACTTTTCTTATAGAATACAGTAAAAATATATTAATTTATAGCTTTTAAGTTCTGTTTAAAATAATATCAGCAATTCAACTACAACTACAAGCTTATTTGTTCTATAGTTTCATCTTGTTTTTAGTTACTTTTAGCTTAGTTTGTAAGTTGCAGGCGCATTTGCTTAGGCCACAGGCTCAAAGTTTGTTATCACCGACTGCAGTTGAATATTCAAATTAGTTTTTATTTATTTTTGGGTCCAGACCAAAACAGTTGCCAACACAGAAAGATAACAACAGAGCAAGAGAGGAGGCATATCAAAAAGTGTTTGTACAATTTGTTTAAATTTCAGGCCACTCCAGACACAAATTTATATAAAATGTGTGAGTTAGTGTAAGTATATATAAATATATAAACGTGTGTGTGTGTGTGTGTTTATGTTTGGATGAGACAGGCAAATAGAATATAAAAATCGCTTCATTCTATGCAACTGTCAAAGGCAGACGAAACCAAACAAACGAGCAGGTTGAGACCTGGTCAAGTGCAAATTGTTACAAAGAGACATTTTAAGAGAGAGAGAAAGATGAGATGGAGAGACAGATGGAAAGAGAAATAGGCAAACATACACATAAACAAATGTTACAACACAAACAAACAACATTTGAAATTCCATTAAAATTTCAAACTCTTGTCACACAGAGAAATTTTACACTTACAAACAACCAAAGCAAACGAACAAACAAGCAAAACATTAAAGAACACACATTTTAGAGGGGTCGAAATGAGTGTAGGGAGCAGGACTAGAGGAGAGTTAGGCAGCATGTTGCGTATACGCAACATTTGCCAGTCGTGTAAAAACAGCAAAGTTCATTTCATTAACTGTTTTGCCACAGGATGAGGCACAAATCTGTTGCCTGTATATATGTATGTACATACACACCAATATAATATGCGCATAAATATGTCTGACCTGCCGCTCTCTCCCCCCCTCAGTCACTTCATCAAATTAATTACTTTTTCAACAACAATTGTGGGCGGTCAAAAAGTTGTTTTTACTTACACATTTGCCTTGTTTTATTGCCCTCGGGCATTTATAATCAACGCACGGAACTTGAGCTTAAGCTTAAAACAGATTAGAGATTCCAATCTGAAGATTGTCCTAAAAGCGCATCATAAAGAGTTAAGAGCGTAAACTCTCTACTAATTAGTTATGTGATCTGTTTAAATAAACGTGAGCGCTATTCAGCAAAAATACTTTATTTCAAATTCAATTAAAGGACTTTTAGCTAAAACAACGTTTAGAACCTTTTATGCTTAGTATTCATAGAGTTGTTCCACTTCAATAGCGTGTGTTTATATTATTGTTCCTTTGAAGCTTCCTGCATGTAGAGTTTGTGACGTCATTAAATGCAATTAAGTGCCGTTTAAAAATAGTTCAAGGAGTGCAAAAAGCTATAAACGACGACAACAAGAATGGAAAATCAATAAGAACACAACACACAAGTAGAAGCAACTCTCTAACTCATCAGAGGGTTACTTTTTCTTCTTCTTCCACTTCTTCTCTCCACCCCTTACGCTCCATATCCATAAGCGGCGTTAATAATAAAGTAATTTAGTCGTATGTCAAAATATGTTTTCGACAAATTTTCCATTGCAATAAAATGGGTAAATGGCAAAATGAGGGCGGTTCACTCAGAAAAACAAAACCTTTCGCCAAGAGGCACACGTGACAAGGACAACGACCACGCGCCAAAGCCTGTAATTAAAAATGTATAAAAGGACTTGCAAAAAAGCAACACACAAACATACGAAACGAGCCAGTAAAGGGCCTTTAATATAACCACAACAAACGACAAATGACAAACAGAACAAACAGAAAACAGACTGAGAGATGGAGTAACAAACCAGTTAACCTACCTGGCCAACATGGCGTATGGTGTATGTGTAATTTTATATATATTGTCAAAGTCTTGCTTCTTCCGCACTTTTGATCTTCATCGCAAAAGCGTAGAGGCAAAAAGCTGTGACCAAGGCATTAAACACTAGCTAACGAGATGTGGCACACACACACACACACACATGCAAGAAGGGCGGGGTCGGATGGGGTATAGAGTGGTCAGGTGCGTGTCTGTCGCTCGTCACTTCAAAGTCCCTGCGTAAAGTAATTGAAAATGTAAATGGTCGACAAAAGTAGAAAGTGTTGATATAACTTCTCCCGCTGTCTCTCTGCTTTTTTTTTATCAAGCAGTCCAGAGATGTGAGTGTATTCAAATAGCAAAGAGTATTATTGAGTCGTGTAAAGTTAACGTTTACGTGAACGATTTTAATGACTGCTGTGAAGCCATTGCAACCTTAAATAGTATGTACATATTGTTTGGATATTGGTTGAAGGGCGATTAAGAGGTTTTAAACTAAGATAATGCAAAGTTTAAGTTTTTGAATTGCTGTTAGTAGTCGAAGCAGTTCGACCTCTGCAATGGCTTAATCCAGTTGAGTTTGACAACAATTAAAGTGTTTCTTTATGTCAACTATCAGTTAGCTAGTTTGTTCATGCTGTTCAATTGAGTTTTGTTTATATGCATATAGTATGGTAGCTGGGGTTTAGTTTTGGTGGCTTTATTTTGTGGTTTTCAGTGTGTTTTTTTTTGGCTGTGGGATATGTGTTGTTTAGACCGCCGCATTTGTGGCCTGCCAAATGTTTTGTTGTTTTGCTTTTATTATTATTAATTGCTTATTATATTAATGCATGAGCAACAGCAGCCAATTGCCAAATGTGTGCCCTTTTTTAGCTGGCAATCGTTGTCAGCTGTGCAGCTGTGCGGTTGTGCAAATAAATTTAAGTAATTAACTTTAACGGCTGGCATTGTTGGTTTTGTCCGGGAGGATTTAGTTGAATAGGATTTTTATGCTTGGGCTTTTCTCATTGATTTTTAGTGGCAGCCACAAAATCCTGCAACCTAGTTGGAAGCCATTTGCATTTAGTGCAAACCAATGGAAAAAAAAAAAAAAATATCCCGAAAAAGCAAATACGAAAATTCAATACATTCCCGTTGGCCTCGGTCGGTCAATTTGGATCTGATGATGTGTGCCACAGTAAAGGTGAGCGGTAGGGAGGAGAGTGGGAATCGTGTGTGTTCATGTCTCATTTTGCAATGTATGCAATAATATTTGCTGCGTGTTGCTGAACAATTTGTGCGTTTAGTGCGTTTTTATTTTTCCATTGCTGCTGTGACTATTTGCTGAGTGCGTGTAAATATAATTAGCGTGTGTTGATCTTTTAGAGTCGAGCCATGGCCGAAATTGACAAAAATGTTGATGGAAAAACTTGGCAAATGCGTTGAAACATTCTTTGGGCTCTATATTAAAACTTCATTTAACTTAAAAAGCACAATTTATGATTGAAGATTAGTTCTACCTTAATAATCTCCAATCGTATCGTATGATATCTTTTATTTATATTTAACTTGCTTGTAATCGTGTTGGGTGACAAATAGTTTGGGTATTTAATTTCCGCCCCCTTTTCAAGTTACTTGACAATTTCCATGCATCTTTTCAAATCGTAGTTCTCGTCGTCAGTTTTTCCCTGTGTCTGGGCACTTGGCACGTTCCGTTTGGCATTTAAATAATGTCGCGTTTGTTGTTTGTGAGTCAGACGCGAGTTGCGCGCGTTTCTCTAGCGTTTCTTTCAGCTAGCAGATGTTGCTGCAGTCGTCTCACAGCTGTGTGCCACACGAGTCACACACTTATAGAGATCCAAAAGAATTCTTCTCATTGCTATTTTGATTTCGTTGTCGTCGTCGTCGTCGTCGCCGTCTTTTGTGTTTATTATTGTTTGCTGTTGTTGCCATGCAGCTGTTTTTATCTATCAGATGCTTTAGCTCTGACTCACCACACAACAACAACAACAACAACAGAAACCTTAAGCAAGCTTCTTGTCATTATCGTTATGCCTTATCTGGTTTTGGACTTAAACGATAAGTGCCTCATATATACATAGTTAGTAAATAATAAGTAAGTTGTTATTCTCTCTCGCATAATTATGCTTTGATCTGCTGGCATAAGCCGATTACAATCGAGATACGAGATTCAAGATTGTTGATAGCTCATTATCAGTGCAATTATTGTTAAATTGATGTATTGAACGTTGTTGCTGTTGCAGTTGCTGCTTTGCACGCAATGAATACATTTTGCTAAATCACTTTCATTAAACATTTCTCAACCAATTAAAGCCCAACAACCAACAGCAACAGCAATATATATGTATATATAATTCTTAGGTCATTAAGCGCTTAACGATTTGTGTTGTTTTCCATTTTATTGATGAAATCAGGAAGTAAATGAGATAAAATAACTTTTAATTAGTCACAATAGTAAAAAGCTTACATCAGCTTTAAGTTAATTCAATGCAACTCAAGAAAGTGCTGCAAAGTCACGTAATTTCATGGAATTGATTTAGTTTAAGTATTTGTTTTTGTTTTTAATAATTCGTCGGTTCTTGCAACATGTTTTTATTGAGTTTTCATGATGAGCTGCATTTACTTAAGATCTAAATATAGAATTTTATGTTGAAAATATAATTTCAAATGTTAAACATGTTTTTTTGTATGCAATTTTGCCGATATTATCTTTTTTATATATCTTGTTAACTGCTGAGCTTTTTTTCTATTTGGCTGTGCAGCTTTTCATGTTATGCAGAGAGAGAGCTTTTTTGGCTAGACCATTTGCAGGTTGTCCGTAACGCCATTTGTAAGGCCATTAACTTTGACAAGCGATCCATTAAAATGCATTCATAAATTGTGCAGGTGTGTGTGAGTCTATATGTGTGTGTGTGTATGTGTGCAATGGACAGTATCATGTCGTTGACCAATGAGCTGGACCTTAAATTAAACCAACAAAGTTACAAATCGAATATACAGTACTATGCAGCAATGTAGTGCAGCCCACAAAAGGGGCCCAAATGATTTAAGCGAACAATTCCCCAAACTCTCCCACACATACAGACACACACACTCTATATATATATATATGTGTATGTATTTGTGTGTAGTGCAGTTCATTTGGGTCTACTGGCGGCAGCCGTTGCATGTTTTGTTGGCTGGCATGGCCTCGCTCCTCCCCCTTCGCTCCCTGTCCCATTATAAAATTGGGGTTTTGGCTTCTATATACGCGCGCTCCCATACCTACCTCCCCCTTGCCCCCTTTTGCATATGGCGCTCTCTGCCATGCCCATTTATGCCAAAATTTAATTTATAATTATTGCATGTTTAATTTATGATCATTGACATGCTGCAGCATTCAAACACACACATAGAAACAGGGTGGGGGGGGGTGCTACTGAGATTGGGACCCCTTTGTGTCTACCATACTAATGCAACTACAACAACAACAACAACTACTATATACTGGGGAACGAACTAAGGCCAAAGGGTTCCTTTTCCCATGCACTCAATGTGTGCTAACTGCAACTGTTTCAAAAGTTTCAAACACACACAAACTGTTACATAGAAACCCGCTCTCTCTCTCTCTCTCTCTCTATTTCTCTCTTTGTCACTCAATAGCTGCATCTCTTTCGCGTTCTTGTTGCCTGTTACATACATACATATATTGACATTTACCCTCGAGCCTGTAACTCGAATCCTTTGGGCCACTCACCGCTCATTCAAACTTGCCTCTGATATACCACAACAACTCGGGTTGTTGTTGTCGTCGAGCTGGTGAAAGTTGTTGCTGCTAACCCAGGAGACAACGAACTGAGCTACTGTTGTAATCTAGAGAATAGCTAAACAGTCTGCCTAACTAGTTAAGCGAAAATACAATGCTCAACTCAAGGTTCAAATTGAGCTGAGCAATTTTTTGGATTTTTTCATCAATTGCTTTAGAGATCACAGCTTAAGACCGCTTATGTTATCTTCCATATAGTCGGGATACAGATTTTAATCTGTATCTTTATTCGCTTCAAAGGGAAAGCTTTATGCCATTGATTTTATTCGAAATTTTTTAGTTGGTGTCCTTCATTTCAATCTCGCCCGATAAGTCGATAAGTGTCGATAAACTTTATAACATTTCACATTGGCACCTTTCCTCCCTCCTTCGTTTTCCCTCATTTAGTAGCTGTCATTGCCAATTAAAAATCAAATTCGCTACGCTTTAACGCCTCGCCAAATGAGATTTCTGCTCTCTCTCTTCACTTGTCATAAATTCGTTAAATATCGCGCGGGGGCACCTAATACAGACAGCTATTGCGGCGGATAGAATGGACGGAAGAGAGCGCAGCTAGTTTATGTCACACAAATATCCAATGACAGAGACAACCTCCCACCGCCGCGACTCTTTTCAACCATTGGGCTGTCTCGTGTCTCTCTCTGTCTCCTGGCCACGGCAGGACAACGACAAATTCTCTTGGCTTCATTTAGATTTTGTTTGGCTTCCGTGCCAAAAAATGAAAATAAGGAAAAACATGAAGAAAAGCGGCGGCGCGCACAGACGCAGGGTTATTGTGCCTCTTCCTTTCTTTTTTCGGGGTGGGGCTGTGGGCGTAGCCCTTTTTGCTAATTTCATTGACTCTCCGCTGGTCGGTTGCCAAATAAGTGCATCCATCTGTCAATTGAGTGGGCGGCTGTTGCTTCAGTTGCTTCTTGTTTAGCTTGACATCAACTAACTTGAACTATCAAGCGTTCCACATAATGTTTAAATGTGTTAACAATCGTTCAATTCGATAGATTAACTTCCAGAAATGGAAATAGATACTAAATTTTGTAATGTTAAGCGATTTAAGCTCTCAATATCTTTAGGTACAACTGGACCTTTCTTTCGACAGGACACTGTAGACTAAGAGTTAAGGTGAAAAGAGAATCCTCCTTGCACATTAGAGCAGAATGCACGGCCTTAACAAGGAAAAGATGGATGAGCTACAAGCCTAAAAGGCTGTGCATCCCTCAAAATGATTATAATTATAAGTTTTGTATTTCTATTAATAAAAAGCTATTGGGTAACTGCCTTAAACATTTAATACGAAATGTGCGCTAAACTTTGTTATAAGATCAACCGAGGATAACAAGTTGCACAGCTCTTACTTTGTTTTTATACTTATATATGGAAAATGGAATACAAAGTGTTGCATAAAAGTGTTATGCAGTTTTTGTAGGGTAAGAGCTGTTCATAATAACATTTCTGACTCAGTTACGTCTCTTTCCATTTGTTATCCCAAAGAATATAAGATGATATAGCATCACCCATCTCTTCTTCTTATGTTATATATAAGTATGTATATTTTATTTATATTCAATTATTTTAAGTGCCGGGCAACAAGTTTGAGACATATTTTAGGGTTTTGTGTGTTGATTTGATCTCGGTACAGTTGCGTTCTCAGTTTTTCAACTACTTATGTTTTTGTTGTTAAGTTTGGTAGTGGGGAGGGGTAGGGTGGGGAGCCAATAAGAAGAAACAGCCCCCGAGGCTGACTTGAAGTTCCATTGCTTTTTTTTTGTTGTTGTTCTTGTAGAGCGACCCCAACACACACACACGCACTCACACACACACACACAATGTGGCATAGTCACATATATCATTGTCAAGTCTATATGCAAGGCAGCCCCAAACCCCAAAGAAGTACCCAAGGAACCCCCAGCACCCGCCTATCGCGTTGGCCACCCAACCGGCAGCATTCAAGTTGCCCTCTACTCAAATATCGTTCCCTTGGTGGCAGCAACATACAAAGCGGGCGGTAGAGAGAGGGGGGTGGATTGCGGGGCGGCATGCGGCAATCTTTTTGGCTTGTCAAATGCGCATTTCCTGCTTACGACGAGTCCTTGCTGTGCATGTATATGCGAGTGTGTGGGTGTATGTGTGTGTGTGTGTGTGTGTGGGCTTTGCCCGGTTTGTCTCCAGCGCAATCAATATGGCGGCGCTTGGGGTAATAGCTTAGGATTTACGCGCACGGCTTACAGAGCACTGACATGAGCGAAGGGCAAGAGGAAGAAAAGACTATTGCTCCGGCTGGCTGCTTCAGCTTGAGTTTCTGCACCGTTTGGTATTCCTGTTCCTGTCGTGGTTACGTCGACGTCAACGCTACCGCGCCAAACTCGACGCAGCTACCTTTAAAAACTTGTTTCTTTTCTCGATTTTTTTATTGATATTTTATGTATGTGAAGTCGTTCCACGTGGGCGGCTTTAAGCCCCCTCTGCCCATATGTTTGGGCTTCCTTATGAAAAGCTGCTGTAATGATTTGTTTTATGAAGTCGTTTGTCGTGTTGCCAACCATGTGCAGCTCAATAACCAAACGCTCACCTCTCACCCTCTTCCCCACGGTATCACTATCCTTACACTTTGCCGAAAGCTGCGCTCCAAAGTATGCTATTAAAAAGTCAGTCGGTTAGTGTGTGGGTGTTTGTGTGTGTATTCATTTTGTTTGCCCCATGACTTAGTTATAGAGAGAATCCTTACAAAGTATTTTTCAATGCAGCCAAAAGCCAGTGGTATAAAAGTGTTGCATTCACCTTTACCAAATGAAGCTTTGATTAAAATCGATCAAACATTTACTTTGAGTTGCATTTGCATTTGATTGTGATAAAGTTGGGATTATTTGCAAATAGAGATTAATATTTCGATATCTTGTCTAGACAATTCTGCTTGCAAAATATCTTTTTTACTGTACCCAAGTGCGTATACGCAATACGCATCTTTCCCTTCCTATTCCTATTCAAGCGTTTGTAGGCATAACAAAAGGTGGCTGCCTTTTTTGTTGGAGTCGCATTTTAGTGGCATGCAAATGATTTATGAACAACGCAGGGAGAGCGAGCGATTGGTGGGGGGTTTCACTGCTGATGTGGCAGGGTCAATGGCAAACAATTTTGCTGTGTTTTGTTTGCCATGGCCCTTGTTGTTTTTGGCACTAAACTTCAATTAGCTCAGCGAGTCCATGACTTTTAATCAGTGTACTTTATGCCACACACACGCAACACGCACACACACACACACATGTGTTTGTAGGCTGCATATGCGTGAGCTTCAAAAACGTAATAAATTAAACCAACAAGCAATTACAGCAAAAGCAATAGCAACAACAACAGCAGCAGCCACAGCAGCCAAACAAAAAAGAGGCCACAAAGTTGTTTAGTGCGCTTTTTGGGGCGCCACGAAGCCGCAACAGAGAGAAAGAGTGAGACAGGGAGAGAGAGAGAGAGAGAGAGCGAGAGAGTTGACGCTGAAGTCGTGTCGCCAAGATTTATTGGCTGGCCTATGCGTCGAGTCAAGTTTCAAACATTGTGCCACGACAACGACAATGACATAGACGAGGACATAGACGAGGACGAGGATTTGGTAGTAGTAAACGCAGACATAGACGAGCACGAGGACGAGAACAACAACAAGGACAAGGTGCCACAGCTCAGGGGCAAAGTGATTGCCATTCACACATCAGCAATCACAATTACAATAACAAATAAATGCCACATATGAAGAATATATATAAACTCTCGCTCTCTCTGTCTGTCTCTCTCTTTCTCTGTCTGTCTGTCTGTGGGTTATAACTGAATCAGAAGCTGCTGCGGCTACCTGCTGAAATAAGATTTATGCCTCGAATGTTGTTACTTATCGGATTTTTGGCAGCTGCCGCAAATGCGACACAAATGCGGATGCAGTGGTTGTTTGTTGTTGACGATAATAAGCTTCAAGTCTCTTCAACCCCCTCAAAAGCATATACCACTTAAACATCTATAGGTCCTGTACTGCTTTTGCTCCCCTCTGCTGCTGCTCCTGTTGTTGACATTCAGGTAACACCCCAAAAGGCTGTCAACTGCGTTAATGGAGTTGATGCTTCTGACCAGTATCGTCATGCAACACTCTCTGCAACATATGCCATATGCCTGCCTCTCTCTTTGGTTTCCCAGTCAGGGAATTAACCTCAAAATCTTTGACTTTGGCTTAGGCGGTCGCAGTCAAATTTCACACACACACACACAACACCCCATAAAACTGATGCAACTTGAGCATAAAAGGAAGTCAGGCGAAACACGGACAGAGACAGGCTAACATGCAATTAGCAGAGATATATGATGAACCAAACGCAGGCAGCAGCAGCAGCACAGTGGTTAAACATTGATAAGAATTGTGCAACAAAAGCAACAACAACATCATCAAGTGTTTTCAAAACTAAATCAAACCTTTCTTATAGTTTCACAAGTTTAAAAACAAGTTGTTCAAGTTTCATATTTATATTTATAGAAATGCAAGTTGAATGCACTCGAATGTATTTAATAGCAAACACACGCGTCGCTTATGATGTCCTTCCTTTAGTTACACGAAAACATGAAAATATGATATTGTATAAAAATTTGACCTTCTTATTAACTAACTATCTCTCTCCTTTTTTTGTTTGTCAGGTATCGGCTGGGCAACATTTGCATTTGAGCGGCGATATGAAGAGCAATGTTTCAGTTGCCGCACAGCAAGGTGTCTTCTTTAGTCAGCAACAGGCACAGCAGCAGCAGCAGCAGCAATCTGGCAATCCTGGCCCCAATCCACAGCAGCAACAGCATGGCGGAAATGCTGGCTCTAATAACGGAGCCGGTCCAAATGCACCACAACAACAACAGCAGCAACCAAATCAAAATATGAACAATGCAAATGGTAAGTAAATTGAATAATCCACTTGAAACTAATTGAATTGAATTATGTTTTTCATTAGTACCCTCCGATGGCTTCTCGCTCTCCCAGAGCCAAAGCATGAACTTCACACAGCAGCAGCAACAGCAGGCGGCGGCAGCGGCAGCAGCGCAACGCAGCAGCAGCAGCAACAGGCACAACAGCAACAGGCAGCAGCAGCGGCAGCAGCAGCAGCTGCAGCACAACAACAACAGCAACAACAGGCAGCGGCAGCAGCTGCAGCAGCCCAACAAGCCCAGCAGCAGCAGCAGCAGGTGCCGCCAAATATGCGTCAGCGTCAAACGCAAGCGCAGGCAGCTGCAGCAGCAGCAGCGGCAGCAGCAGCACAAGCCCAGGCAGCAGCTAATGCCAATGGAGGCAATGGTGGTGGCAACAATGTGAATCCCTTGATGCAACAGCAGCAGCCGCCGGGTGGCGTTCCTGTTGGCGCTGGCAGTGGTCCTAATCAGCTGGGTGGACCAATGGGCGGCATGCCGGGCATGCAGATGGGTGGTGTCGGAGGTGGTGGTGGACCCGGTGGACCGGGTATGAATCCCATGCAAATGAATCCCAATGCGACCAGTGCCCAGCAGCAGATGATGATGGGTGGCAATGGTGGTCCAGTTCCAGCTGCCAGTCAGGCCAAATTCCTGCAGCAGCAGCAGATGATGCGCGCCCAGGCCATGCAGCAACAGGCGCAACAAGCGCAACAACAAGCCCAGCAGCAGGCGCAACAGCAGGCGCAACAGCATCAGCAGCAGGTGCAACAGGTGCACATGTCCGGCGCACGTCCGCCTCCACCGGAGTACAATGCAACCAAGGCGCAATTGATGCAGGCACAAATGATGCAACAGACGGTGGGTGGAGGTGGCGGCGGTGGTGCTGGTGGTGGCCTTGGCGGTGGCATTGGTGGTGGTGGCGGCGGTGGTGGTGGTGGTGCTGGCGGTGGCGGTCGTTTCCCCAACAGCGCAGCCCAAGCGGCAGCCATGCGACGCATGACCCAACAGCCCATTCCTCCATCCGGCCCCATGATGCGACCCCAGCATGCGGCCATGTACATGCAGCAGCATGGTGGTGCTGGCGGCGGTGGTGGTCCACGCGGCGGCATGGGCGGTGTGCCAGGTGGCCCATATGGCGGCGGGGCCGGTGGACCCATGGGTGGCGGCGGACAGCAGCGACCGCCCAATGTGCAGGTGACTCCCGATGGCATGCCAATGGGCTCGCAGCAAGAGTGGCGCCACATGATGATGACGCAACAACAGCAACAAATGGGCTTTGGCGGCCCAGGTCCAGGGCCAATGCGACAAGGACCAGGTGGCTTCAATGGAGGTAGGGAGATGAGTGATGAGAAAAGATCTTTTGAAAATAAGCTAATCAACTTTTGTTGTGTTGCAGGTAACTTTATGCCAAATGGAGCGCCGAATGGAGCACCTGGCAATGGACCTAATGTTGGTGGTGGCGGCGGCGGCGGCGGTATGATGGCTGGCCCCAATGGACCGCAGATGCAACTAACGCCGGCGCAGATGCAGCAGCAACTGATGCGACAACAGCAGCAGGCGCAGCAGCAGCAGCAACATATGGGACCCGGTGGCGGCAGCAACATGCAACAGATGCAACAGCTGTTGGCGCAGCAACAGAGTGGAAGTGGTGGCGGAGGTGGCATGATGGCCACCCAGATGCAAATGACCAGCATGCACATGAGCCAGACGCAACAGCAACAACTGACAATGCAGCAGCAACAGTTTGTGCAGAGCAGCAGCACAACGACAACACATCAGCAACAGCAAATGTTGCAGATGAGCGTTGGTCCGGGTGGAGCTGGGCCAAGCAACAACAATGGTTCAGGCGGCGGCGGCGGCGTCGGCGGTGGTATTGTTGGTGTGGGTGGAGGAGTTGGTGTTGGTGTTGGTGGCAATTCGGCAACAATTGCCAGCGCCAGTTCGATCAGCCAGACGATTAATTCCGTGGTGGCGAACTCGAATGATTTGTGTCTCGAATTCCTCGACAATTTGCCTGTCGACAGCAATTTCTCCACGCAGGATCTGATCAACTCGCTGGACAATGACAACTTCAACATTCAGGACATTCTACAGTAGAAAAGTCCACAACAAGGATGTTAAAGTTGATCAGTTTTGCTGCCATCAACACCACCACCAACCACAACTTACCACACACACCACCAATTGTTGCCTGTTTTTATGTTTGAGTCCTTAACTTTTTTTGATTTGTCTATTTTTGTTGCCTGTTGTTGTTATTGCCAGACTCACCCGTTTCCCCTTCCACCCCAAATGTTTGTTAATTGTGTGAGAATTTTTTTAAATAAGCTAAGTTCAAAACGTTTCGACGAATGTTTGTACTCTAATTTGGGATTTTACTGTATTATTAGCCGCTAGAGCTGCCCGCTCATGCGCTCATGTTGCCGGGCAGCAACGGTCCAAGGCGGGCAGACGCTGGGGGCGTGGCAGCGGCAGCGGCCAGTACGCAAAAAAACATTCCATACTCTATACGAAAAATATGTATCTATTTAATGCAATGCAAGAAAACAATGAAAAAGTATTTGCAAGTACTTTAAAAAAAAAACAAAAAGTTATTTACACAAACACACACACACACACACGTATACAGAACTTAAGCACTTGTACTTAAATGCAATTCGGTTACGCCCAGCGCTTTGTCTGCCCGCCCAAAACATTTCATTTTACTTAAGCAAGAGCATAAAAACAAAAAATCATACAAATTATATATTATATATGGAACCAACAACAAAACTTTTTAACAAATGCGTAATGTAAAACAAAAACAAACAATTGTACATTTTATATTGTATTTAATATTATTTCATATTTTATTACAAAAACAAAAATACGAAAGTTACAAAAAAAAAGAGGAAAATATTTAAACGAAACAGACACAAATGCAGCAAATGAAGCAAAATAAGCGAAAATATATATTGGTGATACTTTGAATTGCTTAAACAAAAAACACTGAGAAATCAAACAACAAATAGCAAACAGATATTTAAAAATGCAGTAGATGAAGAAGAAACAATTATTATAATTATTATTGTACATTATTTTTGTGTAACAATTAAGTTTAAATGGAATTTTTAACAAAACAAAAAAAAAAAAAAAAAAAAATATCGCGGAGCAACTAAGCGAGTTAAGCGCAAAACAAAACAAACAAAAACATATTTAAAATATATATACACACATACATATATATACAAATATATATATAAATATGTATGAAGAAAAAGATACTTATAATTAAATAATTATTACGCGTAGTTTTTGGTAGTGAAAAAGCGTGCATAAAGCCCTAAACATTAGTAGTTTGTTAAATAAATTTATATATATATACACCCAAAAAACAAAAAAACACACAAACACATACACATATTATATATATATAGATATATATATATATATATATATATATATATATTCGATTATTGTAAGAGCAGCGCTAACAATTATTGAATTTAGATCTTAAGCAGCCAGCAAAAATGGAAGCAAGCGAATAAGAAAGTTTAGCTAAATGCGTTAAGGCCAAGTGTTACCAAGTGACTCAACGCCACGCCCACAGCAGCCCACTTCACAATTAGATGATAAAGATACGCCGAGATTCCAGCTATGAAATTATTGTACGACATTTAATTAGCGCAATTCCATAAGTCCATAAGTTAAATACCAACAACAACAACAAACAGTTTAGTTCAGAGGCCATAGACATATTTCGACAGCCAGACTTCCAGATACGACGAAAAGCAAAACAAGAATCCAATTAGTAAAAAAACAGCAATAAGCAATAATACTATAATGCATACGATCCATAATGCAGATCAACAACTCATAGCAAACACAACACACACAAAATAAACACTCGCCTAGAAAACAAACAAACAAACGCGTAGCCCAAAGTATTTAAGCCGCAAACAAACAAAAAAGCAAAAACAGAAACAAATGCAAAAACCGAACTAACAAAAGTTATTATTACAATTATTATAATAATATAATAATACGCGAATTGTAGTTTGTAATTATTGATACGAAACAAATTTGTTTACAAAAAAAAAAAAACCCAAATTATATATTATATATATAGTATATATATATATATATATACACATTATTATTATTATTATTATTATATACAATATGGCATATTATTATTACATATATATATACATAAACCTATATATACAAGTACATGAGATCGCAAATTAGTAAGCTAAAATACGGTGTTGCTGCAGATCCTTGGAAAGAAGAAGCGTGCTGAAGAAAAGGACGCGTTGCAGATGATAAAACAAAAACAACAAAACAACTCGCAAACACACAACTTGATATCAATTAAAAGCAAACAGCTGCCAGCGGCAAACCAAAACTTTAAAAAACAAACAAGCTTCAAAGCAAACGCAAAGCAAAGCAAAGCAAATTAGTTTTAGCTCATAATTTATACGAAAAAAAAAAAACAAAACTAAAACTAAAGACAAATGCAAATCGAATTTGATTTGGATTTGTATTTTGAATTTGAACTCAATTTGATTTGATTTGTTGGTAAGGTTTAAGAAGGCGTAATGCAGCAGCATTTTGTTTACTAAGCAACGATTGTTTTTTTATTTAGCCAAAATTGATTGGTGCATAAGTCGTCGGTTTGCCGTTTTGTTGTCCTCCAGGATGCGCAACAAACTTTTGTGTCCAAAAACGAATTGAGCATGAACGAAATAATGTTGGCCCAACAAAAAAAATTTGTAGATTTTTCTTTTGTAATTAAAGAAACCAGACAAAAAAGCAACAAAATAAAATAGTAAAATATTACTTTTGTAAATAAATAAACCACAAATATCTTTTTATTTCAACGAGTGCAAAAATTCAATCCAAGTAACTTCTTTTCAGCAGCAAAACACGGCACATACTCATTAGAAGCAATTTGAACCGACCTCCACAATTAGCTAGCAATCAGCGAAAAAGGCTAATTTCTGTTGTTTTCCAACCCCAAGTACCAGGCGAACATAAATCAGCAGCACGACGACAAAGTTTTGGAAATAACAAAATGCGTTGCATGCTTTCGCGCTGAGAGCGGCTCATTTTAAATAAGCAAGCGCGAAAGTATGCAATGCATTTTTTATTTCCAAAACTTTGTCGTCGTGCTGCTGATTTATGTTCGCCTGGTACTTGGGGTAGGAAAACAACAGAAATTAGCCTTTTTCTTCGGCTCAAATTGCTTCTAGTGAGTTCGTGATCAGTTGAGCGGGAGAGAAAACGCCATTTGCTCAAACGGCAAACTCTGAGCGGGCATTTATTTAGCATGCGCACGAACCATTGGCCCAATCGTGGGTTTTGTACCGCCGTTTATTAAATGCTGTGTTGAAACTATAGGAATACATTTTATTTTAATTTTTCATTCATATTTATTGATTTCTTTATACTCATGTTCATAATACATAATTGCATAGTTTATGACTTATAATAAATATATTCCATAAATGTAAATACATGCATTTCAATGTTTTTTTTGGGTTTGTGTCTATGTTTATAAGTTGGTGTGGGAGGTTAGGATAGGGGGATGTGCTTGAATTGTTTAACATTATTATTGCGTATTGTATGCATATATATATATTTATTATTCTCGCTTATTTTGCCTTAATATATGTACGTATGTATGTGTAAACAATATTGAATTTGTGTATTGGTAGTATATATACTTTTACATAGTTAGGACTTGCATGAAGGATGATAACTACGCATCTAACTTAAACAATTAATAAGCTTGCTGGCTAAAATATGTGTCATTTTGTAATGGTAGAATGAGTGAAGGGATGTTCGATGAGGGGAGAGGGAGGGCTGTTAAACTAAAACAGTTAACAAATAAAATTAGCAGCTATTGCGAGAACTAAATAGTGTGCTAAGCCTAAAATTAGAAGCTAGCTTTGCCAATATTTTTTTATGTCTAATTTAATTTGTTAATGTAAATGTATGTTTGTAATTATGTATGTATGTATACGAGGGGGCTATGTTTAATAACTTTTCAACACTTAGACGCTAGTGCAAAGGTGCGGCCGGCCAATTCTAAATGTTTAAATGTTACGATTATTATAATTATTATTATTCTTTTCATTTGCGACACCGATTGTTTATTTGTCTGTTTTAACAATGTAAATGCCTTTGCCTGTTTTCATTAGTTGAGTTTATCGATTAATAATTGCTTGCAATCAATGTTAAGTGTTGCACTGTGGCATGTTGCATATGTACTAATATGCAATAAAATCAGCCTTAGTTATAATAATTGTTGCTCGTGTGAATACGCATTTCTATAAGTTGCTCGGGTCTCTTACCATATTTGCGGCAAGTACTTGACTGAATCTGAGAACCTCTTTTAATAATATTCCATCCGCAAGTTAAAGTTTCTTTCTAAAAAACAATTGTACAAAAAAAATGTGTTAAAAGTAAAAATCTGTAAATTTTACTAGCAAATATATGCGACTTCAATGCGCGATTATGTAAAAGTCGCCGCTCAATGGGATTGCATTAAATGTGATTTTTAAAAACGCCATTAATTTGTAATTACTAAGTTAATTACTCGTAGCTATAGGTAAGTAGTTTTACTCTTCTTTCATATATTTTTGTTTTTTTTTTTTGACTCGACTGACAATTCGGCTAAATGCGCAAAATCCAAATTCAAATTCTAGTAATGTTATTATTTAAATGTCGTGGGACTTTCTGTGTTTCTCTTTGCTTCTAGTGTATAAAATGTTCTATAAAGTTTAGATGAGATAAGATGTGAGTTTAGAATGTTTTAGTTTTCTTACTTGTGCATTACGAGCGAATGAATAATAATGGATGGATACTGAAAAAATGCACTTAAAGAACTGATCTAGCCACTCTTTAAACACACTCTAAACTTAAACTAAGGATTAAATAAGTATAATGTACTGGACATTTGCTATGGAAATAGGGTTTTCTTCAACGCTTTTTCCACAACAAATGCAGTTTTTTGCTTTTGCAGCTCGAAAATAAACTGAGCCGATAATTGGCATTAAGCTCAGTTTGAATTCAATCAACTAAATTCAAGATTTATATATAGTTCATACATGGGTATAGTAGTATAGGTTAACCTTTACTAATGCTTGATTAAAAATATACATAATATTTGTTGTTACATTGCCGCGCATTTCGCCGCGTACATAAATTTATATCACACGCAATAAATATAATAAAAATAATATATGTAATTGTTTTGTTTTCGTTTTCGTTTTCAAAATTGAACAAATTAGAAATAGTACTTCAAACTTCAATTCGTTTATGTTGAACTTTCTTTCCTATTAATATACATCGATAGCCAATGTATTTGCTGTTGCAATTACATTTATATCTAATTCGAATCGAAAACTTATTGCTGGTGCGCATTTGTGTGAGTGTGTGAGAAATATCGAGTGCAGCTATTCGTTGCGAATGGCAATGACTGTTTTTAAATATAATTTTCGGTTTTTTTTTTTTTTGTTTTGTTGACGTAACACTAACTAACGTTTTAACGATTTGGCAAATGATTATTTATCGATTAGTTATCGATTGCTATTGCAACTATTGGCTTAGTGCAACCTATGATGATTGGCCTTGGGCATGGCACCTACAATACGCACACGCCCCAATGTGCCCACTGCGCCAGCGCCAGCGCCACCAGACAACCGCTGATGCTGCTGCTGTTGTTGCTGCTGCTGTTGCTGATGTTGCTGTTGTTGCTGTTGCAGCAATTGCAGCTGCTGCTGGTGACGCTGCTGCTGCTGCAGTAGCTGTTGTTGCTGTTGCTGCTGTAAATGCTGCTGCTGTTGTATATGTTGTTGTTGTTGTTGCTGTTGTTGCTGTTGCTGCTGTGGATGATATTGCGGCGCATGCTTGGCATCGTTGCAATCACAGAATTGTGGCGGCGGCGCCAGCACAAGATTTTCGGTGCACAGCTGCATATTGTTGTTGCCCGGCTGGGACACAGCGCCAGCAGCAGCAGCAGCAGCGGCAACAGCAGATGACACTGCCACCAATTGGCCGCTGGGCAACATGCCTACAATATGCGTGGCCATCTGTTGTTGTTGCTGCTGCTGCTGGTGTTGCAGGTGCTGCTGCTGCTGCAGCTGGGGCTCGCCATCGCTGTCGGCCTCGAGAGGCGGCGGCAACTGCACCAGAGACACGGCTGTGGTGCGTGTGGCACCACGCTGCATGGCAATTGCTGCCGCCTGTTTGCGGGTGAGCGAGTTGTGCCGCTGAAAGGCCTTCGCCGGCGGCGAGGGACTTAATTCGCCATCGTCGTCTTCGAGATCGGAGCGCTGCTCCAGCTCAGACTCGTGGCCCTTGTGCAGTTGCTGCTGCTGCTTGGCCACCAGCGCGGCGGTGCTGGCGCCTCCTCCGGCGGCAGCTGCTTTGGCTTTTAGTATCTGCTGCAGGTGTTGCTGGTGTGCCAGCTGCTGTTGCTGCTGCTGCAATATCTGTTGCTGTGTCGCAATTAGCTTCATATTTGGATTCGATTGATGATGCAGCTGCTGTTGTTGCTGCTGATGGTGAACATTGGGTATGCGGCCAAGAACCTGTGGACTGAGCACAGGTTGATTCGATTTTGCAGTTCCAGTTGCAACTGCTGCTGCTGTTGGTGTTGCTGCTGTTACTGGCATCTTGTTGCTGCTGCTTAGCTGTTGCTGCTGTTGCTGTATAACAGGCACATGTTGCTGCTGCACCAGCTGCTTAACGGTCAGCGTAGTTGTATTATTGCTGCTACTGTTGTTGTTCTGATTGCTGCTGGCATTGTTGTTAATATTGTTTGTGGACTTTGTGGCTGCTTCATAGGCAGCAGCAGCATTTGCTACATTTGTGCCAGCATTAATGTTGATATTGGGCTTAGCAGAAGTAGATGTTGTTGTTGTAGTTGCTGCTGCTGTTGTTGTTGCTCCACCAATGCTGATGGTCGTCTTGGCCATAATCTTAGCCGTTGGCTGATCTGGTATTGTTTTGGGTTCCTCGACAATCGTTACACTCGGCTTCTTCTTGATGGTATCTGTGGGCTTTGTGGCTCCAGTGGCCAACAACTCCTGATCACTGCTGACTCCCGAGCTGCTGTTGTCGCACTCGTCTTCGCCATGACCAGGCTGTTGTGGCAGCAATTGTTGATGCTGCTGTTGTTGTTGTTGCTGCTGCTGCTGCTTTGATCGTCATCCTTTTTGAGAAAACCATTGGGCGAGGATTTAGAGGTCTTGAGATTGCTGCGTATACGCTGAATTTCATCCACGGACAACGAATGTGATATTGAGGCACCAGAACCAGAACCAGAGCTGCTGCCGCTATAGAAATCAATCGGAAAGAAGAAAGAGAACAGTGAGTAAGAGCAGTAAAATATAGAGTTATAGAAATGTTTATCACATACCTGGCCTGACTGTTGCCACTAGTTTCCGGCACATCGAATAAAGCAATTTTCTCATTGAGCTTTGTGTTGCGTGCAACAAGAATCGAGTTCTCATCTTCGCCATCTGATTCGCTGCAACTGTAATCCGGTTCGGGTATGGGCGGTGCAGAGCCAGCAGCAACTGTTACTGTTGTTGTTGTTGTTGCATTTGCATTGCCATTCTGCTGCTGTTGTTGTTGTTGTTGCTGCTGCTGCTGTATTGCTAGTGCTGCTGGCGGTGGTGGTGGTGCTGGTGGCGATTGTGGTGCTGTTAATTGCTGCTGTTGTTGCTGTTGCAATTGCACTTGTGGCGCTGCATAATGGGATGATTGAGGACGCAATTGTGTTGGCGCCGCATATTGACTGACATGTTGCTGCTGCTGCTGTTGTTGTTGTTGTTGCAATTGTTGCTGCTGTTGCTGCTGTTGGTTCTCCTGCTGTTGCTGTGACTTGTCCTGCGACTGCCGCACTTTCCAGGCCATAACATTGCGCAATTCTTGCGGCGAGGCATAGATCTTGGCATTGGCCGAAGGATTAAAACTGCTCTGGACGCCATCGATGGCTGCCGAAGTGACTGCATCGTTCTCTGTGCGCTTCTTCAGCTTCTGCTGCAAGGATATTGTGCTCTCGTATTCGGAGACACTGCTGCGCGTCTCCACCTTCACCACCTGGCCAACGGGCGGCGGAGGAGGTGGATGATTTGGGGGTGGAAGCATTGCAGCAGCAGCCGCAGCAGCAGCAGCTTTATTCTCCTCCTTGCTGCCGCCAGTGGTGTTAAGTCGCTGCAGCGAGGCATGCAATGTGGCCACGTCGTCCTGCGAGTGGTGTCCCTTGCCTACAGCCTGCCAGATGGACGAGGACGATCCATTCAGCTGCGGTCCATGCAAATCCGGCGTCGAATGGAAACGCTTTAGATCTCGTCCAGCTGTCGCACCACCCACTGTGGGCGTGGCTACGGGCTTGCCACGGAGTGTGCCGCTGCCATTCTTGCTTCTGGCCGTCTTGCGCTTCATCTCGGCCACACTGCCATAGACCAGAGGACCCGCTGTACGCATGGGTGAGCCATTGGTAGCGGGAGGCGTTGCCGCACCACTGTCCGTGCCCGACTGGAAGCGAGAACTGGTCATCATGGTTGCATAGCGACTGGCGCTAGAGGCGCTACCCTCGCCCTGCTGCCGCTGGAACAATTCCTCCAGCTCGGCAGCAGTAATCCTGCTCGATGTGGGCCTGGCCTTAATGCTAGCTGTGCGCAACTGCACTGGCGTGCCCGGATGTGTGGGCGTGGGCGTGGCAATGGACTCCACCGAATTGGATTTGGTATGCGGCACGTCGTCCTGCTCCTTCTCACCGCCATTCTCTAACCCAGCGACCATTGACTTGGCTCTGGCTCGACCCACACTCAGCGTTGTCTTTGGATCGCGTCGTGGGGGCATTGGAGCCATGCGTACACTGCCACCAGCACTGCCTACTCCTCCTCCCCTTTCGGAGTTGCTACTGGCATGACTACCCGGACCCATCGACATCTTGCGCGGCAATGTGGCGCATTGCCTGTGTGCACTCTGGGGTGTACTTGGCCCACTGGACAAATGCTGACTGCCGGCGCGTGCACCACTAGGCAAATACTGAGCACTCGCCTGCATCTGGAGTGGAAACTGTGGCGAGACGACTGTCATGTTGACCAACGCTCCAGCTGAGCGAATCATCTCCACGACCTGCTCGTGCGAGGCGGCGCTCACATCCTCCCCGTTTATGGTTAGCAGAAAGTCACCAGGACGCAATCCAGCCATGTCTGCCACACCGCCTGGATCGACATCATCCAAGTATTGCAAGGCCGGAAAACGTTCGGAGGGACGCAGTTGCATTAACTGCGAGCTGGCCTTGGCACCACGCAAAATAAATCCAAATCCGCGCTTAGCCCGATGCAGCACCACCGAACGGGGAGCGTTGTAGGCACTGCAAAGCAAATAGATTAATTTGGCATAGAGAAAGGTTAGTTAGGAAGATCAGAACTTACCTCTTCTTAATGCGTGGAGCTGTGGCGCTACTGTATTGTCCAACTGTGTGAACTCCATTGTTTTCTGGCTGCTGCTGCTGCTGCAGATGCTGGCAGGATCCGTTGCTGGTCATGGAGAGCGATGGCGAGTGATGCGGCTGCTGCAGCAAGGTGCTGGAGCTGCCCGAATGTCCGCCCAGACTGAGCTGTGGGGATCCTTGGTAGGAGGATTGCTGCGGCTGCAGTGCTGGTGCCATCTGCTGCTGTTGTTTCTGTTGTTGTGATGGTGCAATCATGCCCGTGCTTGCTGTCATCACATTGGTGATGTGCTTCTGTCGGAGATTCACCTCCTGGACACAGTCGGCGGGAAAGAATCCCGACTGATTGGTGCCACGCACATAGCCCTCGAGCAGGCCACAGTCGGTGCTGCCCACCACTTCGATGACATCGCCCGGCTGCAGACGGATGTGACCCACTGTGTTGCCAGCATATGGCTCCATGCACACCACTGTGGTGCTCGGATGACCGATCGAGCAGGCAGCCGAATCCGAATTAGTACCAACGCCTGATGAGTCGCTAATGATGTCGCTGGTGTCACCAAGCGATTTATCTGTTTCAATTTGCAAATGTCACAAAAAATATATTATAATAAGCAATTTGTTTGAAGTATTAATGATTTAGAACAACACATGTTGGCCAGAATGCAGCTGGCCAGATCAATAGAGACAACACTTAAGATGACAATATACATGCGTAAGTATTATGCTGTGAGTGGAAAGTGTCTGGAGGCAGGCATTCAATAAAAGGAAGAAGAGAAGCACAGTAAGCAATGCGAGCGAATGCAAAAACTAATAAAAATGAATCACAACAAATGAGAATCGTTCAATGACAACATACTTTGAATATAATTACTTGAACCGATTAAAGGTGTTCGAGTATACATTATTTACTCAGTTGAATCGAATGATTCAATGGAAAGTTTCTATTGCTAATATTTATAGTATATTGCTTGCTCAAAAGTTTTAATCGTTTAAAACGTTGATTGAGAATTATCGATTGCCTTTTTATAAATAATTAGTAGACGACTTGCAGTTGTGAACAAAATTTCTAGTTTGCCTTAATAAACTAAAACTATTCATGCTTAAAAAGGTATTATTATAAATGTTATACTTAACCTCTTGCTGTGTTTTTGTTTTTAGTACGGTAAAAATAGAAAATATACGTATGTACAGTAAAAACTCTATATAATCTCAAAAGTATTTGTAGTGAAAACCTCCGTTTGGATTATTTAAAAATAAACTTAAGCAAAACTCAACAGAAATCAAATGGGCGAAATTAAAGTAAAGAATTTTGTTTTTGTTATTTTACCTGTCACAATGCTGATGTCGTCCTCGTGTGAGCGATGTCCCGATGAACCCTCGGACAGGCTCGAGCTGGCCGAACTGTAGGCGCCCAGCATATGCTCCGAGGGGCAGGGCGATGGTGGGCCGTGCAGCTGTAGCTGCAGATGCGGCTGCTGGTGCTGGTGGTGCATTAGCTGCACATGCTGATGGTGCTGAAGTGAATGGGGCTGCTGGTGGTTGGTCTGATGTTGGTGTTGTGTGTTGTGATTGTGTTGCAGCTGTTGTAACTGCTGGCGCGAGAGTGTGCCCATCAGACTGCCACCTCCATTGACGCCTTGCCCCGCAGCGGCAGCAGCACCTGCACTTGCACCACCATTAAGCCCACCGGCAGCCGCAGCAAGCAACACAGCGCCAGCGGCCCCATTGGCCGAGAGCCAACCGATGCCGGAACGCCGTTTCGGATTGTAGCGCGGTGGTCCCCGGAAGGGTACTGCATAAGTGTGTGAGTAAGGATAGTACTTGGTTTTTATACGTGTGTTGTAAAGTATGTATAAAGTATATTGTATATTTGTTGCTGTTGCTGTTGGTGTTGTTGTTGGACGAGTTTTGTCGGTTTGGCAGTCGGCGCTTAAAAGCTGAATTTATGTGTCGCGAGGCTTGGGTGGTTGAATGGGTGCTTTTGGTATTTGGTATTAAAGGGATAAGGTAAGGCGGTCTGTGAGGGGTTACATATTTCTGTTGTCTATGATTATGGTTGGTTATATTGTACTTTTGTCACATTTTGCGGCCAAATTTGTGGGAGAGCATCTGCTCCTGGGTATTTTATTTATTTATGTATGTGGCTAGAGATGAGCAAGTCTTCAGTTCAGCTACAAATGTTGCTCATCTCTAGTTTAGCGATCTACTCAATCTAGAAATTATCTCTTTTTAAAATCCCAGCTAACAGCTTCTAACCAATTGGCCAATTCCTAGGGGAGCTAACACATATTCGGATTGATGGACGAAACACACTTTCAAGACATCAATTGTTACTTACTGTACTTACTGATGGATTGATAGACAGATAGCTCGACCATTAACAAAAAGCAAAACAGAGCAAAAATTGACATTCTAGGAATGAACCAAAAACAAACTTGCTAATTGTTTATGATTTAATAAATATATATGAATATTAAATGGCAAATTTCTATAACGACAACAAACGAAACGACGTAACAAAACATTGAACGACAGACAGATAGAGAGAGAGAGAGAAAGAAAGAGGCAGATAGTGGCAATGAAAGAGACAAATGTGAACGAGCAAAAAATTTAAACAAGTTACAGTTACGATTAAATATGTACATACAATACAATATATAGAAAAATATCTCAAGCAAATGCAAAAAATATGCAAGGCAAATTTAGTATGTATATAGTATATATATATATATATATAAAGTCTTGTAGATATAGCGTTTGTTACATTATATATAATTTAATTTAATAGGAGCCAGAACATGTATGTTACATTATGGAGACCTAAATGATGAAATGTTTCAATGATATCTGATTTTGATATGAACTGTTTAAGTGTCTTGAGAACTAAACATTTTGATGAGGATATTGGGACTATGAGGTTGATTTTATTTGAAAAATAATTAACTTAGTACATATTGGAATTGAATCTAATACATGAAAGATTTTAACTATATAGATTGAGTAGATTGAATAAAATAAAATCAAATTGTGACAAAAATATATCATAAAATTGAGGGGTAAATGGGTGTGGGGTGGTAGGATGAGTAAAAGTACGATTTGGCAACAATGTCAAAATGTCGAGTACGAGTCGAATTGGGATTGGTCAATGAATTTTTATGGAATGTTGATATTAAATTAACAAAATATTAACATTCCCACGGTTAAATGTGTGAATGCGAATGCGAATGAATGTTTGTTTGTGTGATTGCGATTGGATGGCTCGTTAGCACTTACCAATTTCGTCGGATTTGTAGTTCTCAATGATTTCGGCAAGCTCCAAGTTGCCAGCGATGACAGCAACCTATGGAATAAAGTTTACAATTAGGCCAGAAAGTTTGATCATAAATAAAAGGGCGCTACTCATTAATAAATACAAGCAAAACTACATGATAAAATACCAGTTATGAACTACTTCTAATTACATTACAAGTAATTAAGAATAAATTTTGATTAAAATTTTGTTAAGTTTTGTTGGTTTTTGTTTTTTAAATACCTGATAGGGAGTTTGGTTGGCAAAGTTCTGGGCACCGCGTTGAGCGCCGCGAAATAGAAGCATTCTAGCACAAGCCTCTTGGTTGTTAACAGCGCAAACATGCAACGGGCTATTACCGGACGCATTGCGTCCATCCATGTCAGCACCGTAGAACAACAAGTGTTCCAAGTGCTGCACTAGGCCGTGACGACACGCCTGCATCACCGTTGTTTAATTCAATAATTAGGCAAGCGGTTTTTTTTTTTTTTTTTAAGTTAGACAATAGAGACAGTGTGTGTGAGCGAGAGAGAGAGAGAGAAAGTAATATCAAAAAAATCAATTAGCGAAATTTTCATTCTCAAAGTCCAAAATCAATCCCAGAGCACCAGCACCAAAGGAGGGGCCAGGGAGCTTTTACAAAAAAAAACCCAAAAAAATATAGCTACTGTTTGGACCGTCACCGACTTACCTGATGCACCTCATTCCAGCCCTGGCTATCCTGTATGCCCAATGTGGCATGATCGTGCAGCAGACTCTCCGTTATCTTTGCCTCACACTTGCGTGTTATCGAAATGTACAAAGGCGTTATGCCACGCCCATCACGATAGTTGGGCGAAGCGCCAAGCTCGAGTAGTGTACTAAAAGTAAGGAATACAAAAAACAGCAATGAGTATCCGAATGCAACTTAAAGATTCTATCTTTCTTCTTACCTGACCGCCTCGAGTGAATCATGCTCGACGGCACGATGGAGCGCTGTGGTGCCATCCTTGGTGCGATAATCCAGCAGAGCACCGCCATTGACTAGTGCAATGAGCAGCTTGTTGGGCTTCTTGGCGCCAGTGGCCACCGACAGAGGCGTCTCGCCACTTTCGGAGCAATGAAAATTCGGATCCAGACCCTTGGCACACATCTTGGCTATCTTCTCCACATGCCCCCCATTGATGCACTCCAGGAAGCGACGCAAATTGGCGCGTGTGTGCAATGCCTTCAATTGGCGTTCGTCCAGCGTGAGCATTTTATACACACGCCGTTTGTATTTGAGCTGGGAAGGGCAGAGAATTGTTAGTTAAGTTTTGAGTAAAAAAGATATGATGGTGCTTACCTCTAGGTAGCCAACGGGTCCATTGAATGGATAGTCGCCCAGACGTCGTTCTTCGTCAAGGAATTTGCCAGCCTTGCCATTCGAGGGTGGTGCAAAGAGGCCATAGTTGAAGCTCTCCTTAAGGTCCTGCAAAGCAATACAAAGAGGGTAGAAAGAGATGAGATCAGATGCTGAACATAATGTAGTGGGTAATGAATGCCTGCTTTTTCATCTATCATAAGGTGTGTGCCATTCACGTGCTCAAGTTGAGCTAAGTTCAGTTTCGACACACATCCCTCGAACGAACACACACAAAGGACTTCCTGCCTTTGCTGTGGGTGAAATGTTTCCTTCCCTTCGTTACAATGTCGTCGCTAATGAGCGCGTGACAAACAGCGCCATCTAGCGTGTTGCCATTGCATTTATAATTTAGCGTTGCCTTTAAGTGGCAATTTCTTGTTATAATTATATACAAAATGCTCTCTCTCTCTCTCTGTTTGGCGCAGGAAAACATCAACTTCCGTATCTCTCTCTCTCCCTCTTCCTTATCACAATTCTTCTCCCTCTCACTCTCTCTCTCTCTATCTCTACATATGTATGTCGCCTATCATACGCTCAGTGCAGTCTCAAGTGAATAACTGGTGACATTGCCACTGCATTAATTATGCAAAGTGCGTGTTATGTTCAAACATGTACAACGCGAACAGAATTGGGTTTGAATTAGGAGCGGGTTGGGGTGTGTTGCATACTTGGTTTCTAAAGTCCCATTAGGCATAAAATCATCATAATTCGCAAATGTCATAAATGTGGCCATTAAATTTGGTATAGAAAGTGTTAGAAAGAGTCGTGTTTTACATCTGTTGCAACACAGTGTAGCAAAAGCCTACAAAATTACATTTTAATGTTTTCTTTTCAATGTTCAGTAAATAACTATTTTCTTTTTCTGTTTCCATTACAGCTCGCAGCTAATTCTATACTATAATACTTATATATATATATATATATATATAAAACTACCCAACTCGGCATCTATAAGAGCTTTTTCCGGCTTTCTACCGTTGTTGTTGTTGTTGTTATGTAGTAGCTACAAATCGCAGTTATGCAGCCCTGCTGGCAACACATCCCCCTTATGCCAGTCCCTCGGCGAGTTCACATAAATTTTCAACGGCATAAACTGAAACGCCCCCAAAACAGCAGGCACACCCAGTGCCACCCACCCGCTCTCCTGTAACACGTTAAATGTTGTTGTGCGCCAAATGGGTTTTATGGCGCCCTTAATGCTTCTTGTTCTTCTTTTTTGTGCTTAAAGGGAAAGAACGCTTCCCTTGTGGCATGCACATGCAAATTGCAGACACGTCGACGGCGACCTAAACTTGGTAGCTACAGACGGTGAAAACGGATTTGGATTCCGATTTGGATTATACTATGCTATACGCATTTGTGCTTGGGTTCGATTTGGATTTAGGGGCGGAACATTCTGTGTGAACGTTTGGTTTCCTGCTTTAAGTCAACTAGTTGGCACAAATTGCATTTTTATGATTTTTGATTTCGACATTTCAATACAGCCGGGCCGGGCCGGCAAGACTCACGTCGCACGACCCTGGCCCTAACCCTGACAGCGAACTTTGCTTATTTGGTTGCAGGTCATAAATTCCTTCGGATGCAATACCAAAATTGGGGCACATTAAATATATACATAAAAAAATATTCAAGCCCATAAATCAATGCAAGCATAAATTGTTAGCTGAGGGGTTGGTAGTGTGCTGAAAGACAACACGGCAAGGGGAGAGGGATGTGGATTTTTCCCGGCTATTGTTGCTGTTGTATTTGTTGTCAAGAGCGTCAGTCAAGAGTAAATGTCAATGTGATGCGATGCGCACTTGCTGCAAATAAGCAACTTCCTGTTCCAATAAGAAAAAGGCAAAAAAACGCACAATAGCGATAGCAACAACAAAAGCAGCATTCATTGATAAATTGTCAAACAGTAGTTGTTGTTGGTGCTTGGTTGCTTGCCGAGGCTGTTGCAATTGTTTGCTGCTGAGACAGATAGACAGATCGAAAGAGAGAGAAGGCAGGAGGGACGGAGCCTGAGATACTACGTTCAGCGTAGAGGTAAAACATAAACATAAACATAAACAAAAACTATATATTGCCTGCTAGCTAGCCAGCCAGCCAGTTGGCCAAGTCAAGTCAATTGCAATTGGGTCGCCACAATTGGCGGCCATCTGTTGCAGTTGCAGTTGCTGTTAAAGTTAAAGTTGTTGTTGTTGCTCGTAATCTCATTCTATTGCAGCAATTAGAGTCTCGCGGTTGAATTTTGCCGTCTTGCAATGCAACTGCAACGACTTGTGCCTATATATGTGTGTGTGTGTGTGCCGCCTTGTGGCAGGCTTTACATTTATGGTCTCATTAGCGTCAGCATTTGCTTTACTTAAGCTATTTATATTTGTTTCTTGTTAGATTTTGGCAGTTGCAAGTACAACACACAGTTTGACAGCCATTGCATGCATAGCTTTTAACTAACCAAGTGTTTCAGTTCACTTGGTTTTACTGTACCACTAAACACCCACTGCAAAAGGTATCGAATAACAAACACGATGCGACCAAATGACTTGGCAAAAGCTACACAAACTAACTAAATGATAACGGCAAAAAAAAACAAAAGCGGAAGATGTCTCTGTGTACAGTGGGCTAAAACAGTCAAAAAACTTGTTAAAACTTATTAAAATTCATTAATTGTCTCTTTCTGTGACTAGCACTAGGTTGGTTATAAATAAATAAATCATCATCCGGTTTTAAAAGTTAAATCTGCGACCTTCGCTTTCAAATTGTTGGCTGGCAATCACTGAAGAAAAAACAATATGAAGAAGTATCAATTAGTAAGTCAAGCTAGATAAGTTAGTCGACTGGGAGGTTTGAATAAAGCCCAGGCACTTATGAAATAAGTGAGGAAAGGAAAATATAATGAAATGTTGAATGAATTTATGATTTGTTATTTATTGGAGGCAGAGAGCCATCAACGGACATTAACAACTTGCTATTATCTAATTATATATGTATGTTAGACTCGACAACTCTCTTCACACTGATTATCATAATTCTGTGCAAAAAATGCCTTTTGATGGCCAACTGTCATTGCCTGGCTGCCTGCCTGGCTCTTGCCATTGTGCCACAATCAGCCGAGGGCACATTTTACGCTTGCGTCTCAAGTTGCAAAGCGGCTTCAACATCAATTTATGTAATCTGAACAATACACAGAACCGAACCGAACCCAACCGAACAGAGAGCAGTAAAGAGGATAGACATTTTGCCAGGCAGGCAGGCACATCATCTTATAAATTCAGCTCGTTGGCGAAGATGCCTGTGGTTAACCGCAAAGCACAGGGGGTTTTCAAGGGGCAAGGGAGGTTTGGCAGGCAGAGGCACTTTGAATTAGAGTAAGTTCTGTGGCCAAACACAATGCGCAGGCGCAGCAGCCACAGTAAGAACCACAAAGCCAAAGCCAGAGTGTTCGTTATGCCGCCACAGACTTCAGTTCCAACAGCAAATCCCTCCCTTGGCTCCACCATCTTCCATTCTCCATCCAATCTCCATTTTCAGTCGCACCAACAAACAAAACTGGTTTTTGGTTAAGGTTTTGGGCGCTTTGCAGTTTAATTGAGTTTTGTGGCGCATTCTTTGACCAGCGTTTTTTGGCCAGAGTTTGAAGTTGAACTTGGAATTGGCTTTGTTTTTTTTTGGGCGTGGCATTACAGTTGACACTCGCACAGGGCACAGCGATTTAATGCTGGCTAATTTATGCGTGCATTGGCTCCGCAATGCCTGTCAACAGAAAAAGAGAGAAGAAGAGCGAGAGAGTGCTACAGTTGCAACAGTTTCATGCCTCAACCAATGAGAAGGTCAATGACGCGTTCTTTGCCTGCAGGAGACAAGCTTTACAAGCAACAGCAGCAGCAACATAGAATTCTAGAAAAGCAACACACAATGCAACAGCAACAACAACAACCAACAACCGAAGAAGAAGTTGCAAGGATGGGCCTCAACTCTCGCTCCTTGTTGCTGTTGCATTTGCTGTTGTTAAGGGGCAGGGCAGTGTCAGTCTTAGGGTCTGTCTATCTGTCTGTCGGTGGTTTTTCGCTTATCATAAAAATAAAAACTAGTTTCGTTTCTGCTGCATTTTGTGTTGCAACATGTAGCATGGAGCATGTAGCTGCTTGTCATGCCACCTACAGCCAAAGCAGCAACGACAAAGAATCTTTGCTGTAGATTCTGCTGCTGCTGCAAAGAAGAAGAAAGTGTTGCAAGACGCTTTGACTGGTAAATTGGCGGCCTGCTTTGCCTTGGCCTAGCCGAGGCGCTGACTGAACATTTATCAGCAAGACAACTTCAGTGCATTGAACTCCCCTCTTCCACATAACCTATACATATATATACTATATACACGTATGAACATCATATGCAATTTATTTGCCCCTAGAGCTGTGGGCGTGTCACAATGACGCCCGACACCCAACGTCTGACGCCCATTCGCCATTCATATTTTTATACACTCGACTGCATTCAGACAGAAAAACATCTCCACCTCATATTCTCAATCTAGCCCGTCTATGTATGGTCCAAAGGACATTGACAGCAGCCCGTCGAAAGGTAAACTAAAGAAAGCATCGAGTTGTAGTTGCCAAAGGATGCGAACAACATAGCCAACACAGTCAACATGCAACGAGTCACGAGCCGAGAGCCACAAGCCATTTGCCACGCGCTGCAAATGCAATTGCAATTGCAATTGCAGGTGACAGGCAGAATTTCCAATAAAAAGCTGAGAAGAGAATGTCACTTCTGTGTCACAAAGTGCAAAAGAAAGAAGGACACAGAAAGAGAGAGAGTGGAACAGTAGAGAAAGGCACATCAAGAACCAGAAAAGAGAACTTTCAGAGTTTAACCGTTGACTGTTGACTGACAATGACATCGCAACAACTTGGTCTTAACACTTTGAGCTCGAAGAGTTGACACAACAGAGCGAAAAGTGTGAAACAGCTCAACAATCATATCAAATCTACAATCTTCAATCCATAACAACTTCTAATGCAAACTCTTTCTCTATACAAGTTTTAAAGCTATCAGATTTCAGACAATGTAACTCCACACTTTTAAACCACTTGTTTAACTAATGCAGCTCACCTAAACAAATTTATAGCTTGATTTTCTCACAACAAACCGAACCGAAACAGATAAACAAAAAGGAAAAAGACCCAAAAAATCAATATTTACACAGACGCAAACAGGAGGAATGCTATTTCAGTAAGAACAACAAAGACAACAACAACCAACAGCAGCAATGTATACAAACACACACACACACACACAAATAACGGTTATGATTGTTGACTGCGTCGCCTGGCTAAATCTATGTATGTGGAATGGGTTACATAGAAGCCGGAGCTGGAATTAGAACTGGAACTGGAACTGGTGCCGGAAAGAACGTAGCAAATTTGTGTTGCTGCTGTTGTTGTTGACTGACTGCTGCTGTCTAGCTTTTTGTCCACAACAACAATAATAATCGTACAACAACAGCAACAACTTAAATAGGAAGCAGACGACAAACAAGAAACCAGGCGACAAATGCTGCCCATTTGACTAAAGACAAAAAGGTATGAGACACGGATGGTGGGTGGGGGGGAGTGGCAAAACTAGGGATGGGCTTGAGGATTTCAAGATATGCGTCGTTGTCGTTTTTGTTGTTGTTGTTGTTGTGGGGTTAAAGTACCGTTGAAATGCTTTCAACATTTTCTTTCTCATATTCATAAACAGAGCGGACAAGGGGGAATGCTGAAGCAACTTGCATTACAACAAACAAGCAAACAAACAGAAAGTAAATAATAAAAAAAAGGCGTAAACACATAAAAATGAGAATCAGCAGCAGCATCTTAAGGGTTGAATACGATACGTTTGGGGAGGGTTGTTGCGTGCGTTCACAGCTGTTCGCCCCCCCCTTGAAGCGGGTGCAATGGCATGTGCTGAAGATAGATGATAAGGGGTAGAGGAGGTAGGAGGAGGAAATACCTTTGCTGCTGCTATTTGCACAGAGTGAAAGGCCAAAGAGTTGCGACTTTCCAAGTTGTTGTTGCTGGCCCGTTTTGTATGTCAAAGTCATTGGCCAATGGTCAATGTGGAACAATTGAAATAAGCCAAACACAATACGACGCAACAACAACAACAATAAGAAGAGAAGTGAAAGAATTGTAGCTCACGCTGCAGCGTGTCGAAGCGTTTTGCCTCGATTAAGAACTCTCGATTTGCCTCGATTGTTGCTCCTGCTGCTGCTGCTGCTGCTAATCGATTTGATGGCAAACGTGCGACTCGCGACAGCACCAACAACCAACAACTTCCAATGGTCAACTAGCAACGTTCACCCAGTTCGAATCAATCGTCACTGGTTTGTTTTTGTAGCTGCCCCCTGCCACTTGACCAACAAACAACATTGGTTCTGGCCACTTGGCTTTCTAACGTTTTTGCACTTAGCTATTTATGTCAGTTGCCACTTCCAACAACAACCACGCTACTCCTCTCTCTCTCTCTCTCTTTCTCTTCTCCTCCTTCTCACCACTTAATTGTCAACAGTTGCGATGATGATTTCTTGAGCAAACTTTTCCAATTGCTGGCCGCATGCAACAGCGAGCATTAGACATTAAATTAATTAATGCCAACCGTGAAAGAAGGCAACTTCTTAACCATCCACCACCCATCCAGCTCATTTAATGCCCACCCACCTGCAAAAACTAAACCACCCTTCTTGGTGCAAGCAACTGTGCAAGCAGAAAATTAAACATTTCTGTTATTTATTTCAACTTCGTTCTTTTTGTGGATTAAATTCGAGCAATGCGGAAATAAAACCTGCTGGAATGCCAACCAACAAACAGTTAGAAATACCAAGAAAAAATTTTCTTTAGCTTGAGTTTGAGGCAAAAAATGAAGCAAACAAACCAAACTTCCGATTCGATGCACTTCAACACGTTGCAAAGCAGTCACACAGCTAGTGACCTAAATCGCCGCTGCTCATAACAAGCGCCACATGCAACCAGCAGCCAGCAGATGAGGCGAAAAGGCGGCCACAACAACAACACCAACAAACTGGAATAGTAAAGACAGCAATTACGTGTCACCAAGCAAGGCAGCAATTAATTGGCTCCGATTGCCGTCATCGATCGGTCGACAGACAAATCAAACACCCAAACAGACCCAAACACTCACAATCATTGCCCTGTGGCAGCAACCTTCCTTGAGGTGTTGCGTTGCAATTCCAGTTTTTTGTCAGAGATCTCACAACATCAACTTGGCCATCGACTGGCGTTTATTATGAAATTATAGACGACAACGACAATGTGAACCAACCAACTGACAGTTATTATAGAAAATAAAAAAACTAAAGTATTGCGTATACGTCATGTGTGTGTGTGCCGCACTTTTGAGCAGCAATTATCCGCTGGCTGGCAGGCAGGCAGACTTGTTTAAAGTGCCTATGGGGAATGGAATGGATCAGTTAAAACGGTAGGCTTTGTGGCGTAAACAATGCAACACACTCTAAAAATAAGAAATTCAGGTGTGAAAAATACAAAAATAAATGCAATCAAAAAAGAGTGCAGCAGATACAAAAGATAGACAGAGACACATGTGTACGTGTGGGGCAGCGCATATGTGGCATGTGGGGTCTTTGCTGATAAAAGCCACCTGGCTAGCACCTTTGTTATTATTCTTTATAACATATACAGCAGGCGGCCGGCCAACTTGGCTTAAATGCATTTTGGTAGTAGCTGTCTTAGCCAGCTGCCGCTGTTCCTTTTTTCTTTTCGGTTTCTCTTCTCTCTTTCTTATTACTGTCAGTAGTGAGTTGAAGTCTCCGCCAAGCCTTAAGTCGTCCCAATTCACGCAGTTGCCAGTCACAAATTTGAATCTCTGCCTTTTCACCGAATCCAAAGAAATGCGCAAAAGAAACAAATCGCGAATTTGTAGCACAGAACACTTAACGGTAAATGGAAAAAAGGGTGGCCACAAAAGGTAAAAGCAACTTTAGATGCGAAATTTATGCGCGCTCGAAAACTAGCAACAACAAACAGCAAAAGCGCAGCTGCCAAGTTTAAGTTGTTGTCGTTGTTGTTGTTGGTCAATGCAGTTAGAAAACTGACCGCAGCCATATTTGACAAGAACGGAACGTGATCAGCTCAGAGGAAACTATCTCTGGCCAAGTTGTCCGCCCCACCAAGAGTTCTCTTTGCTTCTCTCTTGCCAAATCTCGCTGCCAGATGCTGGCTGACTGTCGGTCCGTGTCCAATCTGAAATGCCGTTCTGCAATCCCATTGCTATCGCTATTTGCTTCGTTGCCGGTCTCGTTCCACGGCATCAGCGCATTAAATCAATCGACAGCGAATCGCAGTTACAAGAACTTTTTTCTTCTTTTTTTTGTGACCATCAATTGTGAAGCACTCTAAACGGGAGTGCAAAATTGCAAATGGCCCATTTTGTGTTGCGGTCTGCCCTTCAACTGGTGGGGCACAAAAGAACTTTTAGTTGCAACTGCAACGAATCCATTATCCAAAAGGAATCAAAGATGAGCCATAATATATACAATACAAATGGGGCGCCCCATTGAGTTGCATCAAAATTAGAGCTTATGTTGAAGAAAAGGTGTTGTTATGGGAACAAAAATTCCATTCTTTGTGATTTTGCTTGACGAAGGCTTCTCTCCTTTTCTACCGCTTAGAAATGACATTTTGCGTAACTCAGATCTGTTCATGGATTAGGTAAGTGACTTTTGGCTTCAATATCATCAGTTGGCCATCGATGGCGAACAGCTGGCCGGCTGGCTGCCTGGCAACGGGCCAAGTGAAAGAAATACATATTTGCAATTGGCAGTTTATGCACGAAATATCACAGCTCGTAAATTGACAGCATATATGTATGTACGTATGTATGTATGTGTGCAGAGTCCCGCTTTGGAGTCTGCAATGTGTCGTCTGTGTGGGGTTTTTTTGGGGCGTCGGCTGGCGCGCGAATTATGCCACCAAAGCAGCATGCGGCATGCGGCAAGCTGCAAGACAACAAATGAAATGAGCACCACGAAACAAAAATCATTGGATTGTTTCATTTGTTTTTGCTTTTTGCTTTTCGTTTCGAATACATTGCCAGATTGGCTTTGGGTTTGAGAGCTTGAGATGCAGCCTTGCCGCCTTGCCGACACGCCACGCTCTGTGGCAGTTGTCCATGTTGCACGTGCGCCTTCTTGCGTCTGTTGTTTGGCCAGCTAAAACGGGTTTTGCGCTTTGGGCCTTGCGCGCACACTTTAATTTGCCAAATGGCAGCAACGAAAAGATAACTAAAGCCGCGCGATGCCAACACAGATGTGTTGAGACCAGAGACCAGAGACTGTAGACTGAGAAGGCTGCAACTGCAACTGAACCAAGACTGCGACTGTGGCTGAAGGACATTTGGCGTCTGAGCCAAATGAGCTAGAAAAATTGCGAAAAATGCAGCCGCAACAAAGTGATAAAAAAAAACAAACGCAGCGCACAAATTGTTCGCCAAGTTAAGCGCAAAAGGTAAAAACTCACAAAAAATAAAGGAGGCTAAAAAGAAAGGCAGCTCTGCAAAAACTGTGGCTAAGTATCTGTGGCTTGTTTAGCTTGCAGGCTTCTTCATGTTGTTGTTGTTGTCTGTGTGGATGCTTCGCCGACGCTTGCTGCTAAAGTCAATTTTACAAGCAATGAACTTCAGCGGAGCAAGAAAGATATTGCTGCCATTTTCTCTGTCGTTGCCTGCGGTTCCATTGCTGGCGTCAAACTTTTCTACTACTAGGGCTGCCGCCGCCGCCTGTGTGCCACGCCCACAAAATTGCTAGCATATTTTAGCGATGGTTAACGAATAACAAGCAGCGAAGCACCAAACGGCGGGCGGAGGAGCAAAGTTGCGGTGTCATTTTGGTGCTTTGCCACAGCGCTTAAATAGCTCAAGTGGAGCGCATTAAGCGAGAAGAGAAGTTAAAGTGCTTGCTTGCTTGCAACACTCGAAATGGACACTAGTTGGGGGTCTTCCTGCAGCTACAGAAAATGATCTCACTGCATGTCTGGTAATAAAGTTCTTCATATGAGTTCTTATGGAGTGTTTGTTTAACCCTCCCCCTGCGCCACTTTGACACTTTGTGCCATAAAATCAAGCACTCAACAGCTTCAATCTCAACATTGTGTGGGCAGGCGGCAGGCAGGTTGATTTGATCACGTTATGATCAGCTCGACTCTCTCAAGTCGAATACAATATCACTCAATTATGCGATGCGGATTTTGATTACACTTGACGTTTGGCAAATCTTACCTGAAAGTAGAAGAAATATCAAAAAATAGATTAGAAATAAGAACTATATTAACAGATGTATAAAGAGGTTAAGCTTGTAAGTTAGTCAAAGGTAATCTGTGATTCTACTAAACCGATTTTGAAAATTCTTTTATCCATAGTAGGCCACGTCATTTGGACGTGTTGGACTTGTACGAACCTTTATGTTAAACATTGGGTAATAAATATAATCTGTTATTTTTTCCTAATCATAATCACTTTTTAATAAGTGCTTATGTTGCTAGGGAAAGTTCACAAGCAAAAACTTTTAACTCCCATAAAATAAATATTTAATATTCTGTCTCTATTAAAATGCTGGTTGGTTTTACTTTACATTATTACCATATCCGTTTTTAAGTGAGCCGCCAGCTTAGCTTAGGGTTTAAAATATAAAAAAAACCCGCTGCATCATTCATCAGCATCATCATCATAAGCATAAGCATAAGCATAAGCGGGCGGCATTATTTATATTTGAGTTTAAGTAAATACGAATGTATGCACACACACACACACACACATATATAAGTTTTAAAACAAATTGACGCAAACTAATGAATTTAATCCACAAAATGCTCGCACAGACACCAAACACACACACACACACACATGCTAACCGGAAATGGTTCATTGTTTGTTTGTTTGTTTTTTTAAGTTGCCCGCAAAACAGCAGCAGCAACAACAAGAAGAAGCACAACAACGTTGGCGTCGGAAATTGAAAAGTAACCCAAAACCAACGTCAAATTTAAATGGGAAAAATTTGTGCAAAAAAAAAAATAAGCAAGAAAAAAAAAAGGGAAAATAAAATAAAGTCTGCTATTAAAAATTTAGTTGGAGGGCAGCTCAAAAGCAACAACAATATGGCATTAGTGTGGATGAGTGTGTGTGTGTGTCGTGTGTGTCTGTGTAATTGAACTTGCGATGCTCAATTTACGCCCGCAGCAGCAACAAAAACAACAACAAACACACACACATATACAGTTGAGCGACTTTGAACGCATGACAAAAACAGTTTGACAGCCATTGGGTTAGTTTTAGTTTTGTTGTTGTTTTGTCTATGCCAAAATAACAGCAATTATTTGCTATTGTGCCAACTGTAAATGTTGTATATATTGTCGTCACTTGCCCCTCTATTACTACCTCCTCCCCCCCACAGTCCACACTCTTTGATAGCTTGTTTATTCCGCTTTGGCGCTATTGTTAGGGCCAATTACTTGGTTTTATGCAACTTTCATTAACAAAAAATAAACAAAAACCAAATAAATCGCCACAAAATAACTGTTCAGAGTCAAGGTCATTTGTAGGACTTGTACGTGAGAAGGGAAAGAAGGCCAATGAGCTTATTAACCAATTGTCTGATATTAAAAACTCATTGAAATAGCTTGGAATAATTGCTAATTTATATCTGTGTTTATTTTTTAATGAAGCTTATAATGTTTTTTTTATGCAATCAATTAACAAACATTTACCAAATTTAAAACGAGAACAACTATGGAGCGCTTTGTCTGTCCAGAAATTCTAAGAAAATAAATCAAATATTTGAAATAAAGCAATATTTATTATTCCTAGTGTGAATGCACAGGCACGGAATGTCACAAGTTTATCCGGAAAAGATCTCTGCTCAAATTTTTGTTGTCATTGTTGGCGTTGTTGTTCTTTGTTTTTGTTGCCTGCGGCTAATTGTAAATTGTGTTATTTTTATTCCGACATTCTGTGGCTGATAAAGATGACAGCAAAAAAAAAAGAAACTGTCAAATGCATAACACAATGATTACAAATTCTGACATAAAGGCGACAGAACAACAGCTGAGATGACCTGTACTTTCTGTAAATCCAACACTGAATATATTTTGGCCCCAGCCATAAACTTGTACAGGGTATTAAAATAACAAGCAGACAAAAAAAGACAGAACACACACACACAGTTGACAGTGAGAAGTAGACGTGGCAAACAACAGCAGCATACCGAAAGTTTAGTTGCCCTGGCAACCCTGGCTCCATACACGTTATACACACCACGATCCATTTGTTATGCCCGAAGCGCTAAAAATCTCTTTGCATTTTTTAATTGAATTACAAGCAGTGCAGACTGACACCGAGTTGGCATTAGAAGGGTGCAACGGGAAGGCGGGGACGAAGGTGGAAGGGGTTCCTGGTCGCGTGTATGTTGCCTGTTGCCTGTTGGCTGTTGCCTGCCATAAATTTGTAACTGTTTGCTGTACTTGACACATTTCATGGAGTTGGAGTTGGTTGGAGTTGCAGTTTGAGTTTAGAGTGGATTGCAGTACCTGCTTCATATATTCATATACTACATGCGCCACACACACACACACATAAAACATATACAAACCCAAAACACTTTGAAGAAATATTTGCGTAGGTGTTTTGTTGCTCAGTTGCTTAGTTGCTGGGAATCTGTGTAAATTTAAATTAAATTTAAATTAACAACTAAATAAACGACACTAGCAATAAATGCTATGAGCGAGGCATTAGTTTGTGTAAGAAAGCGTCACTGCTATGAAATACCCTTCCTTACTTTCATTTGCATTTGTTGTAGATTTCAATTTAAGATACAAAGTGCTTAATTTTCATTCTAGAATGAACAATTTCTTACATCAAGATATGCAGAGTTTTGTTCATTTATTCTTAGTTGTACTTTTTAGGTAATCATGCTGGAACTTATAGATACTATATACATATATTGATTTTTATAAGTGTAGCAAAAGTAACCAGCACCAACCTTAAACCAAAAAGCCACCTGATTCACATTTGTTGTTATTGTTGTTGTGGTTGTTATATCGTTGGGTTCACATTTCCCATTACCCATTCATTTATCAAATGGATCAAATGACGAAAGTGCAAGGCGGCCATTAAATGTCATTAAGTATCCGCACAATGCCAACAATTGAGTATCAATACATCGTTTTACAAAGGTATATAATCATCATTATTCACAAGCACACACACACATACACACATGTGTGTAAGTGCATTGTGTTTATTTGTTCAAATTGTTACGTAAAAATGCCATCAATATCATCGAGAGTAATTTTTCAATTACATTCCATTCCATTTTGGTTTCCAATTTCCATTTCAATGCAGAAAAAATACAAAAACAACGAAAAAACCAAGAAACGACCGAGAAAATCAGGTCAACAGCGGCGGTCATTACGCATACGCAGCGTGTATCAGATGTAAATGTTGTAGTTGGAATAATTTTAATTACGCATTTAAAGGCGTTTTTTGTTGTTTGTTTGTTGTTGTGCGTTTGTTAGTGCCCCATATTGGACAACAGGATGCGCAAGGACATCGAACGTTGTTTATTTTTGTTGTTGTTGTATTTAATTAAACGAAAAAAGAGTGTGGAAAAAACAAAACATTTTAATTATTAATGAAAAAAAGAAGCGCAACAAAAGTCTTTTGGATGTTGTTGGTGTTGTCATGCTGTCAATGTTGTTTGCTTGCCTGTTTGGATGGTTTGGATTGAGGATTATGTTAACGAAGCGCATGTGATATTAACATATTTAGCATACAGCATATATACAAAAAAATATATATATTTATTACGCATACGCCACAGTGGCTGGCAATGCAAATGTCTTTACAATCCATATTATTTTCAGATTATGCAAATGATATTTTCAGTTCATGCGCGAATTTAAAAGGATTTAAACATTAAATTTAAAATAAATGACAATCTGATTAAAGTTAAACATGAAAGAGCCAAACTTAAAGTAAAAAATAATCTTTTTTGTTTATGCCAAAACAACATACTAAATTTCGAACAATTATCACTAAAGATATGGAATTTATTACAATCAATTTATGAGCATGTTTCTTTTTTATGCTAGTCGGGCATATATCAAAGCAACATTTATGACAATATGTACATACTTTTATTTAGCCCAACGCACATAACACACACACGTTTTCTTTATCTAATGGCAATCATGGAGGACTATGTTTTTTTGGTTCTATAAAACTTTAGCACTTCATTTGCCTGACAAGCGCAATCGTCGCCTGCTTCTCTTATCTTTGCCGCTAGAACAAAACTCAAAAATTTAATAGAAGGAAGAAGAATCTAAAGAGGCACTGCACAATCTGTGGCGAGAGTTCAGCACTTTTGCCGCGCCCTTATCAGTGCCATCTTTATTGTGCCAAGGCAATGTGTAAGTGAATGTTCCAATGTAGAAAAGCTGTGCAATTGAATGAAGAGGGAGAAGAAGAGGCAGAGGCAGAGGCAGAAGAGGCTATAGAACTATGCCACACATCAAAATCAGGCACGTCGCCGGACTCGAAATGTGGTTTGAATAATGTGTGCGCGAGTGCGAAGAAAAAGAAATGGCTTAAAGGAAATGAGCGAGAAAAAGAGATGTCAGCTTGTGGCAAGTGCCACATTTAAGATGACATACAAATTAACGGTTCAATAGAGAGCTGCACACACACACACCCACACACTATGTAGCAAAATGGGGTCTCTGTGGCACTTGGCTTAAACTTTGTGGCAAGGCAACACTCATACACAGAGAGCGAGCGAGAGAGAGAGATAGAAATGATGTCGTGCGTGCGCAAACTATGCACTGTCATTAAATCTAACGAGCGTCGAGGGCTTTGCATTTTGCTTGAGGTGGGGAGAGAGAGAGAAAAAGGATTCTTCTTCTCTCTTACTTGATAGATGGAAAATGTCTATATTCTATAGAAAATCAGCGACTGCCTTTACCAACTCGGTTTATTCCAAAGCTTAGGCATTAGATATTAGCTTTGACTTAATTACATACGTTGTAAACTTAAGATATGACAATTTCTGAGAGCCCATAATAACACAGGCTGTATAATATTACATACAAAGATTTATGGGCCAATTCGAAAATGGCAAACAATTTAAATTGATTCAAGTTTAGCCATAAAATGGCCAGACTCAACGCTAAGAAATTGCTAATAAACTGCTGACTGACTGAACCGGCTATAAAATGAAAGAAGAAAAAAAAAAACTTGGCTAGAAGCAAATCACAAATGCTTCCGCCATCATTAAAACCCCCTCCCCTACAGACACACACGCACACACACTCTATCTCGCTTTCGCTCTCTCTCTCTTTCACCCTCGTACACAGATCTAGCTGGCAAACGCGTCGTTTTCACAATTCTGTTCAGAAGCTTAAAAGCCAATCGATTTTGAGGCAACATAATATGCATTTCACCCTTTTATGCTTCCCTCTTTAGTTTTTTCTCTCTCTCTCTCTGTCTCTCTAGGGGCAGCTTTAAGGCAAGCGGCACAGATTTACATGTTATACGCTTTTTTTCTTAATTAAAGTCATACAAAAAATGTGTTCAATGCATTCAAGTTGACGCCAAACTTGTGTTTAGTTGTTGTTGTTTTTTGTTGTTGATTGGCTGAATTCAAAGTTCTGGCCATAACACAGATGGCTGCAGAGGGGATCGATCTATTAAAGCTGCGCATTACATGCAAAACGACTTAGAGAAAACCGGTAAGCTCAATGTTGTTGTTGAAATTTGTTGGCCGCCCACCTAGCCATATCGAGAGAAAAAAACAACAACAACAACAACTACAAACATACTCAATGCCAAGCGATTAAATTGATTAGTTGGCGGAAATCAAAACCAAAACCAAGACCAAAAACGGGACAAGAACTTGGCTTACACACGCGTTTGGGTTGCTCACTTACTTACTTACTTACGAACAACTGTAGCAACTTGTTTGACTTATTGACTGATTGACTGACTGATCAATTGATTGATTATACTATATAAGAGGTCTCTCTGTAATTGATGTTTACGCAAGTGCGCGAATCCACATAATGAAATGTCCACTGGACTGAGACTGACAATGGGATTTTCTTGGCTACTCATCATCAAATTAACGACGACAACAATTCGCAAAGAAAAGCGATAAAGTAAAGATAGTGCTTAACTCAAGTGGCTGATAGCAAGACAACCGATAAAAAGAACAGTTATAAAACTACTCGCATATAAAAAGTGTTAACACAATGTGCGTTCGTTCAACAGACAATTGATTTGTATTGCAATCGAAAATAGCTACAAACACAGCAAAGCACCTGTAGCAACAAGCTGGAGAATTGCAAATATTTGTGATGCGCTGATGATTACACTCGATTATAACGGAACACAGACCCACAGAACTCGCGTAAATAACTTGGCGAATTGCGTGCAAGAGCAGCGATTCTTGTTTATAGCACTTGTTGTAACTTGTGTGTGGGCAACGATAATAAATGAGCAGTCAGCTGATGCAGAACAGATTAAGAACAATTACTTTAAAGCAAACAATCTATGTTACACCTTATGAAGCTATATTCGAGAGGTACAGTTTGTGAGATTGTCGAAGGTAATCTCTGAATCTACTGAAACGATTTTGAACATTCTTTTATCAACAAAAAGCGACGTTAATTGCGAGTGTCAAAAGCTATATATTAACCAGAAAAGTGAGTACTTTTGGTATGTTACGGCACATGCCGCGGGCAAAAACTATTCGGAACCAAAACGTAACAGATTTTATTATATTACAACTTCAAGAATCACCTGACTCATACAAACTCACCGAAATCTTCCGGGGCAATAAACTGACACAAAACGGTATTCTTTGTCACACCCATTAAATTCCAAGAATATTAGTAGCTGATTCATATTTAGGTATATATAAAACAATCTTTAAGATAAACGTAAGTTACTCAGATACAAAAAAAAAACGTATTTATCACTTTAACTTCCACCATTGACAAATCTAACGCTATTCGCATGTTCGCATTTGCTTCAATCTTAAAGACATGCCATGAGCATGCTCCACTTGAGCTTCAAACTCAAAATATGTACGTATGTATGTAGGATGTGGCACTCATTTACTAGCTGGACAACCCACATGCAAAACTCAAACAAAAGCAAGTGGAAACGTTGCAGTCAAACAACAGCAGTATACTTGATACCTGCTTAAAAAGGGGTAACAAGAGGCCTCTTTGCAAAGGTGTACAGCAGGGAAATGATGCAGATCTTTCGGCTACATCACCAGTTGTATTGCCAACAAATTTGGTGACTGAAGCTCAATAGTTGGAAGCGGTGGACGCCAGAAGCTATCTCTTTACCAAATTTAGTAACTCCAACACCCTGACGATCATTACACAAATCCCATATGCTCCTTACCTACGGTATCGAGTATAGAAACATTTGGTTCCGAGCAAAAAGCCGAACAACTAACTCTGCAATTATAATTCTATGTAACTGCTGGTTATTCCATATACACTCGACACCCGAAAAAAAAACTAAAATCCCCTACTTGTTCCCCCTTCCAAACAAACAACAAATGCAACGCCCGCTACACTTGGTATTGTTGTTGTTATTTGTTGTTTCTGTTTGCGTTGTCGAGGACCATGCCATGCAATTAGCTGGAGGTCGTTTGTTTTAGCAACAATTTTGGTTCGTTGATATTGAAAATGGGTGTGGATCGATTGCGCATTGAGTTTTGCGACAGACCAATAGACAGACAGACAGACCGTCGATGCTTTGACAATGTTTTGGCAACTAATTTGTTAAACAAATTGTTATTAAATTGAACCATGTTCGACAATTGATTGGCCATTGTGTCGTTGTTAATTGCAAAAGCTGAACTCTAAAGTCCAAAGAGCGAGAGAGAAGCTTTCAAATCCTAGTCCCTTTTTGTTTTTTGGGTGCCACAAAAAGCGGGTTTGGTTTTTGCATAGTTGTTTCTTTGTTTGCTGCTCTTGCCGCTTGATTCTTTTATTTTTGGGAGCGAAAGGGAGGCAGTCAGACTGTCATTCAATTGTCAATATCTGTGAGACTTGATCGTCACGACTTGCTGGCTGCTCGGCAGTTGGAAATTGGCTTTGCATTGAACTTCAAATTAAATTGCATGCTTGCAGCTTGCAACTTGTTTTGAGGGGCAAAAGGGCTAAGCAAATGGGCGTGGCCGCTAAGGCACGTGGCAGCTGCAGCATCAATAATTCAAAGGAAAGTTCAATTGTTCAACATTAAAATAGAATGAAATCCATTAAATTAAAACTATTGCAATTTGATTTCCCAACTTTTCTGTCAGCAAGTGACCTGAAACCGATGTATTAGGCCACGATTTTGCATTAATCAAAACTTGATTATATTGAAATTCAAGCAAACTTAGTCTTAGCTAGCAACCATTTTAAATTTGTAAACTTTTAGAAATGTTAAACACCTTTTGTTATTTCTTCAGCCTGGAGAGTGGAACTTTTTGGATAGCCTTGACAACGATAGTTCTTTATGGATCCTCAGTGGCAACAATGGCCGCATTTCTGGCCAACGCTTTGCCAGGTAAGCAAGATCACAAAGATTTTAAAAAACATTCATGCAGCAAGATCTAATATGTATGTATGTTTATTGTGTTTAGAGACTTTGTCGAATCCATTCTTTGATACGGATGTAAGAATTCGTGTGCTTGTTGTTTCCTCAATTCTGCTGTTAAGCTCACTCTGTCTACTCTACGGCGCTGTTATGGTAACACTATGCGAAAAGTTCCCATTTATAATTTGTTATTAATTCGAACTGTTTCTTTAGGAAATTCCATTTTTTCGTACTTCCCTGGCTGCTATGCGTTTGTACACATATATTCGCAATCACTGTAACATTAGCTCTAATGCTGAATTACGCACCATTATACATGATCCTAATCATGTTTATTAGTTGGGGTAAGTAATTTACGAGTTGCAAGAATAAAGAATATATAATTATTCCGATTCCACAGTTATATACATTTACTTTTGGCTGGTTGTTTTGTCCTTCTTCCTAGATATACTTTAGGATTAACGAACATTTCATTGAAAACACAATCAAAATTTTCTAAAAATATAGCTGTAATTTATACTATTTCCGATCATGCTCTTTCGGCGCTGCTGTTACTGTGTCTCCTTACGAACTGGCTGCATGTCCATTGGAATAACATTCATCGTATTGTTTCTTCTCGAGATGGCCTGCCATGGTCAATCTTCCACTTTCATATGTAAGTTTATTATTATACTAAGTAATCATATCAATTCTATATCACATTATATCACATAGACGCAAAAACCTCAAAATGGAATTATGTGCAGGCGAGCATATTTTCAATTGGCATCATATCATCAATATTATTAATAATTGGCTCCTATAGGGTAAGCATGTGTTAAGAACTTCTATTTATCTAACTAACTATGTTCTATCGAACTAGGATAATCGTTGGTTTCTTCTGGTCTGGTTGGTCACATTTTTATTGGTATTCGTATTATATCTGGCTATGATGATTGTCGACATTGTGCGTTTCAGACCATCGGCTATAGGTCTTTCCTTTCAGATCTTGATGCTAAGTAGATTTCTGTTATTCTTTATTTTGTTAAGCTTTTAATTATCTTTGATTGCAGCTTTGATTGTTTACACTCTGATGGTTGTGCATACCAAATATAGGGAACTCAAAATACAAAACACACGGATCATATTATTTTGAATAAATTCCGAATCCGAATTCACAATCGAAGTTGTCTTTTACTAAAGTGTTGTTATTTATATATAATATTTTTTTTTGAGCTTGTCATTCAAACAGTCAAAGTCGCTCTACTGAGTAGTCGAGCAGTAGAAAAATATATTTTATTTTAATGTATATATACTTGAAGCTAATTTCCAAAATTCTTTAGAGAAGTTTTAATTTTACTTAACATTTTACTTGGCTGCCGACTGACCACGATGGCCTGCCGCTGCAAGTACTTTGTAAAGATCCTGAACAAGTGCTGCTTCTGCTATTCTTTGCGTACGGGCACACTGTTATTGGGCTGCATTTTCCTGACATGGTTCGTCTACTTGTGTGTGGGCTGTGGCTTCATCATGGAATGCATCTTCCCCAATGAGTATTTGCGAACGGCATACGGCCCACCTGCGGCCCCAAAGACAACAATGGTCTTTTCATTCTTTGGCATCATTGCAGCCGCAATGGTTTGCGTTGGTGTCCATAATGTAAGTACAATTGAGTTTTCCTTTTTCTAATAACTAACGGTTTTTGTTTTCGGATAGAATAACGAATTGATGTTTGTGCCATTTCTAGCGCTTACACCCTTCTTTATCATAGTGCACATTGTGGTCATGCTGGTCTATAATTTTGTCTGGGTTATCATCATTCTCTTTATTCTAACAATACGTAAGTAAGAAGTAATGAATCATTAGCTCTTTGTAATGTATCCACACTGCTGTTCAACAGTTCTCATGATCTATGCCTGGATAATAATATACTCATACTTTACCGAACTACGTTATGCCTACGATGATGAGCTACCTCAGCAGACCTACATCTAAGAGACAGGGTTTAGCACAACGTTTCGACTTTAGCGTATAATTCAATAAAAATAAAAATACAAATTTTTAATGTGAATGAATAACAATGCGTGTTAATAAATATTATTGTTCAGCTGAGTTATTCGACTTGTTTTAATTAAACGATATTTTGACTTTCATGCGTCACGTCATGCAGCTGAATTTAGTGCACTCAGAGAAAACAAGTATGAGTGTTAGGTGAAAGGGAAAGGAAGGGAAGAATAAGTACGCTCTCTTACCTTTGGCAGTGAGGCAAGCACCTGCTGTTTAACATCCCAAACAAGTCGCTCCGATGGGAACTGAAGACATTTGTAGACATTCAGCTCGGGCACATGGATGCGCACCAACAGCCAACCGTCTCGGGGCTCTGGCGGTGGCTCATCGTCAAACGCACCCGGCCCGGACGTATTGTCCATGTTGGCCGGGTTCTGTTTGACTTTGGGCGTGGGTGGGTGATACGTCGTAATTTTGGCGGCTTATTCGCGCACAGCGTCACACTGACAGAATACAAAATTACCACCTCACTTGAGGTTTAGTAGATTATAGTGTGTCTTTTTTTGTTGTAACGCTCTCGCCTTTTGTATTTCTTTCAATTTCTTATTTTTGGTTTGTAATAATTGTTAATGTTCGTTGGTAAATTACTATTTTATTGAGCTGGCTGTTCTTGCCATAAGCTGAAAAGCGTTGCGCTTAAACATTATTGTATCGATGAGGCTTTTCCGTTCAGTTGGCAGCTTATCAATTGGAATGTGCATCATGCTGCAATAACAGAAACAGAGAGAGAGAGAAAGAGAGATTATATAATATTGTTGAGTAGTTAAGCCATAAATGTCAAATACGTTTGCATTGTCACACAGCACAAGAAATTGAATTTTCCTACAGACTGCTCCCCTATCCGTTCCCCATTGTTGTCCTACGCAATTCGATCGCCACCAGGCAGTCTGTTTGTCAGTCAGTCGGTCAGTCAATCGAGCATGCAGTCATTGTGTCAGTTGCAGCCTGTTGCAGTTACTGATTACACATTACATTTACATTTTATGGACGATGTTGCAGTCAATTCAGAAATTATGCACAAATTTGATTCACACGCAAACCTCAAAAGTTTTTTATGGCAGCCACAGCAAAATGTATGCCAAAGCGGATAAAAAGTAGATTAGAGCTAGAGAGACCAGAGAAGGGGGTGTATATTATGACAAGCGTGTTGAATGCAAGTTTCTAATTGATGTAACAGTAGTTAGCACTAAACACAAGAAACCAGCGGGTGACAGATTTATTCCTCAACGCTAACAAGTAGAACAAACCCAAAGTAATAGTTCAATGGGTTAGTAAAGTGAAAGAAAGAAGGCAAAAGAAGAGAGACAAAAGGGAGAAAACATGTGGAACACATGAGTAAACGGGAACAAATCGTTTTTGAGCAAAAGTCAGTACTTAAAATTTATAGTTAAGTACATTCACCTTGAAAAGTAATTCGAAAAGCCTAAACTACAACAAACTTTAAGAGCGCTATTATCTTTTGCTCGCTATTCAACTCAACTCAAGATAGTTGCAGTCTAGTTATTCGCAAAACTAGAAACAAATAAAATGTTAAGGAACCTTTCACCATTTCCAACCGCATTAGAAAGCGAGCTAAGTTTTAAGGAAATGCCAACATCACATAAACTTTAGCTTTAGACTTAGTTCAGTGCCCTCAAAAAACTTGAACAAAAAAGATGTCACGGTCAAAAAACTGGTAGCACTTTACCGAAATACATAAATTAAATAAGCACATACAAATAAAATGATATTTATTTAGACTAGTGAATTTAAAATAAACAACAGCCACACACCTGTTGGCTCATAAGTTAAAAAAAAGGTCAAGGGAAAATGAATAACACAAAGCTTAACATATTTGTTTGTGATAAGCAGTGCTTGCTGTTAAGAATGTGGCCAATTGTTATGGCATAATCTGAAAAGGGTTACTCACCAATCAACTGATAACAAGAGGCGTTCAAATGTTTGTGAGACGTTTAATTACGCATACGCTACGTGGACACAAGTCATTCAACATTCAACTTAATTAAAAATTGCTATCTATAGCTAGACATGGCGTTATCTTAATGCATACTATAAGGTGTGAAGGAGAAGCAAAGGAAATGGAAATAGAAATAATTGAATTAAATTCTTTTAACGCGCATTCTTTCCACTCGGACACAAAAGTTTTTTTTGGTGCTGACACTTGGATGGCGTAGTTTTTATGGCCAATTCCTTTTTAATTGAAAAAGTTGTTAAGCCAACATTTGTTTAACTCTCCCGCTCTCTGTCCCACTAACTTGGCCCGCACACTTTTTTAAATGACCATTTAAACTGCGCTGATTTATTAATGGCACATAAAAAAACAACAACAACAACTCAATTTTTACAATTATGGTGCGAACCTGCAACACCAAATGCAACAACATCAAATAGATTATGGCAATTTACAGACCAATCTAAGTGCTGCACCGTTTTTTCACTTAAGAGCGAATATTCATTTGGGGTTGCACACAACCCACCCCACCATTTTGCTCTCTAGCTTTGATTGAAAAATTATGCTTGGCCTTAGCGCGCTAAATGTTGGGCGCTGTTGCTGCTGTTGCTTTCAAATCAAAATTTATGTTTTCCCCTCTTCAAGTTTGTCATTTTACTTTTGCCCCAATTGTTTCGCATGTACCTGACAGCTGTCAGATAGTATGTTTGTGTGTGTGTGTATGTGCTGTCAAAGTAACAATGGCTCAGTGGTCCAACATCAATTCACGCCCTCGCCCTCAATCCTACAACTGACAGTTATTTGCTCTTCGCTCACACACAAAGAGGGGGATTTTTTTCTATGAAAGGAATTCCGGTATTAGATACCATAATCCGTCTATATTGCTGAGAGCGGTGGCTAGTTTTTGTACCTGTGGAAAAGTTTATTACATTTAAGCCTTTCATATTTTTTCTCTCTTCTTTTGTCATACATAATCTGGGCCTTTCAGTTAAGTTCAGTTAAGTTCAGTTCAGTTCAGAGTTAGCAACATTGTTGTTAAAACTTAGCACAAGTCAGCAGCGGTTGTAAAACACAACAATTTCGACAACCCTATCCTCTTCAGCTCACTTAAGCCAAATGCACTCGAGTGCTTCATATACTCGCTCGCTTCTCGGTCTCAGAAGTTTGAGCTTAAGTATTTGTGACACTTTCTGACAGTCTTAAAATGTGGCCAAAAAAGAGAGAGAGAGAAAAGAAGAGATGTAAGTGTACGAAGAATATTACAAGTGTTTGCAGTGTAGCCCAAATGACACTAAAAAAAAACTTTTTGCTGCATAAAATTATGCTTTAAATGTGCCACATCGAATGGGGTTTTTAGTATAGAAATTAGTTCCTTGACTGACTTGACTGAGTGACTGTGCCCCAAGGGGTTTCACTGTGATTTGTGGGTCAGTGTGCAACGCTCGCAACGCTCGAATGTGCAACTAAATGTCACTTATGTTGTGTTGCAGCAAAGCAGCAAGCAGTCACAGCCGCAGCACTCTCGTTCGGAGTCATGCATATTTAAAAATTGCGTACACAGAGCTTTAATGCAAATTACTTTTGTCATATTAATGGCAGTGCTTAATCTGAGGCAGCTGCAGTTTGTTGTAGGTGGGGTGTTGGTGGTTGTTGTGTGTACTAGTATGTGTATGTGTATGTGTGTGTGTGGAGCAGCTACCAATATTGTCGGATGCTGTGCATTATTTGCCTTGGCAACGCGCAATGCACCAAATTGCCAACAAGCAACAAACCAACAGCAACTACAAGGCAGCTGCCACATCCTCTACGCCCCCTCTGCTCACCACTAACACCACCATTCACAAACAACTTAATAAATACGCAGCTATTTTTCTTGAGCATTGTGGAACTGAACTATTCCAAAGCGGAAAACTGCCAAGAAACTTTGTTATTTACTTTTAAAAGCATATTGCTCCACTGTACACAAGCTTGCCGCTTTGCAAATCGAATCGCCATTTTGTTTGCTGCCGCTGCTCGGTTCTTGGTGCAGTGAGGCGTGTACCGGAAACGGAAATGCGCACATAATTCGGTTAGAAAACATGCTGCAGGCCACTAAAGCAGTTAGTCCTGACTTGAGGCGTTCTTTCGAGACAAGAAATCTTGGATTTCGTAGAAGACTTTATTGCTCACTTTAATTAAATGATTTTCAAATTGAATTAAGACTTCAGCTGAACTTAATCAAAGTTGACATGATGAAGAAGACAATTCTGGTAGCTAGTTTCTAAGGACATTTATGTCTGCTTGTTGTACATATTGTAAACAGAAAAGCTTGTGCTATACAGAGGAAAAACATGTCGCTTTAGTTTATGGCAATGTCAAAGTTTGTTGGCTAATTTATTTTACTATTTTTGTGTTTTTATTCAAGGCAGCCAAGTAGAAGTGGGAAACCAACTGCAGCACAAAGGGCAGCAACTATCTTTATTATATTGGGGGGGAAAACAAGATAAAAAGAAACCGAAAACTTGTTTTCCAGTCACGTTCATTTTCAATCAAGTGGCATCATTATACGCCAAACAAACTGCAAAAGCACTAAAAGGAGAAGCGAAGCGGAGAGGAGAGGAGACGAGACAAGACGACTGTAAAACTAATACAATAAGAAAATTAACTTTGACCCATGCGGCTACACACACACACTCACACACAGACACATATGTAACCCCCTTAACCCTTTTATTCCCGTGGCGAATAGTCAGGGTTCTTTGTCTAGCTGTGGAATGGGTTGTTACTAAATTGAATACAGTACAGGAATCACGGCAAATTACGCTAAAAAAAAAAAAAAAAAATAAAAGTATCCAAGCTAAAACCACATTCAACTTCCTGTTCTTTAGTAGCATATAGAAACCCGGCAGAAATAAAATGCAAGATAAACTTTTCTCTCTCCCTCTGTTGATATTTGATTGAAATTGTTTCAATTGTTGCTGTTTCCAAATAAATCAAAGACAAGTAAGACTATCTCTAACAGACTTTATAGCTTGACAAAAAAAAAAAGAAAACAAACAAACAATTCGATTTCACAATTTTGAATGACTTTTATGGTCGACGCACACAAATTTCTTGCTAATTTTTAGTAACCGAATTACGTCACTGCTAACAAATCGAGCCATTAGGTCAGATATATATGTATGTATATATATTTATGTCGTGTATAGTATTTCTCATAAGTTTGGAGCCTGTTGCTGCAATCAATGGAAATAAATTAAATCAACGATTAAAAAAGAACAAAACTCTATGCAAATCGAGAGAGACTTCAGATACTGGTCTTCGACCGGTTTTTAATGCAGCTCAGGTAAAAATCAGGTAAAAAAAAAAAAAACTAACGACAGACAGCTAACACAGACACTAACAGACACACTTGCAAACCCATTCGCAGAAATATGTATAATATAATGAAATCAAAAGCCATTTAAATGCAAACAAAATATTGTAAACTTCGTGTTTGATGCAAACACGAGCCCCGCTTTATAACTTACCCTGCGCCCTTCAAAGGCAGCGCTGCTCAAACTGTGATGCGCATCATCGAAAGGCAAAAAGCGCCTGCAAAGAAGAGAGAGAGAAGAGTGTTGATAAAAACTCAAGTTATTGCAGTTACTTAATTTCTATTTAACGTGCAAAAATATTTTTCATCCAATTTTCTCGATAAACGTAATTTATTTGCCCAACAACCAACAACCAGAGCCAGGCACAACTTCAACAAGGCTAATTTCATATTTCTCTCTCTCTCTCTCTTTCTCTCTTCCTTCCTTCGTCCACCCAACGAGCGCTGCAGGGCCATCAATCATACGCCATGTGAGCAGCAGACGCAAAAAAAATTAAAGCAAGTCAATGGACAGACAGCTTTTCTCCCTTATCTCCACCGTAAAAAAAAATATCGATGTATTTTGCTGCGTACAGAGGCTGTGGGTGGCTATAAGCACACACACACACACACTAACATACTCCAAAGTTAAAGTCATAGAAGAACGCCCACGGCCTCATAGAAAATTGCATGCCAATTGGCAGCAACGGCTAACAAATTTTCGCGCGCCAGCAGAAAACGACAAAACAAAAATAACAGAAAATGTCTTTACTTGCGGGCAAATTAACGTGAAGTCAATTGAAGCGTACACTTCTTTTGAGTCAGGGTATATCACCTACTATGAAAGCTTTAAAAACTATTAAGATGATTTGTGAAGTCCATTTATCATCAATCCCATTTTAGAATGTTATTTCTAAGTTTGGTTAAATGACTCTTGAAATGTAAATGTAAAACGTTATAGAACTTACAACAAGTCTTCTTATGATAGTTAAAAAATCGGAAAAACACAGAGTATTTATAGTTGGACCTGATGTTTAATCCAGCATTTGTTTTTCTAAATTTATAGTACCCGCCACTAGCGTTGTCAGTTTGTAATCAGCAGTGTTATTGTTGCTGCCATTGTTGTTGTTGGTGTTGTGTGTCTTTGACACCGAACAACTTTATAAAGGAGACCTCGCTCAGTGCCACGTTTGAGCCATGTTAGCGCTTTTTGTCAGTTGCCCCCCACACTGATCTCTGAGCTTTGCATTTATGTACGTATGTCGACGTCTGTATGTGCCATAATCACTCAATTTTGGATCGTGCTATAAGAGTTATGTTACGTAAATCTTAGACGATCCAGTGTTTCATCTTAGTCAGCCAACAAAACTTGTGCAACAGCCTAAAACACATGCAAACATAGATTATAATTAACAGACATTTGACACACACACAAAATGTTGGATAAATATATTCTGTGAGCCACTGTATATAGTGAAAACTGGACACACATTCGTATGTATTTGTATGTAATTAGGCTGCAATGACTGCCAAAAACGGGTTGGCACACAAGCTAACTTTGCCTTTAACGGCTGTCTGTTAGCCAGTTTCGAGTCGCAGCTGATGGTGCCCGTAAACCGTAAAGTGGCCAGCAAATGATTTTTAATAACTTTGACACTCATTAAACTCAAATTACATGCATTTTGATTACGCAGTTTTGCATTTTTATTTATTTTTTTGGGCTCAACTTAAGCCGCTTATGTTTCTACATCATCTCCTCTATATGGCTTCTTATTATGGCTATGGGCTGTTTGCTATATGACCGAAACGGTAAAAACGACTTCACTTCACAAAGATCCTCTCATTTATGGTCATTATATATGAATTCGGCAAATAATGCGCTTAGCTGGTGAAGTTACAAGGAAGACTTAAGAGTTCCAGGCTAACAAACTTCTGTTAACATTTTATTGTTGGATTGCTTTGTGATAAAACCTAATCAAATTATGCGCTTAATTAGTTTTTAATTGGTTTTAATGTTGTTCGGGCTCCCCTTTTGGTCGGCCCACCATTGAACTGTTTACATAATAAAAATTGAATCGCTTTTTGCGAACACAAAACAAAAAAACAGCAGAAGAAGAACAAAAAGTAAAACTCATAAATCAACTTAAAGTTTCCAGCAAAACGATTCTCACCAGCTGTCAGTGACAAGTTAGTGGATGAACGAGAAACAGGGGGGTATAGAGGGGTAATTAAGAGTAGGGAGCGTGTTTAACTTGGTAGATTATGATGCAGTGCGTCAAATTAATTACGCTTCTCATTGTTGCTTTGGTTCTTTTTTTTTGTGTACATTAACTTTGACTTGACTTGATCGCCGCCTTCTATCAACTCTTCACTCCACCCCTCTGCTAGATAGTGGACATAACATTGTTATTGCTGTTGTTGGTCTTTGTACGTTTTTTACCCATAACCCTGAACTTGACATTTATGAACTTGCTTGCTTGTGTGGCAGGTTCCATCAAACACACATTGTACAGAGTTGGCCACTTTGCTTATTTGTGTTGTCGTTGTTGTTGTTGTTGTTATCGCTCGTGTCGCGACCATGTGCTAAGTTCTTTTTAATTACCCTCACCTCTTTTCCAGCTTTCCTGTGTGTGAGTGCTATTCTCAGTTCTTTTCTCAGTTGTTGCTAGTTTGTTTTTTTCTTTTGTGAAGTTTTAGCTTCTTTTTATGACCCATTGCGCGATTTAGAACGTGCTCAACGCTGCTCAACGGAATGGAAATGCAATCTCGCTGCCTTCAGCGTTTACACAGTTTCCGAGATTCTATTAGGCCCTCTGGTGCTGGTGTTTTTTTTATTGCTTATGGCTAAAAAAAAAAGTAAGTGTCTTGGCCAAACCAAGGGTAGCCAGGTAATGAATGGAACGCCTACAAGCCAACTATTTCTGGGTTTTTAAATTCTATGAGCCATAGAAATGTCACAAGCCAGACAGACTTATGGTCATTTAGAGTCAAGCTTAAAGTAGCAAAACGTTTGACTTCAGGAACAGTAGTCGATCCAACAAGGACAGACAGCTTTAACCCTCCTTCTATAGTACGAACGAGAGTCAATCAGAAATATGTTTTAATAATAAATAGTATAAACTTTCTGGTAAGTTACCAAAATTCTGTTGAGTTCATAGCATTACATCGAAGCTACTAATATTCTACAGATTTTGAGCCTTGACTAATGATCTGCCATAAATTATATACTTTTTATTGCACTTGTCACTTCTGTGTGCTTGAAACGCTGAGGGTCATAAAAAAACAAGATTCTGATGTCCTCTCTGCCCCTCGTCAATAATGGTGACAAATGTTTATGAGCACAGCGTTTAAATTATGACCCGAACGTACGACAAATTGTCAACTGCGATTATCGTTGTCGATTTTTTCATTACACACACACACACACGCCCAACGACACACATAGACACATACGTAAACATAAATGGGAAATGGTAAATGCAAAATATGCTGACACAAAGAAGCAGCTGTAAAATTGATGGGGCTTCTGTTGCTTGGGGGCTTTTGAAGAACCGTTGCAATGGACCAACGCAAAACTCAAACATTAAACACTCAACAGAACTCAACTCAACCAAAGCAGAGAATTTGCAACAACACTCTCAACTCACAGCAAAAAAAAACCTGTCGTCAAGTCAACTCAGGGACCCAACAAATAGAATAGAATAGAATTACTGAATACAGAAGCTACCCCAGCTGGTTGGTTGATGAAGAGTCTTGGGCATAAATCTTGATATCGGTACATTATTAACGTCAATTAATTCTAACTGTGTTGGTATGCCACACAGTTGCGGTATGCTGCTGCAATCAGCCCGCTGGGGTGGCCATTAAACAGTAGCCAGCCAAGCAAACGGCAGGGCGGGACACAGCAACAACAGCAAAAGGATGGATAGATGGTGGTAGTGTAAGATGAGCTTGTAACAGGAGCAATCGAGACCGAGACCAAGACCAAGTGCCAACAGCGAGAGTGAAGTGCAGCTGCAGCCGCTCTAAGATAGATAACTCTGCCGAGCAGCAGCAGAGAGAGTTGAGCTCGTCTCGTGAGCTGCATGCCTTAATAATCGCTGGAATCGAGACTGAGAGAACTTTTGCCCGCGTTTAAAATGTAGCCTGAAGTCGGTAACCCTCACATAGCCCCGTCTCTTCTAGGACGTGTCCGGTAGTTGCAGAGATTACCCCCTATAATCTCACCAGATTGATTCGTTTGTTAATCATACCATTTGATATAAACACGAAACTCACGCAGCTCACGAGTTACTCGTCACTTGTCAATCGTCTCATCTCTATTGCCCCTTTGCAACTGTTGCAATTGCTTATGGCATTTTTTCGTTGGTATTTTTTTCCTCATTCTTTTCCTCATTGCAGTTGTTGTTGTTGTTGTCAACCTGTTTGCCCATTGCGCTTCCGTAGAAGGCACACAAAGTTCATCCAAGTCTTAGAATTGACTTCAAGTATATTTGCTTTGCTGCCTGTCAGCTCGTCAGCGCTTGTCTCTCCTCCACGTTGGCTTGCCTCACGATTCAAAAGCCGATTAATATCAGCCTCACGTGAGTGCACGCTTTGTTGTATATTGTGGCTTTACCTGCTCCTCCCCCTCTTCTTCATTTTCTTTTTCTTGATTTTCTGCCTGTTATTGTCGCTTTTACAGTTGTCTCTTCTTTGGAAAATTGCTTTGAACTTGAAAATTTCCCACGTGACAGCGCGACTTCTCTGTCTGTCTGTCGGTCTATCTGTCTGTCTGTCTGTATTGCTTGTGCATCCAAAGCATAATACGACCAAGTGCTATACCGACCCAGCCAACAAAACAACTCACCTTCCTTCCCTTTAGCCAAGCATTTTGTTTTGGGTTTTTGTATGCCACATGTGCGCCTTTTTTTGCTGCCGCTGCAACCGCGACACGAAGCACCCGCTGCTACAACAACAACAACAACTACCAATTCCCTCTTCCCTTCCCCTCGCTTTTTGATATCTTTTGCATATCATCGCCTCGACTAACGGGTCGCCTCTTCATTGTTATTGTTGTTGCTGCTTGATCTTAAGGTTTTCATATTTGCCCAACGTTTTTGTGGCAAGTGTCGATGTCGCGATATTGACTTTGTCTGTGGCCATTCGCCACATTTAATTGGATGGATTTCGTGTGCCATATCTTTCCGTGTCCATCGATAGACGACGACGACGAAGCCTTTTAGCAAATTGTAATTGTCCAATATATCGTGAGCGAAATAAATACATTTTTATTATAATTGTGGGAACGCCGCTGGAACAGTCAACTGGTCAAGAGTACAACTTGAGGTTATTAAAGAACTAAGAATTCGTTTGCCATTACAAAATTGTAGAAAGGAGATAAATTTGCAGTTTAATTACCAGGAGATGGAAAGCTAATGTTTAGTGATGAGATAATGGAAGAATAAGCATGGATAGAGAAAGTTTAGTTGCATTTTCCACTTCGTTTAACTAAATAACTTTGACTAATTAAATTTATAAATGTAGATTGTCGTTTTAGACGCATTAGAAAATGACAAACGTCTCGACTAGACTGGCACTTGCACCAATTGCGCCCACTGTCTTCTGGCGCATATTTCCGCAACGAGAAAGCCACATTTGAGCTCAAGTCTACTTGTTGGCCTGTTGGCCAGTTGGCCACTTGGCCTAACCATATTTTGTTAAATTAGAAACACCGAGTGGGTGGCCTGCTTTAAATACGTACGTGCAACAGCAGCAGCAGCAGCAGCAAGATGAATAGACTCGCTCGGCCCATAAATAATAAATTTTGCCGACAACTTTGATTGGCTGGTAGCTCCTCTAGTTAAGTTACAATGCCTGCCAGGCAAGGCAAGGCGGATGGACAATTAAAACGCAACCCACTTTAACTAACTTGAGAGTTCAGCGCGCGCGCGCCACACAAAACTGCTCCCTATGGCCAGCCAGGCCAGGTAGAGTCAACTTTTATACTATCTAGGCTCCCTTCTCTCCCCTCTTCCTCCACTCACTTGTCTCTTTCATAAATTTTTGAGCAAACACTAACCCAAATACAGTTTTACAGCACACACACATATTTACAGTGTGCTTGCAACAAACAAAGCAGCGAAGGAGCCAAGATCCAGAGCTACCTTTAAATTGCCAGCGAAAACTTTCCTGCCATTTAGGCCATAGAACTGTTCTAACCGCAACTAAGCTTGAGGTTCTGTATACTTTACTTAACTTTAGTATCGAGTGCGTCATTCTTGGCACCTGTTTGCCTCTTTACACTAACTACATACATATATAACTAAATCAACCACAGCTAATTACGTCAAGTTTACTTTGCAAATGTCGCAGTTACAGATGTTGTTGATGTTTAACAGCTTTCTTAACATTGATTCTAAAGATTTTTTATAATTGGATTTCTCTTCGATTAACAGAAATTCAACTCATTAACATAAGTATTGCAAGTTGTCCACTTTTTTACTTTTAAACTCTCTTTCTTTTCTCAGCAGGGCATTTCGCTGTAAAGATTCTCTTGCGACCATTTGATTCTTTTGTTGTTGTTGCATCTGTGGCGAATGAATTGAAGCGCCATTTCGTCACTTGTTCGTCTTCGTCTACGACTCCTCCAACTCGTCTCGTCTCGTTTCGTCTGGTATTTGTTTTGTTTTTTTTCGCTTCCTTCACGCATTCATTACTTATTGTTGCTGTAGTCGTTGCATTTGTTCTATTTTGTGTCTGGCCACTTGTATCTTGTACTATTATTGTAGTTATCTGCAATTGTAGCGGCTTCTTCTCCGCTTTCACACACACACACACATGAACACTTCATGGCCAATTGTTTGGATCTGCTGCTGCTTCTGGCCATGTGAAACTTAGTCATTAATTTGGATGCCGTTTTAGTTTGTGGCATGCAAACGCTTAGATTTTTTATACTCATTTGCTTCTCATATTTTGCATGCTCTACTCTATACTCTATTTTTTCTCTCTATACCACGTTGCTGCTGCATTTCCTTTTGTCTTGCACAATTATGCATTATCTGTCTCGGGAATCTCTATCCAAGACTTTAACTGTCGCGCTTGAAGCTTTGCATTTAATTACTGTGCACATTTCTCAAATTTCACTCTGAAGCAGGGGAGGGATCTCTGCCCGTTCGCTCGCTTTGTCAACTTCATGCTCAGGTGTCGTAGCAAACACACAGAGAGAAAAAAAAAAAACAATACACACATTATCATGTATCATTATCATTATAATCGGGCATCGTGCAGAGCAAGCAACATTATGCTCATTATGCATTTCACTTTGCATGATGATATTCTATTTCTATCTCTCTCTTTCTCTTTCTTTCTAACCCAGAAAATATTCCATTTGCATCTTTCTTGGCTGTTTGGAAGTTTCAGCAGCCTGGGAAAGTTCTGCGGCTGACATCGTTTTGTGATTTTTATGGCAAACATTTTCACAGCAATTTTGATTCAACACACACAAGCACACTAATGGTGTGTCTGAGTATGTCAAGCAAACAAAATGTGTGTAAAACGGTGATTTATTCAATCGTTCAATAATCACGTCACGTCTCATATTGTGTAGAGGTTAGAGTTGAAGTTTAAACAACTAGTAATTATCAGTTAGCTTGCAAGGATTCACGAAATAGTCAATCAGTTAACCTACAGGATAGATAGGCTGACAGAATGTCATTGCTTGGATGGAAGTTGAAGTTGAGATGAATCTACGAGATGAGAGATCGGGCCACTTAATGACTGACTTTGGCTCACCGTCTTTAAACTGTGTGTTTTTTTCCACTTTTAATTATGCGAGACTTGAGCAACTACTCGTGTTGCAGCAACAGCAACAGTGCCAGTGCCAGTGCCAGCCCCCCAAAAGTGTGGGGCAGTGTGATGATGCAGTTGTTGTGTTGCACT